>JABWTJ010000122.1:1783176-2383176 GCA_016801875.1 Solanum sitiens | reverse complement strand
GACACTGAAATGAATGAATAATATCAGTGTGAGGAATATTTGCGTGTAATCATCAAAAAGGGGGAAAATGTTATGTTCTAGGTGTTTTGATAATCCTCACAAATGTAGGGACATGGTACATGACAGAGTGTTCTCACCCAGATTCAAATGAGGTACAGTTGTAAAGCTGTCATGTCAGTTGGTAGGTGAAAAGTACAGTGTCCTACACCAATAGGAAGAGCGGACAAGATTGTCTGTTTCAGTGTCTCACAAACAAAGGGACCTGGTCCCTTGTTAAGTTCTCTTGTCCAGATCCATTATTGGGAACAACTGTAAAGTTGTCGTGTCAGAGGTTGGTGAGGCGTCAGCGTACTACATCAATCAGAATTGATGTAGTTGTTTGTCCAACGGTCAATAACTCTTTATAGTTGACTTAGTCAACATGACAAACAACAAATAAATTGTCACATCCGGGGAGCACCCCCTAGAAGTAACATGGCGTACTTGACCTCTCGGAGGTCTTATATAAGCCCATAGTTATTATTCATCGCATTGACATAGTAAATTTAGCGGAAAATTTAAAACTTTTCATAGCACATCATATGCTAGAAACTTTATCTCATATATAGATAAAACATAAGTCATAATACATATATAGACCTTAAGTCTTTTTGCCATCTTAAACTCAACAACATTAGAGTACGTTAGGGACACGGCCCATAAGACGCATTACATAACTATACAATATTTAAAGACTTTACAATAAAGACATAAGTAGGAGATCCTTGAACTTAAGGATTCCTTTCATTGAGCTTGGGAATCATCTATTAAGCTCTTCATCATTCAATACATCCTTTATGCATCCATAACCTACACTTCGTGTAAAAAGTAGAGAAGAATGGGATTAGCACAAGAATGTACTAAGTATGACAACCATGCAAAAACATGCATTTAAAAGGGACATTTTCTTTGAAATCATACTTCATGCTATTTTGAGTCAATCATCATAAAACCTTTATCAATAGCATTTATATCAATCATATACTTAACATATTAAAAGGCCAAACATCTCATAAGATCACATATAGAATTTATGACATTTTTGAGTCACATTACAGTGAATTCTCTTTCCCTTAACAGTGAGCTTTATTTCCTTTTATTCAATAACTTCCCAAGTAACCATCTAGTGATACTTGGTGCAATGCATCACCTTAAGGTCACAAGGAAACATACATATACTTACACAAGTCAACACATATCCCCATACAAGTATAGCCCATTACAAGACACATTAAAGTCAAGCATATATGACATTACAGTAAGCTACATCAACTTGCACATACTTTTACTTCTTTTTATATTCATCAATATAAGACATTGTTCATGACCCCAATCTTAGCCTACTAGTGCAATGTACATGTGAAGCCCCATAACCACACACATACTTAGTAAACTCTTCATGAGACCATAAACCTTAACATTCAATTCATACATCAATATAATGAGTAAAGACAATTTCATTCATGTCAATACAAGACCTTCATCATATAGTCATTTAGACCAACATAGTGCACATAAGGATAGATCATATCACATAGATTCATACCATGCACATCTTCATAACAAGTAGACCACTTCTACAATATCATGCATAAAGACATAATCATAATCATACATGTTAGGTCACCTTCCTAGGACTTCCTAAGGAGTCACTTGTGAAATGTCTAGATGGGTTCATTACTTCCACCTATACTAAGTAACTTACCTTAAGTCCTCCTAGTTAGGATCCTATTCATTTACTTCCATTGTCCATTTTATATTAGGGAAACTATAGCCTTAACCGACACTAAGACCATGGGTGCTAAGCATGGAATTTGGTGTTGTAGAGCCTTACACCAATGGAAGGTGTTCCTACCTATCCAAGGTAGAACATTAACATATATCCTAGCATTCTAAGTGAATTCACTTTGCTAGATCCTATGTGGCAAGCATAGTTTATGGAACTAAGAGATAGGTAGTTCCCTCTACATGCCATTGGACAATTGGGGCCTCATCTCATGAGAAAACATGGGTGATCCCTTCCTCAAGGGAAGTCAACACCTCATGTGGGTCCATAGGTGAATATTCCTCAAAGGGAAGTCAACACTCTATAAGGGACAAATGGTGAATATTTCCTCAAGGGAAAGTCAACACCTCTCAATGTCAAGTTCACTCGTGCTAAGCTAAGTTCCCTTTATTGAAAATCCCTTAATTATATTTTTATAAAACATAGGCTTAAGATATTCATTCCACATATGCGTATAGCATATCAAGCACCTATCTAGATTTAGAGTAATCTTGGGCACCCCTATTAAGGCCCCTCTTACTTACTAGATCATCATCCATGTGTGTGTGTGTACATACATGTGAGCAAACCTTTCACATAACACATAGATATCACATATGTTCATACATCAATGCATAAGTCTATAGGTATAACTATATGAGCAACTCTTTCATATAAAACCCACTAAGACTCTATGCACATTCATACTTCATCATATCACATAAACTTAACATGCATAGTTGTAGAAACTAGTGAATATGAGAACTACCTTTCATTTAGACACCATAAACCTTTACTACTTTCAAGCATGCATGAAGTGTAAGTGTGTGTGTACATTGGTCAACATGATCACATAATGGATATCAACAACTTATTGAGGCAGCCACCCTCTTAGACCACATTACACTTTCAAATATAGACCACACAATATAATTTAGCATAGGAGACAAGACAACTTCATAGTATACTTTAAGACTCCTAACATTAGCTATTCACACCTTCACATAGGGTTACATGGGTAGGGGTCATCAATCTTTAATAATTCATTAATGGCAGAACCTACACATGATCTTAACTTAGCCCCTTACATGCTCATTAAATTAGTAACATAACCTAGATTCACAACTATAATCGAAGACTAGGCACAAGTTACACATAAGGTGATCATCATAACCACTCATTCATTTAATCATCAATTTGCCTTCACGGCCATGGTCAACACATATATAATGACATAAAGTAAGCACCGCCACCATAAGTGGACCATACCACACAATGCCATACAACACTCCATCAACATTATTATAGAAGAATAGAGAAGTAGAAGAGTAGAACAATTCTTACCAATCCTTTAGCCTTTGGTCATCTTTGACCTTTACTACTCTTTCATAAATAAATCAAGTATAGTGAAGTAGCTTAAGTTCCATAATCATACATGAATTCAATTACAAGCTACTACAAGGTCATACTACAACTAGCACAACACCTTAGCATACTAGAAGGTAGAAGAACATAGACCATTAGCCAATTTCACTTACATGGATTATGGATCATTTCATCAATAATATCAGTCTAAGGCAGTATCTAATCATACACTTAATCATAATGAAATCATGATTAAAGAACTTCAAGATCAAGCTTCCAACATAGGCATTAGATTATTAATTCGCTAGAATAGAGAGGAATTAACCAACACTATTGATTCTCTAAGGCCTTGATCATCAATCATATTTTAACAATAATGTACATGCTAGGTAGAAGCTAAATAGATCACTACATCAAAGGAATCATGCTTCATCTATCCACAATTCGAGATCACATCATATACATAGTATTATCAATCGATAGACTAGAAGAGACTAGATCAATTCACATAAGCCATCTTTGCTTCAATCATACAAGATTCATATTCATAATTCAAACATGATATTAACCTAGAACAGTAGATATAACCAACTTAACATGATCGAAATCCACATTAAATCATTAAGAAGCCAATGTTACAGTAAATCATGGAAACTAAGCTAAACATGTTCAAATCTTCATACATTGATCCTCATGGATCCTTCAGCATCAATTCAACATTAATTCATGTAAATACCAGTAGATATAACCACTTCAACGTAATAGAATCATAATTCAATAGATAACAAATCAAGATCCCAAAGCCCATGCAAAGACTAAATCAAGTTTGGAAGGGACATGGGTTCATCATGCAATTGGAGTCAAATTCACGTTAAAACCAATGTATTAACTTCAATTCAGCATGCTTTAATTGTTCAAAATATTTTTAGAAAGAACCCATGGCAGATTGAAGAAGAAGATGTTTGATCATATTTTTCTCTTTTGAAACTTTGAGATTTAACTCTCTAGATGGAAGGAAAACTAAAGATGAAGATCACCATACCTTTATCTACATGAAGACCTCTAAAACTTGGTGAAGAAATCATGCAATTCCAAGCTCCAAGTTGTTCTTGAGCTTCAACAACAATGGAGGTTTCTAGGGAGAAGATTTTTAGAGGAAAGATTTCTTATGTGTGTATGGGATTGGGAATGGGAGGTTCATGTGTTTGATGACTTATATACACCCAAAATTAGGTAAATAACTTAATTAGAGTCATTTTAGGACGTGGGGTGAATTTCCCATTCAACCCTTTAATAAAACAGTACGCAGGCACAGATTGCAGGCCACCATCGACGGAGCCATCTACTGGTCATACGTCAGTCGATGGGCCGTGCATTGGCTTTCGTCGATTGGTCCTTGACTAGTTTTTGGCTTGATACCTGCCCAACCTAAGTACCAATCGACGATACCTCACCTACGAGCCGTTGGTTGACCAACTGACCGTCGTTTGGTCCGTCGATTGACACTGCCAAGGCAGTGTCTCGGACAGCGTTGGGTCTTTCTTGTGGGCCCTTTTGCGGGGCCTTTTTAAAGTTGTACCTGGACGTTTCCTACGTAAATACAACCCTTAACAAGTTTTAGACATTCCACATAAGTTTCACCCAAAAATAACACCTATAACACGTCCAAACATGCATGGCCCCATCAAGACGTACATGAATGTCTCAAGGGCTAACATTCGAACATCTTGGACGTTTGACCTTCAAACTTCTCAAAACTTCATATAATACCATTTAACATCATTATAACTCATTTTAAGACTTCATAAGCTCATTCATACACATATAAGCATGCATAGGCATATGAGGCACATAGGTGACTAGTCGTCGAACGTTTTGGTCGACCCTTGACGTTTGACTTCCAATTCACCTCAAATTTTATACACTACTTCGAAACCATATTATAAGTCATTTTAGGACCTTAGAACCTTAATACAACCATGTTAAGCTCTACACACCCTAACTCATTTTGGGGGTCTTACAAAAATTCATTCATAGAAAGAAGGAAGTCAGCCGACAAGTCTTTCAAAGAACTCATAAAGAAGTTTGAAAGGGACCGGGTCCCTGCAAGACTGCGATATGAAAAGGTGACAAGACAACCTCTAGAAAAGATGCCACCTCTAATGTGGTAGGTGCACAACTTTTCTAATAGCAGGCCTTCAGCCAATGGGATGGTCTCAACGAATTTGTGGTGATTTATATTATCTCTTTCCAACGAACACAAACTCAAGATTTGGCAAACAAAACATGGATTTTTTTTTGAAAATTCATAAGCTTGAAAAGAAGGTCATCTTCAAGGAAGAACATTGCTCAACTCAACAAAGGGGCCTGATATAGTGAAGAAGAGTCTTTGTTGTATTTAGAGCTTTGTGTCTTGTGTGCTTAATTTTAAATCTGATCCTAATCTATAAAGGATTCAGATCTTTTTTTTCCTACAAGTCTAATTCATCTAGAGGTAGGTGATTTAGTGGGCAACATTGTTGTTGCTTAGTCAAAAATCTAAATCTGCCATAGGGGTAGTGGTATAGTGGGCGGTGTTGTATCCACTTAGAAAAATCTATATTAATAAGTTAGGATTAGTATAATGGGCAGTGTTGTATTTGTTCTGGCTCAGCTAAGTGTTGGAGACATTGCTTAGTGTGAATATTAGCAGGCTAATCTCGTGTTGTAATTGACTTTCACTTCTACTTGGAGAAGATAGTGGAAGAAGTATGAAAAGTCCTGTTGAGAATAGGTCGTGGTTTTACTCCCTTGAGCAAGGAGGTTTTCACGTAAAGTTATTTGTTCAATCTTTACTTTCAACACTTATTTTACTGTTTGTCATTATAACTATGATGAGGACCTTGTCCCATCGAAACAAGTGGACACATATTTTAGTTACTGTTCTTGCTAAGTCAAAGGACCTGGTCCTTGACTGATAACTGGACGCATGCATTCCAACAGGTGGGGTGCTGGTGCTGGTTGTATTATGTAAGGCATCTGTCAAATAGTACTGAGATGTTGCATCTTTTTCGTGTTCTTCAAGGTGTTAGATGCATCTTGGTACATGCGAGATGAGCAGAGAAATCCACTCCAAGAGTATCAGGTGCTAAGTCCTACGAATTCTTTTTTGGATGACACTGCTTTATCTTGAATCACTAATTGCTTTCTAGTAAATATGTTCACAGATAAGAAATTTTAATTTTCTCAGTCACATTTATGGTAATTTTATTCGACAGTCACTTTATTTCTTTGTTTCTGGTAGAATTTTCTAACTTCAACTTGAGCAGGTTGCTTGCATTCCTGGAGCACTATTCTTTGATTTAGATGGAATAACGGATTGAACTACAAATGTGAGATATCTTCCCTGCTAAGTTATTTCTCCTCTGGAAAGAGTAATTTGCTCGATATAATCTTTGCAAATTACTAAGCCTTCTTTGGTTTCAGTTTCTTTTCTACTTTACCATTTTTTGTTTCATTTTGTCTCATATATGTTACCTATACTGTAATAGATGCTTCAGTTATCCATCCTACATGCTTTTGAGATAGATTTTCATCACCTTTTATGATAGAAAATCTTTGTTGATTTATCAGTTGCCACATATGTTGCCGTCAAAAGAAGATTTGCAGCTGTTATATATGCCCTTGGTATTAAGAACAAAAATGGGGTTGTTGTATACGATGCGAAGGGCATTTTCAGTTCTACCCGTGTTTGGTGGTGAATTATTCAATTTATGATGAAAGGGGGATAAGTTCATATCACCCAAAAGTGTCTAATCAATGGAAAAGGGGCAATCAAGATGTTTCCAGCTTTTGGACATGCCAAAGTTTGGGTTTTGGATGGTGGCTTTCCAAGATGAATGCTTCATGTTATGATGTCGAGTCAACTGCACCGGGTGATGCCATTCTAAAATCTAGTGCTGCACTGAGGCAATTGAGAAAGTATACCAAGGACAGATGGTAAGATAAACATTTCTCAATTTTCTTTAGCTCACTATGCTTATAGCTCTGTACATCTATAAACAAAACAAGATTCCACAAGAACAACACCTTTTGAAGCAATAGTGTGAGGTTCTCTGAGTTTTATTGTATTCTCGAACTTTGCTGCATCATTCCGAATATTGTTTAAGTAGCGACTATGTCGGGGCTTCAGGAATATCCGGAGGTGTTGGAATATATGCGTCCACCAGTGATCTCGGGACTAGGTCCTCAACACAGTTATAATAACAAACAGTAAAATAAGTGCTTAAAGTAAAGATTGCACAAAGAATTTTACGTGGAAACCTCCTTGCTCAAGGGGAAAAAATCACAACCTGTCTCAATAGGACTTTTCAAACTGCTTCCACTTATCTTCTCAAAGAAAAAGTAAACGCCAGTTTACAAAATGAGATTAGCCTGCTAACCTCCACTGTAAGCAATACCTCCTATTACTTAATGAGCCAGAGCAGATACAACACTGTCCACTATACTAATTCTAACTTATTTATATAGACTTTAACGTTAGACACTAAGTTAACCTTAACCCAGTTCTTACAATGATTCATACAAATTTTAAATGCTTCTATCACAAGAGAAACAGTTCCTACAATATAAGTTCAAATACAAACAATCAAGAACAACAACAGGTACGAAAAACACTCTTTCAGCTGATCAAGTCCTTCTTGTAAGTGTTCTTGTACTTGAGTTTTTCCTTGAAGATAGCTTTGTCTTTTTAATCTTGTGAATTTAATTTTCCAAATCTTAAGTTGTGTTATTGTAAGAGACACTATATAAAATCAACACAACTCCTTGGGACCGCCCATTGGCTGAGAGCCTGTCGTTCAGAAAAGTTGTGCATATACCACATCAGAGGTGGCATCTTTTCTGACAGGATGTCTAGTCGTCTTTCACATACGCAGTCTTGAAGAGAGCAGGTCCCTTGCAAACTTTTCTTCGTAAGTTCTTTAGAAGTCATTTTGGATCTCTCTGCATTTGAATGAATGAATTAACTTGTTGTTTGTCATGTTGACTAAGTTAACCATAAAGAGTTATTTACCGTTGCACAAACAACTTCGTCCATTCTGATTGTCGTAGTACGCTGACTCCTCACCCACCTCTGACACGAAAAATTTACAGTTGTACCCAATTATAGATCTAGACGAGAGCACTATTCCAGGGACCAGGTCCCTGAATGTGTGAGGATCATTAAAATACCTAGAATATAACATTTCCCCCTTTTTGATGATGAGACACAAATATTTCTCACACTGAGTTTATTCATTCATTTCATTGTTAGCAGTCCCAATAACAAAGATCTGATTCCTTGTTAGATCTCTAAGTTTATGAAATCATCAAAACTTAACATTAGCTCCAAAATAACATTATCCCCTTTTTGATGATAACAAAATTATTTTCCCGTTACCCCTATCAATAAGAATTTATCATACAACTGAAGTTTCATCATCCCTGAAATTTTTCAAGTCATTGAAACATCAAAATAGCATTTTTCCTTTTTGATAATGACAATCAATTAATTCACAGTTCCCCTTTCACCAGACCCCCTATCAATAATAACTTCTCTCGTAACTGCATTGTTCCCATTTTTGCATCATTTTCCGAAGTTTGTCAAATCATCAAAACTTCAGATCATCAATAAAATAGAAGTTTTCCCCTTTGTGATGATGAAAAACTTGTTCAACTTCTTCCCCCTATCAGCATGACTATGTATACTTGAAGGAGCATTTGATTCCCCCTATTGGCATGACCATGTCCCCTTCATGTAGTTTGACCTTCAAACATCATTGATCATTGATCTCATACCACAAAACTTTTCCCCCTTTTGACATCATAAAAAGGGGTTAAAGCAGTAAACCAAGTTAACAGAAATGCAATTCAAGCAAATTCATGGACACTTGGGCAATAATGACCATGAGTAAAAATGCATAAAGTAGTGAGACAAGTCAAAAGAAACAAGGCATTTATCATTCATAACTAAAAGATCAGTAATAAAAGCAGTGCAGATATCATTAAGAATGAGAATCAAGACAATGCCTACTGAGTTTCAATAAAACAAAAGAATGAAGATTGACACAAGAATTCAAAGAGAGAAGGGATGTCTTGGGAGCAAGGGATTGAAAGAATAGAATTAATAGAGAATATCCCTTAGCATGAGATTTTAAGAAGCTCCTCTTAACGTTCCACATGCTTCGCTGCGCAGGCTTCATCTTGAACCTTTAGGGCTACTAGTTATTTTTTCAACCTGGTACCTCAGATAGTTGTGTTTCAGATGTTAAGCCTTTAGGCAAACCATTTCAACATCTCTTTTAGAAATAACACTATCATAGCTTTAAAAACTGACTTGAGTTTCTCATATCAAAAAGATTGGTAAAACAAACTACTCAAGGCCTCCGAGATGAATAGATCAACCATTGATGAACCACAAAAAAAAATTCATTTCATTTTTCATTATTTTCATTTTTTAAAATAAGACACCTTCGTCTTCAGAATACTTTAAGTTCTCAGAATATCAACTTCTCCCTTTTTGGACATCATCTTTTACACTTCTTCTTTTTCTTGGTGGACCTGGTCCTCTTAATACTTCAAAACATCTCGATCAGAAAATTCTCCAGTAAGAATAAAAGGGTTTTACAATTTGAAATGTTTTTGAGATAGGAGAAAAGAGGGTTTCGAAAAACTATTATATTTGGAAGGGATATTGAATTTTGTTGGGAAATGGAAAGAAATATGAAATATAAAGAAGGTCAAAAGGTATATTATGTGAAATAAAGTGTTATTTTGGTATTCAAAATATGGGATAACAGTTAGATACCTGAATGACATATATGTGGCAATTTCAAGGTTCTCATGCATAATTGAAATTGCAATGTTAAGAGTGCTAACATTCGAAAGAGACCAGGTCCCTCTCTGTAGTTTGAATGTGATTTTCTAGATCTGTCCTGACCTCCCTTTTCCTTCAGCTCTTTTTCCATGTATATATACCTAGAAAAAGCATGAGGTTGAATTTTCTAAAGCATACATAACTTAAAAGCAAGGATACCTGCTCCCTTTGAATAACAATGAAAGAGTTGATTGCTTCAAGCATAATCCATCCAAGAAGCTTTCAATATCCCCAGAATGAGTTTTATTATCTCAGCCAGGTTTTTAAGAGCTTCAAGATGGTTCTTGATCCACAAGAGTTGAGTCCATCAAGCTACCCCTTGCTACATTCTCTACCTCAGTTGTTGAAAGAGTGACTGAATCTTTCCTTTTAGTTCCCCATGATTGAGAGATCAAACTGTAACATAAGATAGTCCTGAGGTACTCTTTCCATCAACTTGATACCCAACATAATAAACATCACTATGTACTCCAAATCAAAAAGTCTCCTGATGGGCAGAATGGAACCAGATCCCTATTTTCTTCAAGTGTCTTCAGATTCTCTTAGAAGCCATCAAATGTAATTCTTTTGTACAAGAATGGAGTCTTTGAACAAATTTCATCAGCATCCAACTTCAAGTTCGTGCCCTAGAGAGTATGAATTGTCTAGGCACCCATAACATGAAACCTTTTCAGCAGATTCTTTGAACTGCTACCAGGTCGCTGTGATATCTTCACCCCTTCAGCTAAGTCACTGTGAGTACATACATGTTCTTGACAAGCTGGTCCTTGCTCAGACCTTGGGTAAAGATGTCAGCCACTTGATCTTCCATTTTGCCAAACTCCATGATGACATTACCCCTTTTTAGCATTGTCTTGACTTCAAGTATGTTAAGCCTTTTGAGCAGCTCATGGATGTACTTTTTTGGACAATCGAGGGTACCTTTAGAGGTTTGCTGAATTTGTAGCTCAAAAAAGAAATCTCCCATCGTGCTCAATTAAAACCCACTATCCATGAATGCGGCAAACTCTTCACACAATAATTCAAAAGGTAGCTCCAAGGATGACATCATCGATATACGCTTGAATGATCAACAATTCATTTACCTGTGATTTTAAAAAGAGGGGTTTTGACAATTTTACCTCTTTTGAAGCCACTATTGAAGAGGGATTTGGACGATCTATCAACTGGTTGGGGAACCAAGTGTCATACTTTTCTTCTTGCAAACTGAGCTTGACCAGGTTCTTCATTCTCACCTTTATAATTCACATTATCAGTTTGAACTGCATCATCTTCCTTAAGATTGCTGGATTGATGAAAAGGATGTTCTTAAGAAAGCTCATTGTTTAGATCATCTCTCTGACTATGAAACATCTCTTCCATCTCAGATTCTTCTTTGTTTTACACTTTACTTACCAATTCTTCAAGACTCATCAAAAGTCACATGAACATCTTTTGCAATGCACACATTTTTATACACCGAATAAGCCTTGATGGAGGAAGAGTATCCTGGAACTATTCTTTCATCAATATTAAGATCAAACTTCTCAATATCAACCTTTTGGTCATCAAACATGTAGTATTCACCACTTCAGCCGAAAGTTCTTTGGAATATTAAAAGCCTTCTTATTCCACCTGAAGGATGGTCCTTTCTGCTTCTCTTTATTATCAGCTTCTCAACCTTTTTCATTTGCAAATTTCATTTTGTGAAGACTCGGGACAAGGTCGCTTGACACACTTTTGTGCAGTAGAGAAACACTCACAAGAGCACGTCTCTCATATCTTACCTCAACATTCTCATATTGAGCATTAAGGCGAGTGAGACTGTCACAACGAGCAGTAACCAAATCAACAATACACATGTTCTTGCATCTCTTTTCTATCAAGATCATCACCCGAGAGAGCAAGTTTGTGACCACACGATCTTTTTTATAAGAACTTAAATTTATTTCATTCATCAAAAATCTATAAAATACTTGAAAGATAGTACTTCAATCATTGACATAGTACACATTCTAAATAGTGTGTTCCATAGATTTCACAAACATGTCTTCCCAAAAAGAAATTAAAACCTTTCTTGACATCGTCAAATGAGACACCTCCATCTTGAAATGCCTTGAGAGAGAGGAAGTTTTGTAATTTTAAAAGTCATGTTCTTTTAGCATCTATTTATTCATAAACCACACTAACCGATGCTACCTCATCTTACTTGCATAGAAAATCACGTGTTAGTCTTGGGAACCCATTTGAGATGGAGTTACATGTAAGCAGATAACGGAGTAACAAGAAAATCTTTTGTTCAGTGAGGCAGACTAGCTTTCTTCAAATTGAGACCATGAGTAGGACCGTGTCCCTTCTTCAGTCTATTTCGTTGTTTGGAATAGTTTGACGAATTTCCTCCATACTTTTTCAACACATGACAATATTTCTTAAGATTCCCATCTCGACCACAATGTACATGCAACAGACCATCATCATTAGAGACAGATTTGTTGTGATGATTGAATGAGGGATCTATCTTTTCATAGCCCATCCCTCTTCTATAGTTATTGCCTTGATCAATTAGATTTATAGGAATCTTAGAGAAATTCATCCATTTTAGGGATTTTTCCAGTTCCTCGTTTACATGGACCAGGTACCTCTCCAGCTCAAGATTTTTTTATAAACCATATTTCATCTTAATTTCAAGCTTCAACTGTGAGCTTTTTTCCTCGTTCTTTCCTTTAGAAACTATATTAGTTACACCTTTCATCTTTTCCTTCCATTCTAGATTTTTAGCTTCTAGAACAACCATTGGATTTTGAATCTCGGATATTTGGGCAACTAAACCAATTGTTGCATCTTGAGAAATGTCTAGACTATTGTTCATGAGATCATTCTTAGTTGTTTGCTCACTTATCATATGAAGTACTACAATAACTAGCTTTCTCGATTTACTAGTAGAAAAGGTATTCAATTTTTGCTTGAAATATAATGGAGTTACCTTCTCAACAACATCCTCCTCATTTGACTTTTCCATGAAAGCATCATCTGAGTGTTCAGAATCATCCGAATCACTTGAGAAATTTTGCAATGTTGCCAGATTTTTCTTCACCGCCTAGAAGAAATCTTCTCTTCTGCTTATCTTGACACAGACCTGGTCCCCCTCGTTGTCTTTATCTTCTGCAGTCTTGACATATTCCCTTTGGTCATCCTTGTACACAAGACAAATTCCAATAGAGTGACCTGGTTGATTAAACTTGTAACATTCCTCCCTTGAGCTGGTAGCTTTGTTATGATTTTCTTTCTTCTGATTAGCCTCATCAATCAGATTTATCCTCTTGTCGTTGCCCTGGATAATGAGACCCGCATTTTTTTATGCAGCTCATGAACTTGAAAAAGCTCAAATAATGTATTTAGAGTCGCCTCATTAGGGTCCGTTGTCTCATCAGCAAACACAAATTCATTTGTCCAAGATATGGAAAGAATTTCCAGTGTCTTAGAAACTTGTTTACACACCGGGCTAGGTTCGTTAGGAAACATGAGTTCATTGGTGATGGTAGAAAATCTGGTATGCATTTCATGAATAGATTCACCTTCTTTTATGTTGAAGCTTTCAAACTGAGATCTAACTTAGATTTCTTTGTTTCCTCTGTATCCTCATATGTTGTTCTCAACCGATCCTAGATATCCTTGGTTGACGCGATGAGATCAGATCGTATTCATTCATACTGATCCCACACATCAGTAGTTTCCTAGCTTTGTGGTTTTTCTTGACTAACCTTCTTCATAGTCATTATATTGGTGTCGACTTATGGGAATGAATCTTGTGACCTCTCCATCTTTAACCTCCATAGTTAGAACATGAGGACCTTCAAAAATAATGTTCCATACCTCACTGTCCTCACATTAGATAATCTTTCATTAGAATCCTCTAGTGTCTATAAAATTAACAATCAAAAAGAGGAGGCCTTGGAGGGGACTGACTTCTCCGCATGTTCAGTGGTGCAACCATTCCTTAAAGGATCTTTTCTTTTCTTGGTGTTAACCAAATAGAAAAGTCAAGCTCTGATACCACTTGTTGGAATGTATGCACCCACAAGTGATCTCGAGACTAGGTCCGCAACACAGTTATAATAACAAACAGTAAAATAAGTGCTGAAAGTAAAGATTGCACAAATAACTTTACGTGGAAACCTCCTTGACCGGGAGTAAAACCACGACATGTCTCAATAGGACTTTTCAAACTTCTTCCACTAATCTTCTCAAAGCAAAAGTAAAAGCTAATTACAAAATGAGATTATCCTGCTAACCTCCAATCTAAGAAATACCTCCTATTACTTAGATGAGTAGAGTAGATACAACACTGCCCATTAAACTAATTCTAACTGATTAACATAGACCTTAACATAAGACACTAAGTTACCCTTAACCCAGTTCTTACAATGATTCACAAACTTAAAACGTTTCTAAGCGAAATGATTCCTACAATATAAGCTCAAATACTAACAACAAAGACCAGCAGAAAGTACGGAAAACACTCTTTCAGTTGATCAGGTCCTTGTTGTATGTGTTCTTGTGCTTGAGCTCTACCTTGAAGATGGCTTTGTCTTTTTAATCTTGTGAATTTAATTTGCAAAATCTTAAGTTGTATTTTTGGAGGAGAGACTATATATTAAAACAACTCCTTGGGACTACCCATTAGCTGAGAGCATGTTGTTAAGAAAAGTTGTGCACCTACCACATCAGAGGTGGCAGCTTTTGCGACAGTCTGTCTAATCGTCTTTCACATACACTCTTTAAGGGACATGGTCCCTTGCAAACTTTTCTTCGTAAGTTCTTGAGAAGATTTCTTGGCTCTCTCTGCATTTGAATGAATTAATTAATTTGTTGTTTGTCATATTGACTAAGTCAACCATAAAGAATTATTGACTGTTGCACAAAATACTTCTTCCATTCTAATTGGTCTAGTACGTTGACACCTCACCAAGTTCTGACACGACAACTTTACAGTTGTACCCCATTGTAGATCTGGACGAGAGAACTCAGCCAGGTACCAGGTCCCTACATTTGTGATTCTGAAACAAATAGTCTCATCCGCCCTTCCTGTTGGTTGTACTGAGCTTTTCACCTACCATTTGACATGACATCTTAACACTTGTACCTCATTTGAACCTTGACGAGAGAACTCTTATAGGGACCAGGTCCCTTCATTTGTGAGGATCATCAAAACACCTTTTTGATGATGACACACAAATATTTCTCACACTGAGTTTATTCATTCATTTCATTGTCATCAGTCCCAATAACAAGGATATGGTTCCTTGTTAAATCTCTAAGTTTGTTAAATCATTAAAACTTAACATTAGCTCCAAAATAACAAGAGGGCTCCACAGACAAGAGCATCTTGTTCATGTTTAACCGTTCATTATGTAAGGGATGGGCAACTTTTGTTTGTAACTCAAGTCAGACTATCTTCTTAGATTCTTTTTCTCCTAAACGATTTAAGAAACAGTTTTGTCATTGTGTTACTCAAATGAAAATAAATCCTTTTTATAAGAATTTACTGAAAAGTGAAACAGTAAGGTGATACAAAAATTACAGAGATGGACTTAAGAACTCCTACTATATGATTAAAGAGTCAATCAAGTCCATCATATTTCCTTGCTCCTTAATTTTATCCCCGTTTTTTCAAATAAAAATTAACTAATCAAAACCAACTTAAATTTCTCACATGAAATCTATATCCCCCATTTTTCTCAAGCATTATCATACCAAGAGAAAATATAATATTTTTTCAAATAGAGAAAAAATTTTAAATTAGATTTAAATATTTTTTTTAAAGAGGAAGTTCAATTTCAAACTATCCACAACGAACCACTTTTTACAACACTAATCCATAATCTAAGTAAATATTTAAAAGAGGTTCCTGCATAGATTTTAAATTACGTAATAAATGCATCAAATAGAAAACAATATTGAAACTGCTCATTAACCAATCGGACATATGTTATTTTCATAATAAACCATTTTTATAATTAATTATATGCATGATTTAAAAAAAAAATTAATGTCTTAAATTTTGTATATAAAATTAACACGAAAAAAATTACCATTTAAATAATTTCATGTTTTTTTTTCCTAAAATGAGTCACTATGTTTAAATTTAAATTTCAAAAATTCATGTATTGAAATAAAGAATTTTAAATGATTAAATAAAGAAACATAATTTAAGTAAAAAAAAAAAGCAAAAAATCACAAAGATTATATGTAGATGGTTAATTTTAAAAAGTACACTCATATAAATACAATTTTGAATTTTGAAATTTGTTTTGAGATTGAAAAGAGAATTAAATGAAGCCTAACATTTTGATGATTTTTCAGAAACTTTATCCACTTTTTCAATGGGTAATGCTAAATGGCCATAAAATTTGACCAAAATTTGGTCAAAAATTTAAATTTTTTATAATATTTGCATTGTAGTTGAAAACAAGGACAATATCGAGAAAAAAAATTGGATGATGTTCAGTTGGAGATAAGACACAAAAAAAATATAAGTAATTATATTAATCTTCACAAGCTGAACATAGAAGCAAATGATAAGAGATGAACACATGATGGTATCTATATAACATACAATTTTTAAAAAATTTGAGATAAAAATAATAGTAGCTTTTATCTATTAGTTTATTAATAGTCACGATCATATTTGAAAATATAAGGGAGAATATTATAATTTTAGTCATAGTATAATTATTATTTTTGTCAAATATTTGTTTATACATAGAAATGATTTTTTCAGTTTTAGTATATACAATTGTAGGCTATCTAATAATTGATTTACGTTATTTAAAAAAAATTAACTTTGTAAACTATTTGTAATTGATAAAATTTCTCCTTATTGTTTTATTATGACAAAACGAGGATGGTGTCTGAAAGAAAATGATGTCCACTTGGAATTTAGACACAAACAATATATAAAATAATTATATTAATCTTCACGCTTGAGGGTTGAAGCAAATGATGAGAGATGAACACAATGAGTATATAATTTTGTGCCTCTTACTGGTGTTGTTTTTTTCATATCTATTAGTTTAGTAAAATTCACGGACATGTGTGAAACACAATATAAAGAATATTTTCTTATAAGTTAAATATATTGGCTCAATGTTTTGGGAGATTTTATTTATTAAAGATCCTTTTATATTTTATCATTATCTTTTTTCTCTCAAAGATTAACTAAAGTTAAATTTTTCTTAAAATTTATTTAAAATTTATTAACTTCTTGAATTGTTTTATATTATTTAATATATTATCTGCAAATAGAATACAACACTCTCAATTTAAAGAATAAATTATCAGATTAACGTGATGGATTACTTTCAACGTGATTACTTTAATTTTAATGGACAAATATTATGATTTTAAGCTACGGTATAAGGTCTAACTAAAATCTTCATTGATATTAACTAATAAAATATATTAATTTAAGTTCATACATAGCTAATATCATTAATTAAAACTAAAATTAAATAAATCATATTGAAAATAAAAATAAAAATAGTTCAAAATCATGATTTGAGTTTAGGTAAAACAGTAAAACACTATATAAATAAATAAATAAATAAATAGAAAGTATTATAGTAAAAAAAATGTCAACAATAGAATAACAGGGATTGTATGAACATATTTATGGTTTTAATTAATTTGAAAATAAATAAAATAATTCTTAAAATTATTATTATCAAATTTAAACAATGAACTACGTTTATATTTATTTATTTTTATAAACCATTTTATTAAATGTATATCGATGTGTTAAATATGTTAACAATCTCCCATGTAAACTTTATAATATTAGTTAAATTTTGAAATTAATCAAAAAGCAAATAATTTTATTTATATTTATCAACGGACTTTGCAATGCACGGATACGTAAATTAGTTTTAAAAAAAAAATTATACATGCGCCTCGAATAATTCTCTCAAAAATAAAGGGAAAAATAGTGCAATTATTGAAATAGTTATGATTTTGTATATTTGCATGGTGACCCACCCAAAAAAACACAATGAGTTGCTTTACAGAACACTATAAATTACTATATTTAAAAGGTAAAAAATGTGAGAATTATTAAACAAAAATTGAGAAGGGAATATTTTTGCTTTTGAAATGAGTGGAATCATATTGGTCAATTTTGCTCCATTAGTGCGTTAGTTTTTGGTCAATTCTAAATTAATATTCTCTCTATTGATGTTATTCAACTTGACACAATTTTTTCAAAAAAAAATTAAAGATTGTCGAAATTTATGGACTAAAATAAGTGTGATTATAAATTATTTAATAAGAATAAAATTAAAATTTTAAAGCTAAATTATTATTACATTACTTAGTTATCTCCATTCTTTTTTTCAGGTCTAATATTAAATACACTGCAATACAAAATAGCTTTTAGGGATAATAAATTTAAGACATAATACATAAAGATGACCCGTTATTTGGGGATAACTATGCTCTCCAACTTTGAGTGCGCACAACTAGACACTAAAACTTGTATAAAATTAAATAAGTAAACACATGTGTCCTACATTGCATAATACACGCAGGACACCATGTGTGACACAAAATTTTCATGTAGGGCGCTACGTAGACCGAATGTGTTCAATTTTTCTATTTTATACAAATTTAAATGTCTACTTGAGCTCACCAAAGTTAAAGGTCATAGTTACAAGTTGACACAATATTAAGGTTGATATTTTGTTGGCTCCTACAACAAGATTAAGCCATGAGTGAATATAGCAACAAATGCATTCATTTGAGCTTTGGACAAATTAGACAAGCCAACCTCTAAATCTCCATTTGAATCCTTGGACTTACTGAGGGACATTGATCCACCATTGTCAGTAGATACAGATTCTATCTTCTCATGCTTTTTCCTCAACCAAAATCGGCAAAATATAAATCAAACTTCAGAGATCCACATGAGAAATAAAGGTTGAAGTTCGAGATGAGGTCGTATAAAGAAATAGTTTGGAATCCAGCGATGTTGATGTTAGAGGATAATTAAAAGCCCATGTGATTGAAGAAAAAGGCACTACGAATACAAAAATAAAAGCTACGAGACTCTTTGTATGGTGAGTGGAATGCCATAAGATGTGATGAATATGAGATGCAGATGCAATTCTAATGTTCTTTCCTCTCTACAAACTCTTTTTGTCATATTAAGCAAATTGCTACCTTTAATTTGCATTTATCGTAGCTTGCAACCCACCTTATTTTCATTGTTACTAATACCACGTTTTATGGATATAGAGTTCACTAGATTTTTCATGTAGATGTTATAGAGGCAGGGGCGGACCCACCCTATGACGTGCACCCCATTAGATATTTTTCTTGTAGATAAGTATGACCTACTTAACAAAATTAATTACTACCTTTTTAGATTATGTGAATGTATAACAAGTTTAGTACACTTAAACACTCAATTGATGAATAAATTTCAACTTTTACTTTTTAATTGTCTTTAAGCAATGATACCATAGGAAATATAGGAAGAGAATATTTTTCTAAGAGAGTGCTCAAATTATATTAGGGTATTCAAGGAAACATTAGATGATGATTATAATCATCAGTTATATATTTATTTATATTAGTCGTTATATCAAACCAAAAGTCTTGCATAATTACCAGATACATGTATTACAAACACTTGTTGATAAATTAAGAAACAACATTAAAAGACTAAGATATAATATCTTTGTGAATGCATTAATTCCAATAATGACAACCTCTATTTCAAGTAAGACATCAATATAGATATCTGCATATATCAGACATTTTCTTTATCAAAATTCCCCAAGACTAAATCTAAAAATGGATCGTAACAATCGTTATGTAACAAATCAGCAGGACACATCAGAGGCCAATATCACGACCACTAAAATCCTTCTACACAAACTAAGTGTCTTTGGTGGACTATGACTGCATACCCATCAAAGGACCACCTCTATGTTTCATAGGTAGGCTAATTAAATACAGCAACTTGTGCACAACTCCACCCTCCTCTTCATTACCTATCCGATCCCCTCGTGATTTGTACCCTTTGTAACATACAAACTTCCTCTGGATTTTCTAAGGGCCATTTTGGCTTAATATTCTGATTAATTTCTTCATCATCCTCTTAAGCTTACTGTGTAGATTTATTTTTGAGATGGCTAATAAGTGTAGCTCTACTGGCCAAAGTTAACATTGTGGCATTCCGCTTCCTATATTGATTCTATGCTATTTTCCATGTTTTTTATTTCATGATGTCAAAAGGGGGATAATCTATGTCAGTTAGGTGATGTGATGTAAATACACTTGCATAGTTTATCATCATCATCAAAATGAGGGAAATTGATTGTGTGTGCATGTATGAATATATGTTTAGCATGAGTTAGATCGACACAAAGAGTACAGAACAGAGTTTTACGTTCCAGTGTCAAGATATAGGAATTCTGCTCTATTTCATTCAGGAAAGAACAATTACTGTTGAAGCTGGGGCGATGATATTACATACAGCTGCAACTAAACTACAGATATGTAATAAATCACACTTCTTCTCAACACACTAATTAACTCTATTTGCTGAATTCCCCCAAACTCTTCGATCAACGCTTCATCCTTCCATTTTAACACAAAATTATATACTTGGTAAATTATACATGTGGATTTCAACTATAGATACCACCTGGATGCAGCTATTCCCTCTTTAAATGTCCCAGTACAACTGATGATTAAGTTACGATGCCACTTGGTATTGAATGGACATTCTTTACCACAATTTTGTTTTTGTATACACCCTTTTCGTCTAGACATCACCTGTGTTTAAGCAAAAACATAAGATATATTATACAGTAATGCTTGTGAGACGAGCAATCAACATTTAACAACAAATTTTCTGATTGATAAACAATTCTTTTACACTATCGGTGTCTAAAAATGTGTTAGTTTATACAAGCACAAGAAATTTTTTTGAGGTAAATCAAGAAATTACGTGCAGTGCTTTCTATATGTACATGCAATTATGGACATGATATAAGGACGCTTGTACATTAACATTCAACACGCAACATGTGTTGGGAAAACGCGGACAAGCACAAAAATATATATGGTAAAAGTAATAGAAATGAAATGGGAAAATAATGACACAAAGAATTTTACGTGAAAACCCTTCTAAATAAGGAAAAAATCACGGGCCAAGAGGAGCAACTAATATCACTATAGTTTACATTGTGTAGTCACAAATACAATACTCAAAATGACTACTACACACTCAAAAGGAACAACACTATTTTGGTCTCCACCTTACTAAAATATCGCTCACACTCTATTTTTCTTCACAGACTGTTTTTCTTGTATAGTCTATGGAATACTCACTTGCTCTCAAAATGATTTTTTCTCTCTATCTTGATGTACATTAAAAATGAGCTAATGAGCTCCTTTTATAGAAGAAATTTGCAACTGCAAATTTCACAACCATGCACAACATGTCAAAGTTGTGCCACCGAAAGTTTTGTAATTGCTGTGTTTCTCAACATTTGCTGCCACTACAATTTGCCAATCTTGCCAACCATTGACAATTGCATGCAGCAATTGTTGAAGTCAATAGTGAAATAGTGGGGCTGGACCCCACAAATCTCCACCTCCAGACCCACTCACCGAAGGAAGACATCTTCATTTTCTTTAGAGAGAGCTCATACCCACAAGTTCTTTGCATAACTCAAACTTGTCTTTCAGTATCGTCTTGGTCAGCATATCTGCTGGATTTTCACTTGTGTGGATCTTTTAAACATGAAATGATTCACTCTCCACTTCTTCACGAATCCAATGATATTTGACATCAATGTGTTTTGTTCTTGAATGGTAAATGGAGTTCTTACTCAAGTCTATTGCACTCTGACTGTCACAATAGACAACATACTCCATCTGATTCAAATCAAGCTCTTGAAGAATTCATTTTAGCCAAATCAGCTCCTTGCCGGCTTCAATAGCCGCAATATACTCAGCTTCAGTTGTAGATAGTGCAACACACTTCTGCAACTTCGACTGCCATAATATAGCTCCCCCGAAAAAGTAAACAAATATCCAGTAGTGGATTTTCTGTTATCAAGGTCACCTGCCATATCAGCATCTGTATAGCCTTTCAAGATTGGATTTGATGCCCCAAAACACAAGCATTTCTCTAAGTTTCCTCTAAGATACCTGAGTATTCACTTTACAGCTTCCCAACGCTCTTTTCCCTGATTATCGAGAAATCTGCTGACAACACCAACTGCGTGAGCAATATCCGATCTAGTGCATACATTATACTTCCGACGACGGAGAAATATGGAACTTTGGCCATGTTCTTTTTTTCCTCCTTAGTTGTAGGACACATCTTCTTGCTCAACTTCATATGACCAGCAAGAGGTGTACTAACAGGCTTAACATTCTTCATATTGAAGAACTCTAGTACACGTTCAATGTACTTATCTGGGATAAATAAATCTTCCTTTCATCTCTGAGACGAGTAATTCTCATGCCCAAAATTTGCTTGGCATGACCCAAGTCTTTCATAGAAAAAGACTTACACAACTCTTTCTTCAACTCGTCAATCTTGGAAGTATTATTGCCCAGAATCAATATATCATCCACATACAACAAAAGAATGATAAAGTCATGGTCAGAAAATTTTGGTACAAATACGCAATGATCTGATGAAGTCTTCTTATAGTCATGCTCCCCTATAACAGATTCAAACTTCTTGTACCACTGTCGAGGAGCTTATTTAAGGCCATAAAGACTTTTTTTGAGTTTGCAGTGTTGGATGGACCTTTTATTCCAACTTCTAAAGTAAAGGATGGTGAGATAACAAGAGTTATTCCAAAGACCCGTCAACAATGCAGCGAAGCGGACAGAAAGAAGATTGAGAAGGGCTACAAAGCCAAGAAGTTGTTGGTTTGTGGTATAGGTGCTGAAGAATTCAACCGTATTTTGGCCTGCGAATCAGCAAAGAAGATCTGGGATTGTTTAAGGACTGCTCATGAAGGGACTGAGCAAGTGAAGGAGTCAAAGATAGACATGCTCACCTCTCAATATGAAAATTTCAAAATGAAGGAAGGAGAAACTATTCATGACATGTATACTAAATTTTCCTCCATAACCAATAAGTTGTGAAGCCTTGGAGAGCCAATCAGTTGTTTTAAAGAAGAAGAAAAAATATTTTAAAAAGTTTTTAGGACTTGTTTAGAGACTTTTTTAGAGTCGGCACTTAATTTTTAAGAAAAATCAAGAAAACTTGATTTTCAAAAAATTAAAACAATGAACCTAGTGAAAACTTTTAAGGGGGGTTCGAGGGTTCTTAGTTATATTTTAGAAAGGTTTTTACGGCACCTAACATATTCGCTAAATCGCGATTATCCGGAAACTAACTTATTTGGCTAAAAACTTAACTTATTTCAATTTATTTGAGAGCCTTCAAATATCAACTTGTCTTCTAAGTGAATTATTTGAACGCGCAAAATTTATTTATTATTTTTTTTAAGTCTATTTAAAGACGATTAATTTAGTTTAAATCATTAAAACATTACGACGTCTTGCGGGAAATTTGAACTTTTTTAACCTTAAAATTAACGACAGATATTTAACAGCTAAATATAGGTGTGGTAAAGTAAAGAGGGAAAGAGAGAGAGAGAGGGAGAGTTGGATTCAAATTCGGCTTCTGTCCGTCTGGACCAGTATTTGGACCCCTTTCTTTTTGGGCATTTGGACCATTTCCATTTGTACCTGTCCTAAACTAATCATACAATAATTAATAAATAAAAAAATGAGAAGGGCTTAATCCCCAAAATAACAAAAATGCAATGTTTCGGAAAGTAAATGAGGCCTTTTGGCCCAACTTCTTCAACTCTCCAACTCATCCCACTCGGAATTTCCAAATTTTGGATTTGTATGTCGATTTTGTAGGCTTGACTCGATGAAAGAAACTTGAACCTTTATGGCTCTCCCAAAATGCGAGAAAAATAAGAGTTTGCGGTGAACTCCCAGCAAATTTCACATGCAGACAAAGGAGAAATAAGGAGTTAATACATTATTCAAATTCATGACAAGACTAAACTTGATTTAAGAAACATAGTGTAATTAAAGAATTTCATGCAGAGTCATGTTAAGCATAAAGAGCTTGGGAGAAGTAATTAAAGAATACATTGGTCATTTGGAAATGACAAAATTATGTCAACATAGGCATATGATCAACAAATAAACAAAATAAAACTATAACAAAAAAAAAAGATATAAATTCGAGATAAATAATTCAACCTTTTCCAATATACACATTGTTTATAGTTGGTTGACCAGGGAGACACTAAGAACATGTTTTACTATTAACCCATGAATAGACATATTCAACATGAGTTTATATTAAACAAGGATGTTTTCAGACATGTTCCTTGAATGAAGAATGCCATATGGTCAACCTCAAACCTTTAATGCAATCACGGTGAATTTTCTAAGACGAAAACAACAATGGCCTTACTGCCAAACAAACATTCTACACCAAAATTTATAGAAAATAAGTCAAGACATATAATTTAGCAAGAAACCTATTCCATTGCTCATGCAGACAAATATCACATAATGAAGAAATTTGGTAATCTAAATGGATAAATGAGACTAAACCGGTTTAACTAGCAAAAGACATACTGAAAAATTTATTTCTAGACCTGCAAAGCACTTGAACAATTGAAATTACTTAAATAACTCAAATCAAAACTGTAATATTTTAGCTAAAGACAGCAAATAGACATTGGATATTTCTAATCAATCATCAAGCGGGTCTAGAATACTTCAACTCGACTTGTGACTACAATAAATTTGAAATGAACAATTTATAAAGTAAGGTAACACATTCTACACAAAACACTATTATTAGAATCAAAACTCTTAACTGGAGTCTAGCGTGCTATTTCAAAATGGATAAGCGTGTGAAACAATTTCGGTCAACAGGACAAGCCTAAGCAGAGGAAAAAAAATGCAGTGCATATTTCTTGTGAAGGAAAATTTTCAGCAAAGAAACTTAATCTAACAGATATAGCTATAACATGAAAGACATCCATGAAAATCGAAACAATGCAACCAAACGTCTTGGCTAAACTGAGGCAGTAACATAAATCATGGACGCCATGAAGACTACCGGGTAACTTAAAACACTTCGAACATTTAAGCATGAGCAACCTTTATATCATCCCTAAATCTTACTACTAACACATTAGCCATAATGTAATAAATAAATAGCACATCAACAAAGTATTCAAATCAGCAGGAAATCTTTTTACAGAAGATGTAACAAACTAAACTAAATGCCTGGATATAAAACAGTTTAAACCCAATCTACACAAAATAAACAAATTGAATGCGGAGTCATCGATATACACTATCTCTAGATTATGTCAGGCTCACACGGTCCGAAAATGAAATTACCACAGGAAGACATAAGGTATTTCAGCAAACAAAACAATAAAACAAAGCGAGAAACGATTGGAACTAAGATTTCACGGAAGACAAAACACAAAGGAACAATCTGAAACTATATGATAGGAAAGCTCAATGTTGGAACCCAAATGAATTTTAGACCATCCTAAGCAGAACGAAACGGAAGATCATCTGTTCTCAGAACAAGAAGAAACCACATTGAAGCCAAGGAAATTAAACCAATGTTTTTTCACTATTTCGCAGACAGCGGCTCACTATTCTCAGTTCGACATGAACCAGAAAAGGGTGAAAAAGTAAAGGAGGGTGTACCTCTTTTGGAGCAGCAAACTCGGGACAGCGACGAACTTGAAAAAACCACGACTTCACCATCAAAACAAGATATCGAGGACCCCTCTGAATGAACGAGGAAACCTCACTACAGTCACACTAATCCTCTTCTATTTCAAATCTGTCTGCTTCGTGTTTTTTTTTACTGTTTTTCGCTCAAGTAGCTATATGTGTCTTTTCTAAAAATCTCCAAACATTTTCCAACTAAAGCCTTTTTAAAAAAAAACAATTCCCAGAACTTTTCGCCCTTTTTCTCCAAGAAAGAAAAAATCCCCTTAACAAAGAAGAAGAGGGGGTTTAAATAGAGGAAATTCGGGTTCGATTTTGGGGGAAAATCGGCTCAAATTTTTGGAGATTCCAAATTCGAAATTCAAATTCCCTTTTTTAAGGAAATGTTGAGAAGTTGCAATTTGTACTACTTACAACGGATTGATGAAGGGAGTCGTCCGATTTCTCAAGAAGGATGATCGAGCATCGAGATTTTGACATCTGGACTTGTCCTCTACGGTTCTCATATGATAGGAGAGAGGAGAGGGACGCGCGAGCTGGACTTGGGTCGCGGATGCTGGAATAGAATTTCCGGGATGATTTCTTGGACTGGGTTTTTCATCGTGAGGAAGAAGAACGGTAGAGGGTCGGGTCGGTCGGGTACCGTTTTCTGGGTCTTTTGGTATTGCTGCTGCTGATATATGTTGTTGGAAATGTATTGTTAAAAAATATGGGGCTTGGGTCGGGTCTTATGGGTACTATTTATTGTATGTAATTGTGGGCTGGTTTTTGGAATGGGCTGGAGGAATATTAGGGAATGTGGGCTGCTGAATTGATTTAGAGTCCACAATTGGTCTTTCTAAATAGTTCCAAGAAGTGGGACAAAGAGATAAATTATATTTAATTTAGAAACATGGCCAAATGATTTGCAAACTTAGTTCACTTAACTCAATTAGTAAATTCAACGAAAGATTAAATAAAAAAAGAATTAATATTAATTAATTAACACGCTTCTTAATCTTAACAAAATAAAAAAATTAACTCAATTATAAACTAATTAATTTAAAAAATTAAACCATTACGTAAACCAAACTACTTGACAAAATATTTAACTAAAACTAAAATCTTTTTGAGATGATTTTTGAATAATCATAAAAATATACTAATTATATACATAATTATGCACAATATATATCATCTAAGATTTATAAAAAGTGAAAAAACTATTTAAAATAAACTTGAAAAATATTTTGAATTTTATAAAGCTAATCATTCTAAATCGTTTGAGAATAAAGAAGCTCGAAGATTAATTTACATTGTGGAGGTTCGAAATTGGGTGTCAACAACTGTCCCTCATTTTCCTTGGATTGATGCAAGAAATTAGAGGAAAATGAAATTGACTAGTCCAATTTTGAACAACCACATCTTCATCTTTTGGAAAAAGGACTTGGCACGAACTTTAGGAATTATGACCGAATCCTGGAAATGGGTTTCCTACATACCTCAGGCTATATGAGAATTCAGGTCTCTTGTAGTTTGAGATGCTTGATTTGACGCACAATTTTGAAAGAACACAAAAGTCACCCCGATACCGAATTATGAAGGGACCGAAACGCTTGAGAATGAGATTTATGACAGAATATTGTAGTACAGCCGAGTTTTCAACATTGAGTCTGCCTACATATACCTCGACATAGGGAATCAGGCTGCTTGTAGTTTGACTCGATCGATTGAAAAGGAAATCTATTATGCTAGATGACCTTTCATTTTGGGAGAGTGACAAATAAGTCGAGTATGAAAAAGAGGCTTGTAAACTCTTAGCCAGGAATGTGGCGCACTTCACATCCACAATTAAGAACTTAACGGACATAATTTCCAAATCTTTTGGTGCATTTTCACTCGGATTGGAAAGTTGCTTCCAATGAAAACTGAAATTTCCGGATTTGAAATTGAAACTAAAGAACCTAAAGAAAAACCCACATGCCTTATGATAGGGGTGTGGTTTGATTGTGGTGGAATTCGCTCCTCTGCTCGCGTCCCAAGAGTTTGACACTCCTCTTTGGACTATGTCCCAGTTTGCTGCTAAAGAAAAGTTCCACGTTGTGCTTCATCCTTTTGATATCGTCCGCACCTGTGGTTTGATTTGAGAACTCATCCTCTTGGATGCTCTCGACAAAAACTGAAATAACTTATTAGTAGAAAACGTAACTGGAAAAGTGGTAGTATCTCTTACAATGCTTTCCAGTTACTCTTAATGTGAAAGATATAACATAAAGTATGTTCAGTATATGCCACTTTCGAACACAGTATGTCCATTACAAATCGTGATTTGCTGAGGATTTGGAGATTTCATTACTTGATTTCTGCATGGCAAACTATGGTGATCTCTGCAACGAGCTAGATGTCTCAATGATTATCCAACTGTAACGAGGTGGATAGCTCGATAATTATCCAAGTGTAACAAGGTGGATGACTCGATAATATTCCATCTGTAATGAGGTGGATGGCTCGATAATAGTCCAACTGTAACGAGGCGGATGGCTCGATAATATCCATCTATAACAAAGTGGATGCTCGATAATATTCCACCTTGTAACGAGAGGTATGCTTGATAATATTTTGAATGTAACGAGGTGGATGCTCGATAATATTCCAACTGTAACGAGGTGGATGAATCGATAATAGTCCAACTATAATGAGGTGGATGCTCGATAATATTTCATCCGTAACGGGGTGGATGGCTCGATAATAGTCCATCTGTTACGAGGTAGATGACTCGATAATATTCCATCTATAACGAGGTGGATGCTCAATATTCCAACTGTAACGAGGTGGATTGCTCGATAATATTCCTACTGTAACGAGGTGGATGGCTCGATAATATTCCAACTGTAACGAGGTGGTTGACTCGATAATAGTCCAACTATAACGAGGTGAATGCTCGATAATATTCCATCTGTAATGAGGTGGATGGCTCGATAATAGTCCATCTGTAACGAGGTGGATGACTCGATAATATTCCATCTGTAACGAGGTGGAGGCTCGATAATATTCCAACTATAACGAGGTAGATAGATCGATAATATTCCAATTGTAATGAGGTGGATGCTCGATAATATTCCATCTGTAACAAGGTGGATGCTCGATAATATTCCAATATAATTCAAAAATAGAAACCTGAAATGGTAAAACAAATATACGAACCACTTATGGGGTGGATCGCCCAACAAAACTTTATGCAGAAGTCTTTGATTGGCCAATCAAAATATATAATCCACTTATGTGGTGGATACCCAACAAATTGGAATTTTGACTCTGACATTGTCAAGAAACACGTATACCCAAATTGCTATGCGACAAATATACTAAAAACTAAATTGACGTATATGTACGTCGCGACTATGATTCTGTCCTTAAAAGACAGAATTATTGAGGTGAATGACTTAATTCCTTCACATGAAAATTAAAGTCACTCTCGTCTTTCTTGAAAAACTCAACAGAATTTGAGTTTGTTGCAGTCATTTTCAATTGTTATCGAAAACTTGTAACAATTCGATAACTTTTACTGTCATGGAGATATTGCGTCACCAACATCTTTCTAATGTGATGGACTTGTTGATTTTCCCTTGCAACACTCCGAAGATAGTGTCACTTTTGATCATCTTCAGATTTTATATCGATTTCACATATGATTCTGACATTGCCAATACTATCACCTGCAAAGATCGACACCTAACGTTAGTATCGATGATGGAGTAAAGAATAAAATAAAGTTTAAGAGCTAGATTAAGTCATTTGGCTTATCCAGATTAGGCTATGATGAGCCCAACTGTAACTTTGATCATGACTTGTCACTAGCGATCCTCATACACCTTGTTTCTTAAAACTTTGAAATAATCTATCAGTGTTTGTCTTCAATATTCTTGCAAAATAAAATATAAAAAAAACTGTTTAAAAATCACTTGAGGCAACATAATGAAATGGAGATAAAATGAGATGGAAGGTTTTCTAGGTTTTGTTGATGAAGCCACGATAGGTGCAAATGACGCCTTTTGTCACTCTTGACAGCTTTATATAGCCATTTTTGTGACTTCGATGTTCCTGCATCCAAGAAAAATTCTTAGTTTGAAAGACTGATTTGTGTTGGTCTTGTCTCCACGCTCCTTCATGCAGTTGGCTTACACGGTCGTCCCTCCTTTGTAAGACAGTCTTGGAGGAATTTTTGAGGACCCTCCTCAAAAATTCTGTCCCGGTCTAAAAATAAGAAAAACTCCTGTAACTTGCTTTGTTAATTCTGAGGTTGCTCATTCAGGAATTTTGAGGTCCCAGTTTGCCGCAACAAGTAACAAATGACATTTTGTGGAATTTTTGAGATCATCTCAAAAATTCTGCCCCAGTTGCAAACTTGATTCTCTAAAAAATAAATTATTCTAATTTTTTCAAATCCACCCAAAACTACCTCTTTAGCATTTTGGTTTTCAGTTTTGACTTATTAAAGAATCCCATCTGCGAATGAATTTTTCAGATCCTCTCAAAATTCTGTCTCGGTTTTCATTATAAAGAGAGATGAAATCTTACGGGTAATATGATCGAGCTGTTGTGGCGCCTACGTATCCCGTTGAAGCAGAAATCAGGTCAAACGTAGTTCTCCTCAAAGGTTAACAATAATAAGAAATTTAAAAGAAACCGACGACATAGGCCGCCTACGTATCTCATTCTTGAGAATTCAGGTTGAACGTAGTTCAAATACAAAGAAATATAAAAGGGGTAAATAGGGTGACCGAGGCCGATATAGGTCGCCTACGTATCTCATTTTTGAGAATTCAGGTCAGACGTAGTTCATTATAATAGATAATTTTCTAACTAAAGAACATAAGATGATTACAAACAAATGATGCATTACAGGGAAAGAAATAAAAAGAAACTCTGAATCTTCGAATATAATATCTCTTGATAGCATCTGAGTCGATTGACAACTTGAGATGAATGTATATGTTAAATAATGATATGTGATCAAACAAATGCATTGATGCATTTTCTAAGCAAATTGGTGAGTTCTGAATTCTGATCTTCCTTCGGTTGAGTCCTGATTCTGATTCTTTGGACACATTCACCATTTCCTGGATTCATAATTTATGTCTCATCCAAATTTGACTTATCCTGATTCTCGAACTTTTCAATTCTTTTAGCAATGTATTCAGATATCATGATCTCTTTATCATACTCTTCAAACACATCATCACCCACTCCATTTGTTCATTCAGCTTGTGACACGACATGATATTGACAGGTTAAAATATATATATATATATATATATATATATATATATATATATATATATATATATTTACTGAAACAATAATAAAGATTGTTAGATAGAAAATTAAAGCAAGCAAAATAATTTTTTTTTCAAAATATGAGAGGCTTTCTTTGAAAATAGGGAAATACAAACTTTGTCCATGACCATGGGCCATTTTTACTTTTTTAAAAATATTACGAGTGAAATTGAAACATAATTAGGTAAAATGATACAAATTGTGGGTTTCGAGCCTCATTCGAACTACCATCGATTTTGAAAACAACCTAAAATTCAACTTTTGTCTATCAAGTTGAGCGAGAGATAAAGAGCGGAGTGGAAGTCCAATTAAGAATTTACTCCATCGGCTCAGCGTCTCGTATGCCTGGTGTCTCGATCATCTTCTTGGGCGAAACATCAACTTCTTCCAAAAGATCCCCGATTTCATCTCCAAGACCGTCATCTTTGGCATATTCCTCTACCGGTAAGGACTGTCCTAAATGAGGCAAAGACTTTTGTGGAACATGATCAATTCCATTCTTGTGTTGATCCTCTCTCGACACAAAAGCAAAAGTTTGATGGTGTGTCATGCTCGTAAAATTGAGTTTCCCACTCATGCTCGGAGAAGCTACAACTTTCTCAAAGTTGTCAGCACCAGCCAAAACTATTGCCTTTACCATGCACAACTCATCCTCCATCTCTATCATATTGATATTGGTGCCTCCATAGTTTGACTAGGGATTACTGTAGACGTTGGGTGCAACAGTTTTGACCACATTCTGGTCAATCAAGTCCTGGATCTTGTGTTTTAAATTGATACAGTCTTCAGTATCATGCCCAACACAGTTGGAATGATACGAACACATTCGATCGGCTTGATAAAATTGGGAGCTAGTATCAACAGGCTTGGGCCCAACTGGATGAATAATACCTGCCGCACTCAATTGCTCAAATAATTTCGTCCGACTTTCAATGAGCGGCGTAAAATTTCGAGCAGGTTTCTTCTTGAATCTCAGACGAGGAGGATCATAATAACCTTGATGAGGGGGAGGCATTTGGCGATAATTTGGGGTGTTTTGACAAAGAGGTGCTTGAGACTTTGGGTCGATCATGTTAATAGTGACTCCTCCACGATTTGACAGTGGATTACCATTGGCATTGGAAGTGACAGTTTGAAGAGTGACAATTTTTTAATCAATCAAGTCTTGAATTTTATGTTTCAAGTTGATGCAATTTTCAGTAGTATGTCCAACACCTCCCGAATGGTAAGGGCAATGAAGATCATGTAAAGTCTGGAATTGGCATTGACATTTTTCGGATCAATTGTTCGTATCATACCAGCCATTTTTAATCACTCAAAAAGTTGGATTCGACTTTCAATCAAAGGAGTAAAGACTCGAGAAGGTTTCTTCAAAAATTTCTGACAAGAAAGATTATATCATTTTGTGCAGATTGAGGTACTTGGCGGTAACTCGGAGGATTATGACAATTAGGTGTTGGTGTTTTGAAATTTGAGTATTGTGGAGTTCGGTAGCTATAATGGGCATTTGGATAATTTGAAAATGGAGCTTGGTAATTTGATTAAGCATTTGGGTAATTTTGGAAATTGAACTTGGTAATTTGGATGATTTGATGGTGAAGATTGGTAACTTGGTTGGATGGGGTAAGGATTTTGTGGAACTAAAGAGTATTTTTTGGATGGTAAAGGCTTTCGTACATAAGACCATCACGTCTCTTTGATTTTTGGTTCGATTCAAATGAGATAGAAGAAACATCTTCCCTTTTCCTCCTTAATGGTCCTGGGGATTCATCTTGGGGAATCATTCGGATGATTATTCTGGTTCTAAGACCATCTTAAATAGCTTCACCAATTTTGACTATCTCACTGAACTTTCCTCCTAGAATGAGCAATATCCTATTGTAATATTCCGGCTCTTGAATGTGCATGAAGATTTCAATAATTTCTTTCTCGGTCATGGGAGGCCTAACCCTTGCAGCCTCTCTTCTCCAATGGTAGGCATACTCTCGATAATTATCAGTAGAATTCTGTTTGATTCCCTCCAAAGAGTATCAATCAGGAATGAATTCTACATTGTAATCAAACCTTTCGATGAAATCTCTAGCCAAAGCATTCCAACTCGGCCACTGCTTGATTTCTTGAGTAATAAACTATTCCAACGCTTCTCCTTTTTAACTTCGACTAAAGAGTCATATCAACAAAGCCTCATTTTTTCCTACTCCAATAAGTTGATCACAATAAGCCCTCAAATGAGTCAAAGGATTTTTGACTCCACTAAAAGTGTCAAATTTTGGTGCTTTAAAACCTTCCAAAAGTTCTAAATGTGGATGGCGACAAAAATCTTCGTAGTTCAACCCCTCAATGTCCTGGGTGTATTGGAAGTCCTTCATTGCATTCATGACTTCCTCTCTGATGCTTTGCTCAGCCTTTCCTTTCATGAACTTTCACTCATTTTTCTTCTTCTCAGAATGTTCGGGTTCAAAATGTGTGGTAAGAAGAGGGTACGGTTCAGGCGATATTAGAAGATAAAATGTGGTTCTTAAAGGTATGGGTCGAGTGGTAGGTGGTTTTTGGGAAACTATTTGGATTTTGAGAACTAGGTGACTTTTGGTGTGAAGAGCTAGTATGGTGTGGGTTAGGAATGGTCAAGTCAATCGTGGAAGGTTTAGGAATCGTAGATGTGGTTGAATTATTTGGAAAATGTTCTGATAATGGATCTGAAGCAGGAAAATAAAGTAGAGGCCCTTCGTTGTCCGGAGTAGGAATGTTGGCGATGATAGCCAGATTTGTCAAATCCCGGGTTTTATCCATTCAGCCCTCATTTCAGCAATCTCTTGGAATAATTGTGCAATCAACTTGTTTTGTTCGACAACGATAGGGTCATTCACAGTAATTTCATTCAAATCAGTATTCTCAACATTTTCAACCACTTTTTCTTTGCCTTTTGACAAATATCGTTTGGAGAAGGAATCTTTGGGGTCTTTAGACCTTGTAAAATATGAATGTTCAGCCATTCTCTCAATTACATATCAGTTTTGAGTACGTGACAAAGAAAAACAACTCAAAGGCAAATGTGTTAGTCTGTGCCGATGATAATTAATACAAGATATCACACACATTACTGTAAACACATAAGAGTTGCTTCATTTGAACATAAACTTGCCCACATATATAGGAAAAAGATTATATAAACAGGAATTTGTCTATCTGATTTTTAGCTTTGTGAATCAGAAATGTCAACTTGAGTCGGGACAAAGTCGATTGAATACTTCATTGTCGTACTTCTGATTTTTTGATTAAGATGTAATTTTATTTTCTTCGTAAGAATTGGAAAAGATAGAATTTCTCAAAATCGAGGACCGAACCTTAAAAGGATGCCTACGTATCTCACAAAAGAGAATTCAGGTCCTACGTAGTTCGATCGCTTTGAATATCTTTGATGTGAGAAAGCGAATTTCTTTCTGATATGAGAAAGTAAGATTTTGAAAATGAAGTTCGATTTTTGTTGAGACACTAAAGACTCGAAGACTATTTGAACACACTTTCGATAGTGACTTGATATTTATTCCTAGGGGTTCTAACAATAATTCGAAGAGGGGTGAGCTAGAATATATCCAAATAAAAAAACATATTCAGACAAGCAGTTATAACACATAAACAAATATTACGCATTCTAAACAGATATGTGACCCTTTTGTGTCAAGGGTAGGCCTACCGATTTGAAGGATGTGTACATCATTTGAAACACTCTATTGTCCTCAAAACCCAAATTTATACAAATTTTATAAGTAAACCGAAGGGGATACATGGTATGGAAATGGGGGTATAACCATAAACTATGCCTCCGTGGAAGGTCCTTCGAACTTGATTTCTTCTCATCTCCAAGTGTCAACGTCTTTGGATAGACTAGTAGCTTGTAAAACTCTTTATTCAACTATAATATAATCCTTACCCCATGGGACAATGATTTTTCAAATAACGTATACATCCTTCAATTTAAACAAATAAATATGATCGCCGGTTTAGATCGTGGACCGTTTTGGACTAAGGTGATCTCTCTAATGGACCCAATACGCCTTGGGTTTTGGTCATCTTAGGCTAATGCTTAGATTTGGATTTGATTTCGCTCTATCCTAGGTTGACTAGAATTGGTTTAGAAGTGACGGTTACCCGAGTCGGACAGACAACGGGGTGAAGCTAATAAACGACATTGGATGACCGCAAGCCAACTATTCGTTTATTACTTCCAAAGATTATACTTGTGTGTTTGTCTGAAGGAAGTCGTGGTAAGCCACGTAACTGTCTTTGTCCTAATGCAAACTATTTGGCGTTTGACAGAGTTGATGCCATGAAAAAATGCAACAGTTTAATAATACAATAAAGATAGCAAGAAAACAATTATTTACACGTAGCCAAACAGGTTAGTTTTAAGTTTAGAACCATTCAAGTCCCAAGCAGAGTCGTCATTCTGTTTTAAAGAAGAAAAAATATATTTAAAAGTTTTTAGGACTTGTTTAGAGACTTTTTTTGAGTCGCCACTTAATTTTTAGGAAAAATCAAGAAAACTTGATTTTCAAAAGATTAAAATAGTGAACCTTATGAAAACTTTTAAGGGGGGGTTCGGGAGTTCTTATATTTTAGGAATGTTTTTATACACCCAAAATATTCGTTAAATCGCAATTATCCGAAAACTAACTTATTTGGCTAAAAACTTAAACTTATTTCAATTTATTTGAGAGCCTTGAAATATCAACCTATCTTCTAAGTGAATTATTTCAACGTGCAAAATTTATTTATTATTATTATTTAAGTCTATTTAGAGACGACCGTTTTAGTTTAAACCATTAAAACATTATGACGTCTTGTGGGGAATTTGAACTTTTTTAACCTTAAAATTAATGACAGATATTTAACAGATAAATATAGGTTCGGTAAAGTAAAGAGGGAAAGAGAGAGAGAGGGAGAGTTGGGTCCAAATCCGGCTTCTGTACGCCTGGACCGATATTTGGACCCTTTTTTTTTGGGCATTTAGCTCATTTCCATTTGTACCTGTCCTAAACTAATCATACAATAATTAATAAATAAATATAAAATGACAAGGGCTTAAGCCCCAAAATAATAAAAAATCAATGTTTCGGAAAGTAAATGAGGCCTTTTAGCCCAACTTCTTCAACTCTCCAACTCATCCCACTAGGAATTTCCAAATTTTGGATTTGTACGTCGATTTTGTAGGATTGACTCGATGAAATAAACTTGAGCCTTAATGGCTCTCCCAAAATGCGAGAAAAATAAGAGTTTGGGGTGAACTCCCAGCAAATTTCACATGCAAACAAAGGAGAAATAAGGAGTTAATACATTATTCAAATTGATGACAAGACTAAGCTTGATTTAAGAAACATGGTGTAATTAAAGAATTTAATGCAAAGTCATATTAAGCATAAAGAGATTGGGAGGAGTAATTAAAGAATACATTGGTCATTTGGAACTGACAAAATTATGGCAACATAGGCATATGATCAACAAATAAACAAAATAAAAATATAACAAAAAAAAAGATATAGATTCGAGATAAATAGTTCGACCTTTTCCAATATACACATTGTTTATAGTTGGTTGAGCAGGGAGACACTAAGAACATGTTTTACTATTAACCCATGAATAGACATATTCAACATGAGTTTATATCAAACAAGGATGTTTCCAGACATGTTCCTTGAATGAAGAATGCCATATGGTCAACTTCAAACATTTAATGTAATCACGGTGAATTTTCTATGTCAAAAACATTGGCCTTACTGCCAAACAAACATTTTACACCAAAATTTATAGAAAATAAGTCAAGACATATAATTTAGCAAGAAATCTATTACGTTGCTCATGCAGACAAATATTCCATATTGAAGAAATTTTGTAATCTAAATAGAATAAATGAGACTAAACCGATTTTAACTAGCAAAAGACATACTGAAAAATTTATTTCTAGACCTACGAAGCACTTGAACAATTGGCAGATACTTAAATAACTCAAATCAACACTGCAATATTTTAGCTAAAGACAGCAAATAGGCATTGGATATTTCTAATCAATCATCAAGCGGGTCAAGAATACTTCAACTCGACTTGTGACACAACAAACTTAAAATGAACAATTTATAAAGTAAGGTAACACATTCTACACAAAACACTATTATTAGAATCAAAACTCTTAACTAAAGTCTAGCGTGCTATTTCAAAAGGGATAAGCGTGTGAAAAAATATCGGTCAATATGACAAGCTTAAGTAGAGAGAAAAAAAAATGCAGTGCATATTTTTTGTGAAGGAAAATTTTCAGCAAAGAAACTTAATCTAACAGGTATAGCTATAACATGAAAGACATTCATGAAAATCGAAACAATGCAACCAAACGTCTAGGCTAAACTGAGGCAGTAACATAAATCATGGACGCCATGAAGACTGCCAGGTAACTTAAAACACTTTAAACATTTAAGCATGACCAACCTTTATATCCTCCCTAAATCTTACTACTAACACATTAGACATAATGTATTAAATAAATAGCACATGAACAAAGTATTTTAAATGAGTAGGAAATCTTTTTACAGAAGATAACAATCTAAACTAAATGCCTGGATATAAAACAGTTTAAACCCAATATACACAAAATAAACAAATTGAATGCGGTCATAGATATACACTATCTCTAGATTATGTCAGGATCACACGATCCGAAAATGAAATTACCACAGGAAGACATAAGGTATTTCAGCAAACAAAACTATGAAACAAAGCGAGAAACGATTGGAACTAAGATTCCACGGAAGACAAAACACAAAGGAAAAATCTGAAACTATATGATAGGAAAGCTCAATGTTGAAACCCAAATGAATTTTAGACCATCCTAAGCAGAACGAAACGGAAGATCATCTGTTCTCAAAACAAGAAGAAACCACATTGAAGCCAAGGAAATTAAACCAATGTTGTTTCACTATTTCGCAGACAGTAGCCCACTATTCTAAGTTCGACATGAACGAGAAAAGGGTGAAAAAGTAAAGGAGGATGTACCTCTTTTGGAGAAGCAAACTCGGGACAGCGACGAACTTGAAGAACCGCGACTTCACCACCAAAACGAGATATCGAGGACCCCTCTGAACGAAGGAGGAAACCTCACTACGTCACACTAATCCTCTTCTATTTCAAATCTGTCTGCTTTAAATTTTTTTTTACTGCTTTTCGCTCAAGTAGATATATGTGTCTTTTCTAAAAATCTCCAAACTTTTTCCAACTAAAGCCTTTTAAAAAAAAAAAATAATTCCCAGAACTTTTTGCCCTTTTTCTCCAAGAAAGAAAAAATCCCCTTAACAAAAAAGAAGAGGGGGTTTAAATAGAGAAAATTCGGATTCGGTTTTGGGGGGGAATCGGCTCAAATTTTTGGAGATTCCAAATTCTAAATTCAAATTCCCTTTTTTAAGGAAATGTTGAGAAGTTGCAATTTGTACTACTTACAACGGATTGATGAAGGGAGTCGTCCGATTTCTCAAGAAGGATGATCGAGCTTCGAGATTTTGACATTTGGACTTGTCCTCCACGGTTCTCATACGATAGGAGAGAGGAGAGGGACGCACGAGCTGGACTCGGGTTGTGGCTGCTGGAATGGAGAGATTTCCGGGATGATTTCTTGGACTGGGTTTTTCTTCGTGAGAAAGAAGAACAATAGAGGGTCAGGTCGGTCGGGTACCGTTTTCTGGGTCTTTTGGTATTGCCGCTGCTGATATAGGTTGTTGGAAATGTATTGTTAAAAATATGGGGCTTGGGTCGGGTCGTTTGGGTACTATTTATTGTATGTAATTGTGGGCTGGTTTTTGGAATGGGCTGGAGGAATATTAGGGAATGGGGTTGCTGAATTGATTTAGAGTCCACAATTGATCTTTCTAAATAGGTCCAAGAAGTGGGACAAAGAGATAAATTATATTTAATTTAGAAACATGGTCAAATGATTTGCAAACTTAGTTCACTTAACTCAATTAGTAAATTCAACAAAAGATTAAATAAAAAAGAATTAATATTAATTAAATCTTAACAAAATAAAATAATTAACTTAATTATAAACTAATTAATTTAAAAAAATATAAACCATTACGTAAACCAAACTACTTGACAAAATATTTAACGAAAACTAAAATATTTTTGAGATGATTTTGAATAATCATAAAAATATACTAATTATATACATAATTATGCACAATATATATTATCTAAAATTTATAAAAAGTGACAAAACTATTTAAAATAAACTTGAAAAATATTTTAAATTTTATAAAGCTAATCATTCTAAATCGTTTGAAAATTAAGAAGCTCGAAGATTAATTTACATTGTGGAGGGTCAAAATTGGAAGTCAACATCAGTATGAGCAAGAAAGTTAGGAAAGTTCTTCAAATTCTTCCTAAGTCATGGGAAAGCAAGGTTTGTGATGCATCAAACTAGATCATCTTTAAAGTCAAAGAAGCAAGTGAGCTCTTCAAGGACTTTGGAATTGTTACACATGGATTTGTGTGGGCCTCTAAAAGAAGTACATTCTAGTTACTGTTGATGATTTCACATGGACGAGATTCCTCAAATAAAAAGCTCAGACACCTGATGTGCTTATTATCTTTTTCAAAATGATCCAAACAAAATTGGATTGCTTGATAGATTGGATCAGGTCCGACCATGGAACTAAGTTTGAAAATGCAAAGATTGATGTGTTATGCTCAGAAAATGGCATAAGTCACAACTTCTCAGCTCCAAGAACACCTCAGCAAAATGGAGTGGTAGAAAAGAAGAACAGAACATTGGTGAACATTGCCAGAACCATGATCATTGAGTCAAATCTCCCTCAGAATTTCTGGGCTGAAGCAGTCAACACGGCGGGCTATGTGACAAACAGATGCTTGATACGGTCGCTACTGAACAAAACCCCTTATGAACTGCTCAATAACAAGAAACCTAAGTTGAGTTATCTAAGGGCTTTTGGATGAAAATGCTTTATTTTGAACAATGGAAAGGATGATCTTGGAAATTTTGATCCCAGGAGTGACGAAGGTATTTTTGTAGGATATTAATCATCAAGCAAAGCCTACAGAGTATTCAACAAAAGAACTCAGTGCATTGAAGAAAGTGTTCATGTAATATTTGATGAAGATGGTGACCTGAAAAAACTGGAGATAAAGGATGAAGATGATTTGAATGAATTGTTCCAAGCTCAGAAAAATGAAGGTAGCTGGGCTGAAGCACTTGAAAATTTGGGGTCTGATGATGCTGATCCAGGATCATCCGAGAAGACAAAAGGAAATGACCAGTCTGCAGAAGGACCTGGTCCCACACAAAATGTAAATCAAGAGGAAACTCATCCTCCCGAAGATGATGATTCAGAAGAAAAAAAGATCAGACAGATCAACCCCAACCCTTAGTCTCTAAACCAGGGTGGAAGCACAGTTCATCCCATTCTCTTGAGAATCTTATTTCTCCACTGATTTTTGGAATGCAAACCTGATCAAAAACAAGAAACCTGGTTGCATTCTCAGCTTTCATCTCAACTATTGAGCCTAAGAATATGAAAGAGGCTTTGAATGATGCTGACTGTATTAATTCAATGCAAGAATAACTGCATCAGTTTGAGAGGAGTAACGTATAGTACCTGGTCCCAAGACCTGCGGACAGAACCATAATAGGGACCCGGTGGGTGTTCAAAAAAAGCTTGATGAAAGTGGTGTCATCACGAGAAACAAGTCTAGGTTGGTTGTTCAAGGCTATAATCAGGAAGAGGGCATAGACTATGATGAGACATTTGCTCCTGTTGCTCGAATAGAGGCCACCAGAATTCTCATAGACTTTGCCGCTTTCACGAGATTCAAACTCAACCAAATGGAAGTCAAAAGTGTCTTCTTAAATGGAGATTTGAAGGAAGAGGTGTACGTGAAACAACCACCAGGGTTTGAGGATGTTCAAAGACCAAATCATGTCTTCAAACTCAACATGGCCCTGTATGGACTAAAACAAGCCCCTAGAGCTTGGTATGAAAGGCTGTCCAAATTCTTGCTAATGAATGGATTCAAAAGGGGTAAAATTGACAACACCTTGTTTCTAATGAAAAGGAAACAAGAACTGCTCATCATCCAAGTATATGTGGATGATATCATTTTTGGAGCTACTTCTGAATATCTGTGTGAAGAATTTGCTACTCTAATGGGAAACGAATTTGAGATGAGCATGATGAGAGAGTTAACATTCTTCTTTGGGCTGCAAATGAAACAAACTCCAGATGGTATCTCAATCAGTCAAGAAAAATATACAAAGGAGTTGCTGAAGAAGTTCAACATCGTGGATTATAAACCTATAGACACACCTATGGGGACTAACTCCAAAATGGGAGTAGATGAAGCTGATTCTCCAGTGAATCAAACCATATATAGAGGGATTATTGGCTTCTTGTTGTACTTAACTGCTAGTAGACCTGACATTGTCTTCAGCGTTTGCTAGATTCCAAATATGTCCCAGGGATTCACATCTGAAGGCTGCCAAATGGATACTAAGATATTTAAAGAAAATAGGGGACCTAGTCCTGTTCTACCTAGCAGGTGATTCTTTTGACCTGGTAGGTTTTGCAGATGCTGGTTTTGAAGGTGTCACGACCCAAAATTGGGCGTGATGGCACTCGTCTTATCCCACCAAGATAAGTCAGCCTAAAACTCAACCATTACAATAAAATGCGGAAATTTCATAAGTTACTCAAAAGTACCCCCAAAATCTGGTTGTCACGTGTACAAGCCTCTAAAGTATACAATTGAATCAAAAGAAAATATAAGTCTCATATGACATTGTTTCTAGAGTAGAACAAAATCATAAACAGGAGTAAGAAGGTTTGCTGAGATGACAAACAGCTACCTCACAAATCTCCAAGAAGCCTCTGAAAAGAAGAGAATATATCAGTAAGTTCTGGGCTAGTAACCTACAAAAAAATTGTAGAAGCAAGGGGTGAGTACCAAACCACACGGTACTCAACAAGTAAATCCCTTAACACAAGCTAAGGGGATGAAATACGGGTATTCCTACCACCCCCAACCGAACCTCCACAACTACAACCTGCATAAATAATCAGCCCAACCTAACAACTCACGGTTTACAGCGCACATAGTTTAACAAGAACACTTAAACAAATTACATATACTCAACAACAACACTTTGAAAAATTACATGTTCTCAACAACAACACTTTAACAAATTGCATGTCCTCAACAACAATACTTTAACAAATTACATATCCTCAACAATGATACTTTAACAAATTACATATCCCCAACAACAAGAATTTAATAAATTACATATCCTGAACAACAAGCTCAGTATTCATCAATCACCAATTCCACAGAAAGGTATTCACAAAATCAGCAAAACACAATATCAAGTTCACTAATGATAAGTATGTGCAATGCAATGGAATGCAATGTCAAGTATAATGATGCATGTCTGACCTAGTGATACACACCCGCTGTCTCTCAGTCCGGGACCCATGGGGGACATATCTGTCCATGCATCTGTCGCGGCGCACGACACGACCCTCGATAATAGTAACCATCGCGGCGCGCGATACGTCCCTCGAAATATAGTATCCATCGCGGCGCGCGATACGTCCCTCAAAATGGTAAATCCTCTTTAACTTCTCATTCTTTCTTAATGCACATAACACTTTTCACAACTATGTCTCAGAATAATGCAAATGACATGTTCACACAAACAATAAGGAGATGACCATTTTCATAAAATTGCACAATTCACAACAACACAAACATGATATCACATCAACAATGATTCAACAAGCTTTCAATTCTTCCTCAACACATCACACATAAACAATTAATCACATTGCCTTTTGTTACCTCTTTTTCATCATTAGAATTAATCAATGTGGACAAGTCAACCATCACCAAGTCCAATTACTCCCAAACATATACCACAAGAAATACACGCATTTCATACACTTAACAAGAGTTTAGAAATTCACTTGCCTCAAATAGTCGAACAATCACCCCGGGACTTGAGTTTTCTTCTTTCGTTAAGCTTCCATATCAACGCAATCTATTCACATAATCATCATAATAAGATTTAAAGACTAACAACACCCATATTATTATATGTCTAGCCTTGACCTCAAAAACTCACATCAAACCTAAAATCAAGTTATCCCGATATTGATACCAATTAATATGTCAACTCTTATATTACCAAATTTCAAGCATGGGGTTAAGTCATATTTTCGCCAAACAGTACAACTTTAATAGCTTTCATATAATATAATATACCCTTTATTTCATTACTTACACTAATATATCAAAAACTTGAATTATAATTTGATAACTCTAAGAAAATTGTGAAACCAAAAGTGAGGGTAATAATCACTAAACTTAACTATGAACCACTGTATAAAAATTTAAAATAAAATCATCAAATTATCATAATAATTACTTTACAACATGTGGCGATCATTAATGTGGCCACTAAGATTTTTATGACCAACTCTTACTACACATATATTAGCTATCAAATTTAGTTCTGCAACATTCAAATTCTCAACTCTTCCTTAACCCATTATAATAAAAAAAAAAAATAATAATAAAAACACTAAGAATATAATAATAATATAAATACTAAAAATATAATTCAATTCATTGTTTCAAATGTTCTTAATTACCTGATGCAATTTAGCCGCCATTCAGATTGTGTTGGAGTGTGACATTCTCCTCGGAATGTTATCCTTTTCCTTTTTCCGTCAATAGCTATTTCAAGTTTCAACATTAGGGCTCTTGGCCCTTATTTCTTTTATTCATTATTTATTTTTATTTTTATTTTTCTATTATATTTAGCAAAAGAATAATCCTTTATTAAAACTGAAAATTCATGTCTCTTATTCTTATAAGTCATAAATTATTTATAAAACTATCAAAAAGGGTTCATATTAAAATAATGATTAAAATTCATAAAACGACTAAAAGGATCGTTACATTATCCACCACTAAAAATCATGTTCGTCCTCGAACATAAAGAAGGAGAAGTAAGAATAACCAACTCGACCAAAAGCTTGAGATATGATTTTTCATAGTCGTGTTCATCTCTCCTAGGGATAACCTCATCTTTAGGACCATTCCATCAAGCAACTATCAAAAACTGAAGTTTAGAATCAAAATTTGACAGATTTACAAATCAGAAGTGATTATCAAGCCCAGACTAACCAATGAACTCAACCTAATGTGAAACCCATTAGACCATAACACAACCATCATGACGAGTTTTGTTTTCCTCATATAACCAAGATAACATTCTGAATCGATATCGGCTACACCCAGAAGTGAACTCTAACCAACCACCACACTCATAATGGACAAACCATCACATATCTTATCAAGATTTCCTCTTCATACCACAATCTTTCCACGAACATATTTTATAAACATCTAATATTTAGACATTGGGTACTCATCAAAGGAGAATCCAACTTATCTAACCCAAAGAAAAACCACATTCGGTAAACACTCAATAAGCGGTACACTCTAGGATGCAAAACCTTTAACAATACTCTTAGACAATTGTAATTCTTCATTGTAACTCTTATATAAATTCTGATAAGCAAGGTTGTGCGTGTAGAACTACTAGTATGCTTTCAACCATCTCAAACAAAACCAAATCTATCATAACTGAAATGACTAAGACCCAAGGATCCTATCATATCAAGAGGACATAAGAGGATTGGTACATCCGATCCACCACTAAGAATTCACCTCTAGATGTGAAAACATGTGTGGACATAGGTAGCGAATCACACTTCAAATGATATCCAAAATAAAGTAGATGGTCATATAAGAATATTCAGAATCAAAGTCGAATAACACTGGATACTTCCTTCATAATGCCTATATAAATAAAATTTCATTCATCTGACTCTATCTCACGATTTTATTTTATTTTTTGCCACTCACAATCAACTTGTCTGGTCTCCTTAACAATATTATAATTGCTTGATTTGTAAAACCCCAATAACTTATCTCACATTACTCCATTAGATCCAATACTCTTAATATCAATAAAAACCGTCACTAGTTTAAACTTCTTCTTAGCAAGCACATTATAGTCTCCAAAATTTTTAAACTATTGCTTCCTCTCTTTCCATTTAAGCATTTCATGACAAATACATGTCACACCTAAGGCTCATAACACTAATTTCAAATCTAAAAGTACTTTACTATCGAGATAAAACAATTGAATCACACTCAATGTCAACTCCACGTATTATTGTTTTTCATATACCAAATTGCAACTAATATTCAAACCATCATACACCTCATACCAACACCTAAAATTTTTATTTTTTTTATCACTCCAATAGTTTGATATACTATAAGCTAGCTCATCACCTCTACTCACTATCAATTGCCTATGTAACACATCATAACAATTAGCATCGTCCCATCAACAAAGTAGTTTTGATCCTCTTAAATCCTCATTAATTATGTAAAAATGTAGATCTACACCGTTGAACATTAATAAGTTATCTATCATAATTTGAACAATTTAGCTCCACATAAGAACACATAATCTTATTCCCCTCACTGTTTTACACCCAAATCAAAATTCTAAATTCATAAAAATTGCTGATAAATTCTTGATAAGTCTATACCGAACCAAATTCACATTCATAGTCATATTAGATCTCATATATGAAAATTCATACATCCTTCAACTTCGAACCAAGAGTCTATATGAGAGGTCTTATTCCTTCACTTCTCTTAAATTCTTCGTGTTACACAAAATTCTGACTATCTTGAACTCTTCAATACACCAACTCTAGTTCCTCTGGTTGACTCGCTTACCAATATTATCGTTTGACCAACAACCCATGGTATTTTTACCTTATCCTTTAAATCGAAACATTACGTGAAATCTCCCCTTATGTATAACAATCAAAAGTAACCAAGTTTACTACTCAAATAATGTACAAGTCCTTCCAAATGCTTCATACTCAATGAGATCGATCATTTCTTAGCTTACCAATTTATACCTTGACAAAACACACTATCGTAAACCTAAAATCGCAATGAAAAACTTTAATTTATTCCAACCGTGTAAGAGAATTCCATTGTATATCAACATTAGTTTATACCTTGAATTTTTTTTATAAATTCACGTATCTAAGCTTATCATTGATAGCCTCTTCATTGACCTTTTCATATCTTTCGCTAAATATTCAACCGTACTCATTATCAAACTAAAAAACTAAAAAAGATTATCATCACACTCGAGTTGAGCATTTGTACATTACTTTTTCATATTTAATTTTTTTTAACCAATATGATGAACACGTGACACTATAACCATGACCAGAGCAAAATGAATGAAACCACATGTCTCTGAACTCAATTTACAACCCTTTTTAAAATACATCCTTATCCTCGCAATCAAAGAAAAAAATCATTATTCTCTCCTCATTCTAAATGATACACTACATCCTACTAATTCTTTTCATTTATGACTTTAGTTTCTTTCAATTCTATTTGAGCAGTGCTTCAACACCTCCTATTACTTTCCTTGCAATCAAGCTACTCATCAAATAGTGTCAAACCTCAGCCTTAAATACTCACAAGTCATCATTACAATACAAAATTCGTTTAACCAACAAGTCTTATTACATACTGTCATCTCAATCAAAATCTATCACGAATTCTTATTACCATTATGCTCAGCTAGCTCTTGTCATCACCACAAAGTACATCTTTTCATAAATATAGCACCTTAAATTCAGTTATACCAACCAATATCAAAGGACTAACTCAACCTTATATGCCTTTTCTTACTAAAATCTTTAACTATCTTCACACAAGTATACTCTTTAAGACTTTCTTTACCAATTAGTCTGTCATTCTGGTATCTATACATTTCCTTGGACCTTAAGATGGAATCACCAATCCTTTATTTAGAGCGCTCGAAATATGCTTCTCAACTTAAACATATCAATACCGTACCAAAGATCCATCACTAAAGGCGTCCTTATAAATAATGCTTAACCCATTCATCCGTACTAACAAGCTAGTTGGTTTTTCAAATATGAATTCAACACCAAATTTTATTATATGAGCATGTAATACAATATATAACTCCTTCAGTAGTTACTATTTGTACTTTACAATCAACATATCCGTTTTCATATACCACTAGTACCACATCGTGAAATTTCGTTACATCCAACACTAGAACACATCATATCTACCGAGAAAATCATATCCAAATTTGAATAACTGTAAAATATCACCAAATTAGTTCTGTCTAGCCCAAGATATATGTATCCTTTCGTAGGTCAGGTCAATATAAAAAATAACACACTTCATAACTCTAACAAAGTAAGAATAGGTACCATTATAGTATTCGTATTATGACCCTTTTTGTTATACACTCACTCTACGAAAGATTTCAACTTCGATTGGCGCAATATCATTCGCTAAGGAACCCATATATGTTATGGCAACTATACCAACTTGACTTTCCAAGTTACATTGTTCATTATCTAGCCAACCTTTTAATCATTTCACTTTCAATAATTTTCAAATCATTCCACTTCCAATTGTTAAACCACTCAAAATATCATATATACAACACAAGTACTATTTACTTTACTAGGGCAACTAACCTTACACTACCCCTTCAAGTTATTAAAAATTTTGAATCTAATAACACTATCTTATCATAAGTTTATTACTTTCACCTTAGTATTAGGTCTAACATTCGAGCCATACACGACATACCAATTACTCAAATAAGGAATCACGCACGAAATGTCACGATAAGTCAGAGAGTAGATGGGGTAAAGCGATAAAAATCAAACTGAATCAAGTACGCACGATAGGGATTCAAAAAGTGAAGATTTTTCTTAAAAGTCACTATAGACTCTCGAAGTTAAGTACAGATGTCTCTGTACCGATCCTTGAGATTCTACTTAGACTCGGCTTGTACACACGTGAGACCTATGAACCTGGGGCTCTGATACTATTTTTGTCACGACCCAAAATTGGGCGTGATGACACTCGTCTTATCCCACCAAGACAAGTCAGCCTAAAACTCAACCATTACAATAAAATGCGGAAATTTCATAAGTTACTCAAAAGTACTCCCAAAATCTGGTTGTCACGTGTACAAGCCTCTAAAGTATACAATTGAATCAAAAGAAAATATAAGTCTCATATGACATTGTTTCTAGAGTAGAACAAAATCATAAACAGGAGTAAGAAGGTTTGCTGAGATGACAAACAGCTACCTCACAAATCTCCAAGAAGCCTCGGAAAAGAAGAGAATATATCAGTAAGTTCTGGGCTAGTAACCTACAAAACAATTGTAGAAGCAAGGGGTGAGTACCAAACCACACGGTACTCAGCAAGTAAATCCCTAAACACAAGCTAAGGGGATGAAATACGGGTATTCCTACCACCCCCAACCGAACCTCCACAACTACAACCTGCATAAATAATCAGCCCAACCTAACAACTCACGGTTTACAGCGCACATAGTTCAACAAGAACACTTAAACAAATTACATATTCTCAACAACAACACTTTGAAAAATTACATGTTCTCAACAACAACACTTTAACAAATTGCATGTCCTCAACAACAATACTTTAACAAATTACATATCCTCAACAATGATACTTTAACAAATTACATATCCCCAACAACAAGAATTTAATAAATTACATATCCTCAAAAACAAGCTCAGTATTCATCAATCACCAATTCCACAGAAAGGTATTCACAAAATCAGCAAAACACAATATCAAGTTCACTAATGATAAGTATGTGCAATGCAATGGAATGCAATGTCAAGTATAATGATGCATGTCTGACCTAGTGATACACACCCGCTGTCTCTCAGTCCGGGACCCATGGGGGACATATCTGTCCATGCATCTGTCGCGGCGCACGACACGACCCTCGATAATAGTAACCATCGCGGCGCGCGATACGTCCCTCGAAATATAGTATCCATCGCGGCGCGCGATACGTCCCTCGAAATGGTAAATCCTCTTTAACTTCTCATTCTTTCTTAATGCACATAACACTTTTCACAACTATGTCTCAGAATAATGCAAATGACATGTTCACACAAACAATGAGGAGATGACCATTTTCATAAAATTGCACAATTCACAACAACACAAACATGATATCACATCAACAATGATTCAACAAGCTTTCAATTCTTCCTCAACACATCACACATAAACAATTAATCACATTGCCTTTTGTTACCTCTTTTTCATCATTAGAATTAATCAATGTGGACAAGTCAACCATCACCAAGTCCCATTACTCCCAAACATATACCACAAGGAATACACGCATTTCATACACTTAGCAAGAGTTTAGAAATTCACTTGCCTCAAATAGTCGAACAATCTCCTCGGGACTTGAGTTTTCTTCTTTCGTTAAGCTTCCATATCAACGCAATCTATTCACATAATCATCATAATAAGATTTAAAGACTAACAACACCCATATTATTATATGTCTAGCCTTGACCTCAAAAACTCACATCAAACCTAAAATCAAGTTATCCCGATATTGATACCAATTAATATGTCAACTCTTATATTACCAAATTTCAAGCATGGGGTTTAGTCATATTTTCTCCAAACAGTACAACTTTAATAGCTTTCATATAATATAATATACCCTTTATTTCATTACTTACACTAATATATCAAAAACTTGAATTATAATTTGATAACTCTAAGAAAATTGTGAAACCAAAAGTGAGGGTAATAATCACTAAACTTAACTATGAACCACTGTATAAAAATTTAAAATAAAATCATCAAATTATCATAATAATTACTTTACAACATGTGGCGATCATTAATGTGGCCACTAAGATTTTTATGACCAACTCTTACTACACATATATTAGCTATCAAATTTAGTTCTGCAACATTCAAATTCTCAACTCTTTCTTAACCCATTATAATAAAAAAATTAATAATAATAATAATAAAAACACTAAGAATATAATAATAATATAAATACTAAGAATATAATTCAATTCATTGTTTCAAATGTTCTTAATTACCTGATGCAATTTAGCCGCCATTCAGATTGTGTTGGAGTGTGACATTCTCCTCGGAATGTTATCCTTTTCCTTTTTCCGTCAATAGCTATTTCAAGTTTCAACATTAGGGCTATTGGCCCTTATTTCTTTTATTCATTTATTTATTTTTATTTTTATTTTTCTATTATATTTAGCAAAAGAATAATCCTTTATTAAAACTGAAAATTCATGTCTCTTATTCTTATAAGTCATAAATTATTTATAAAACTATCAAAAAGGGTTCATATTAAAATAATGATTAAAATTCATAAAACGACTAAAAGGATCGTTACATTCTAGAAACAAGGTCATTTGAGACTTGTAATTTCTTTTGAATCAATTGTAAATACTATAGAGGCTTGTACACGTGACAACCAAATCTTGGGGATATAACTTAAGTTGATAATAAATTTTCCGTATTTTATTGTAATAGTTGAGATTTAGGCTAACTTGTCTTGGTGGGATAAGACGAGTGCCATCACGTCCATTTTGGATCGTGACAAAATGGTATCAGAGCCCCAGGTTCATAGGTCTCACATGTGTACAAGTCGAGTCTAAGTAGAGTCTTGAGGATCTGTATGGAGATGTCTATACTTATCTTCGAGAGGCTATAGTGACTTTTAGGAAATATCTTCACTTTTTGAATCTCTATTGTGCATCATTTGTCCGTTTTGATTCTTACCTCTTCATTCCATTCTTCCTCTCATTTATGTGATGACTCGTGTGTAGTTCCTTATGTAAATAAGTGGTGTATCATGTATTGGTTGCATTCTAGATTTGGTATTAAAGTGAAATTAATATACTTATGAAAAGTATGTGTGGTCATATTTGAAGGGGTAGAGTAAGGTTAGTTATCATACAAAAATAAAATAAAATAAAATAAAAATAGTACTTATGTGGTATAAGCAATATCTGGAGTGGTTTGACAATAAGAAATTAAATGTTTAAAGAGTTGGCTAGATAATGAATAGTGTAACCTTGAAAAAACAATTATAGTTGATATGATTTTCATAACATTAATGGGTTTCTTAGCGAATGATGTTACACCAGTTGAGGTCAGAATCTCTTTTGTGGTTTCATAGATTGAGTATATACCAAATAAGGTCATGATACGACTATTACAACGGTAGTACTTGGTTAGAATTATGGAGTGTATTACTTTTGTTATCGACCTTCCCTATAAAAGAATACATATAGCTTGGGCTAGATATGGAGCGAATTTGATAATATTTTAAAGTTATTCGATAGGTAGAAATGTATAGGTCATTTGGGTACGGTCTTCTCGATTGGTATGATGTGTTCTAGTGGTGGATCTAACAGTCTTTCACGATGTGGTACTAGTGTTATATGAAAATTGATACATTGATTGTCAAGTGTTAATACTAACTATTGAAGGAGTTATCAATTGTATCACATGCTCATATAGTAAGATTTGATGTTGCATTCATATTTGAGAAACTAACTAGTTTGTTACTACGGGTGCTTGAGTTAAAACATTGTTATAAGGGAGATTTTAGTGGTGGATTGTTGGTATGGTATTAATACGTTAATTTGTGGAGTGTATCTCGAGGTTTGAAAATGGGAATTAGTGACTTCATCGTAATGTCCAAGAAAGTGGATCAATATTTGAATGACAAGCTTATGGGTAAAGGAAGTCCTAAAGAGTATATATATGTGAAGACAATTGAGAGTTTTTGGTATGGAAGTGCGGATAAAAGTGGGTTAGTTCGTTGGATTGGATTGATATAACTGGATTTGAAGTGTCATGTAGATGAAAATGTTGACTTTGAGATGAGAAAAGTGTCTAACGAGCATAACGATAATAAGAATTTTTGATGAAATCGTAATCAAGATGCAAATATATGATAAGGATTGTTGGCTAAACAAATTTTGTATGATAATAACGACTAGCAAGTATCTAATGTGGTGGTTTTCCACTTTTTGGTGAGTAATGTGATTGTATGGAGAGTCTAAAAATATGTAGAGACACTGATCGAATAAAATTTAAAGCATCTACAGTCATAATGAAAAAGTGTGGGATGTAGTGGAGCATTTAGAAAAAGGTGAGAGTAAGTATATTTTTCTTATTGCAAAGGCTAAAAGAGGCAATCGAGAAAAGAGATATTTACTATTATTATAAAGGACAAAGATATATCTTTAGAGAGTTGAGAATTTAGTTCAAGGACACGTGATTTCATCTGTTTCACTTTGGTTATGGTAATAGCGTCACATGTCCATCAGAATGATAAAAAAAAAAAATTTTTGGGTAACAATTTAGAAAGAAACCTACACAGTTCAACTCGAGTGTAGTGATAAGTTCTTTTATAATTTTGAGTTTGGTAACGGGTACCATTGGATTTGTGGCAAGGTCGATGGATAGGCGATCAATAATAACCTAAGATATTCGAATTTGTAAATATTTTCAATGTATGAGCTAATGTCAATAGATAAAAGGATTGGGTTACATAGCTGAATTCAAAATTCAAGTTTTTCATTGTGAGTTTAGATTTGTGGTAGTGTGTTTTGTCAAGGTATGAATTGGTAAGGTAATAAATGATTGATCACATTGAGTATGAAGCATTTGGAAGGACTTAAAATTTGAGTAGTATATTTGGTTACTTTTGATTGTTATACCTAAAGGAGGTTTCACATATTGTTGGCCAAAAATATAAGACTGGTAAGTGAGTTTGCGAAAAGGAGAAAAATTATGTGTATTGAAGAGTAAAAGTTATTTGAAATTTCCGTCATGGAAAGATTTTAAGAAAGGCAAAGGAACAATAAGACCTATCGTACAAAAACTGAATTCGGAGGTGATGGTTGTAGTGATTTTTGCCTTTGAGTTTAGATATTACTATGAGATGTGAACTAGTTCGGCACCTACTTACTATGGGTTTATTATTAACTTTTCTAAATATTAAGTTTTGGTTGGGTTACAATAAATGACGTGTGGAAGATTATATATGGTTATGTCGAGCTAGATTGTTCAGAATGTGATAGGTAACAAATGGATGTTAAATAGTGTGGACCTACAGTTTTACATGGTTAATGAGGATTGGGGGGGATTAAAAGTACTTTGTTGATGAGACAAAATAGATTGTTATAATGTGTTACATATGCATTTGATGGTGAGTAGAGGTTATGAGATTATAGTATACATAAATATTGGAGTGATCAAGGGTTTCTTTGAGTTATTGCATGAGGTAAATGATGGTATAGATGTAGTTGAAAATGGTATGTGAAAGTTTAGGTGAAGTTGACATTAAGTGTGACTTAATTATTTTACCCTGATGGAGAAATATAGATTTGAAATTAGTGTTATCAGTCTTGGGTGTGACTTATATCTGTCATGTTATGCTTAAATGGAAAGAGAAAGCACCATAATTTGAAATTTTTTTAGAGGCGATAATGTGTGTGTTAAGAAGACTTGATACTAGTGGCGGTTTGAGAGTAAGGTAAATGGCTAGTGTTGTTATGATGCTTGTTAGCATTAAGAGTGTTGGCTTTAGTAGAGTATTATGAGAGTATGTGAAGTTTCATAAGTCGAGTATGTGTAAGATTATAATAGATATCAGACCGGTTGATTTTGGATGGCTAAAAATTAAGGGATGTAGTAAGATGAATGGAAATATTCAATATGGACATTATGAAAGAAGTATTTAGTTTTATTCGACCTTGGTTCTATACATCTTTATGTGATCACCTTCTTCATTTTTAACATGGCTTAGAGTATGATTCACTACATATGCTCATGTGTATTTCTATAACTATGGGTGAATCCCTAGTGGTGGATCGGATGTACCGATCCTTTTATGTCCTCTTGATAGAGTAGGATTCTTGGACAAACTTGGTCATTTCAGTTAAGATAGAATTGGTGTTGTTTAAGATGGTTGAGGTATATTAGTACGCACAACCTTACTTATGAGAACTAATATAAGATCTACCATATATGAAGAGTTACAATTATCTAAACATGTTGTTAGTAGTTTTTCATTTTGTGTATCGCTTGTTCGGTGCTTACTTAATCATTTTCTTCTTTGGGTTACATAAGTCTGGTTCTCCTGATGAGTATTCTATGTCTAAAGAAAAAAAAAATTATAACCTAAGTTTATGGGGCAGAAAAAGTTGTGTTGTGAAAAGGAAATCTAGATAAGATCTACGATGGTTTGTGCATTATGAGCGTGTGGTGGTTGGTTAAAGTTCACTACTGATTGTAGCTGGTACCAATTCAGAATGTTACCTCGGTTACTCGTTATGATGACTGTGGTCTAATGAGTTTCACTTTAGGTTGAGTTCATGGGTTAGTCTATGGCTTGATAATCACTTCTGATTAGTAAATCTGTCAAATTTTGATTTTTAAGTTCAACTCTTGGTAGTTGATCTTGATGGAATGGGCCTAAAGATGAGGTTATCACTCGGATAAATGAACACAACTTTGAAAAAGAAAAGTCATACCTCTATCTTTTGATTGTGTTGGTTATTCTTCCTTCTCCTTCTTTATGTTCGAGAACGAACATGATTTTAGTGGTGGATACTGTAATGACCCGTAAGGTTAATTTTTGTAATTCTTATAAAGTTATAGTTTTACCCATTCTGATAGTTATTCCGAGTCATTTAGAAGCTAGTTTGAAATTTTTTAAACTATTTGTATAACTAGAATTATTTAATTGGCGAATATTTATTAAATAATTAATTTTAATAGTTAGTGATTAATGGGCCATTCATATATAATATAAATTAAGTTAATTGCCCATATATATATATAAGAAATTAACTAGACCTAAATTATTTGAGGGAACTGCAAAATTCTGGCGGCTTTAGATCATACATTTGGACACGAGAACGCATCCGAGAGAAGTTAAAATATGGTGCTTCAGGTGAGAACTTTTCCTCAAATAAGTGATTATGTAATTAAATACTTAAGTGTTAAGAATAAAATGATGTGTTAATCATATATTAGAAAGGGACTATTATATATAGGTTATTAACCATTGTTGTTGCTGCGTACATTATGGAGAGAGCAAAATTTTATTTGGAATCATTAGTTAATGATCGCTAATGATTAGTCTAAGATAGGGTGATAATTAGTAATCATTGAGAGGGTATGATGTGTGGCTTTTCTAAAGTTAAAGTTACTGATTTGTAACTTCACCTTAAATTTATTGTTCTCCTCTTAGGATTACCGTATAAAAAGTTAAGTTTTGACAATATTGGAGTGTAATTAAAAATTGATATATACAAATAAATATATGATATAGCTAAAGCGTTCCAATTCCTACGGTGAATTTAGGATATATAGTGCAAATTATTATTATATGTTGGTAATGCAATGAATCAGATTTCTTTTTTTTGGCTTGCTGCAATATTGATTTTTCCAAATTGATGTTAAGTATTATTATATGGGTTGCTATTCATAGGTAATAGTGACTTATCATGAAGTAATTATAACCAATGATTGGAGGATGTGGTATCATAGGATAAATGCCCTAACAACATTCTGTCTATAAGTTTCACGTTGAAGTATTGTTTCTTAGGTGAGTTTTGAATTCGAACTTTAAATAATTATCCATTTTCTGACTAAAATTTTGATATATGTAAGAAATCAGTGGTTGACTTTATGGGCATATGATCATTTACTATTATTATGGGTTGATGGAAGGTTCCCTTGATGGAAATAATTTAAAATTAAGAATTGGGTTTCTTTTGCACATAAGGTCATTTTTAATTGTTGATGGATAAATGTGTATGGCTAGGAACAATGCAAATGGGTTAAGGCTAATCATAGGCCAATGATTAGAGGGTAAGGGTTGGGAAAATTTATATGTTGTAGGAATATGCAGATTGTAATCTTCCCGTAAGTAAATGTCAATTTTGTGATTTGGTTCGAGTGTTCTACATTTTCTTCTTATTAATTATTCTTTTATTATAGTTCAAGTTGACGGGATATGTTGTTAAATAGTATATGCATTATAATATATGAATATAATTAAAATTCATGATATTGGAGGAATTGAGACATAACCCTAGACTCAAATTTAAGAATATGAGAGTTGATATGATAATCGAAATAAAAATTTAGAAAATTTATTATAAATTCGGGTGAGACTTGGGTCTAAGCTAGACACATCATAATATGGGTGTTGTTAGTTTCGAAATCTTATTGTGAATTTGTACTTGAATAGATTGCATTGATTTGGAAGTTCAACAGAAGGGGAAGACTCAAGTGCCGGAGTGAATTCTTGATTGGTTGAGGCAAGTGAATTTCTAAACTCTTGCTAAGTGTATGAAATATGTGTATTTCCTTGGGATATATGTGTGGGAGTAATGAGACTTAGTGATGGGTTGACTTGTCCACATTGATTAATTCTAATGATGAAAACAAAGGGTAATAAAACGCAATGTGAATAATTGCTTGTGTGTGATGTGTTGATAATGGAGAATGGTTTGAAAGGCTTGTTGAATCATTGTTGATGTTGTTGTGAATTGTGCAATGTTATGAAAATGGTCATATCCTTTTTATTTGTGTGAACATATCATTTGCATTATTTCCAGACATGATTGTGACAAGTGTTATGTGCATAAAGAAAGAATGAGAACTTAAAGAGGATGTACCATTTCGAGGGACGTATTGCGCGCCGCGATGGATACTATATTTCGAGGGACGTATCGCGCGCCGCGATGGTTACTATTATCGAGGGTCGTGTCGTGCGCCGCGACAGATGCATGGACAAATATGTCCTCCATGGATCCCGGACTGAGAGACAGCGGGTGTGTATCACTAGGTCAGACATGCATCATTATACTTGACATTGCATTCCATTGCATTGCACATACTTATCACTAGTGAACTTGATATTGTGTTTTGCTGATCTTGTGATTGTCTTTTTATGAAACTTGTGATTGATGAATACTGAGCTTGTTATTGAGGATATGTAATTTGTTGAAGTGTTGTTATTGAGGATATGTAAATTGTTGAAGTGTTGCTATTGAGGATATCTAATTTGTTTAAGTGTGGTTGTTGAGGATATGTAAATTGTTAAAGTGTTGTTGTTGAGTTACGTGCTATGTAAACTGTGAGCTGTTAGGTTGGGCTGATGTTTGTACAGGTTGTAGTTGTGGAGGTTCGGTTGGGGGTGGTAGGAGTACCCGTATTTCATCCCCTTAGCTTGTGTTTACAGGTTTACTTGCTGAGTACCGTGTGGTTTGGTACTCACCCCTTGCTTCTACAATTTTTTGTAGGTTACTAGCCCGGACCTTTATGATATATTCTCTTCTTTTCCGAGGCTTCTTGGAGATTTGCGAGGTAGCTGTTTGTCTTCTCAACAGACCTTCTTACTTCTATTTATGATTTTGTTCTACTCTAGAAACAATATCATATGAGACTTATAATTTCTTTTGAATCAATTGTAATACTATAGAGGCTTGTACACGTGACAACCAGGTTTTGGGGGTATAATTTAAGTTGTAGTAAATTTTCCGTATTTTATTGTATTAGTTGTATTTTAGGCTGACTTGTCTTGGTGGGATAAGACTAGTGCCATCACGTCCTATTTTTGGATCGTGACAAATAAATAAAATATTTTCATAATAAAACTTGTACATAGTAACTCAATAAATAATCTTCAATCATCTCCTTCATATAACTTGCATTCATAGTAGACATTTTTATTCCCATTGAAATCTCTAAACTCTCATTCTACTTGTACAAATATGAGCTCTTATTTAAGCAATCCAAGAGAATTTCACGATCTTCTTCATTTCACCTTGGATCTTGATTTATATTATTTCAAATGTTATCACATCCATCTTCATCAATTGAGATTTAATCACTCTGAATATGGACTCTTAGTGAACTTGAGACTTTGAACATATCTTGATACAAAATTACTATTGAATCTTCCTTTAGTAACAATTTGATGATCTAAATCATTTTATTTGATAGATTTTTTTTCATCGGATTATAGTGAATATTTTTTCAATGATTCTTGTATCGTGAGTTGGACATGTCGTTTTCTTACACGTCTTCTCTTTTAATTTCATCTCATTATATCTTCTTTTCCATGTTTGTCTAGATCTTCACGAAACCTTCATAAATAAACACGTACCAAAAGTAAGTACCACAAGTAAATTTCCTATTCAATATATATTGGTTTTTTATCATCAAAATCAATAAGTGAAACCTTGGAAACTGAAGAGATCTTTCTTCATAAAATAAAAATGTACCAAAAATCTTAGCTTTTCATGGAAGCTGAAGAATCTCTCTTGTCTGCAACTCTCTGAATTTCAGTGTTCCTTTCTAACTAGGCACTCTTAGTACTTTTAAAAAGTTAACTATATATGATGCCATTTAATACTTCTGATTTATTAGATATTCATTTTGTTTTCTACAAAATTAATCTTTTTCTCAACTTTGTAAAATTAAATTTTGCTAATGTGCTTATAATTTAATTATGAGGAACCTATGTTACTACTTAATATTAATTTAGTAAAATGTTGCAATAGAAAAATGAGAAAACACAAGTGTGTGATGGGAGAGAGAAATGTCCGAGGAAAAAGTTTTTCCTGATCCAATTCAATGAGAGATAGAAAATGTTGAGGAAGTTGTTACTATCCACAAAATTTTCCATTGCAACATACATGTTGAATATTAAACACAATGTCCGATGGAAGTATGAAGAAATTACCCCAAGATGTGATCTGTTATGAACCAAGTCCAACCCAACATGAATACTGAAGTCACACAAATAGTTATTGGGCTGGAAAAAAAACTATTGGGCCGAGAATAAGCAATAGGGCCACGTTAATTTGGGATCCGGGTCGAGTAGTGGGTGTGAGAATGGTTTCATCTAACGGGGCAGCGGTCACTGATTTAGGGATTATGCATATTGAAGAAAATGTTTGTCCTCTCCTCTTCATCTAGAATCTAAGCTTCTCATCTCCACTCTTCTTCTATCTTTAATTACTCATTATTTCAATATTTCCATTGTAATTCGGTAGTTTCATTATTGCAATTAGAATCGTAAGGTTGTAATCGTGTTTCACTGTTCTTATTAATATAGTGAGGATTTCGGTTTGTTGCATGATCACTTGTATTATTTTGAGACTTGCAGTGAAATCTCTATTGCGATACTAAGTGTATCTCCAAAACTTGGTGTACTCTATTGGAGTCCTCTTATTTTATCAATCTTCATGTGAAGCGCCCCACCACCACCAAAGACGAATTAATTCTCTTAAAATGATCTTTCGAAGAAGAACCTAATCAGTATAAAAAAGTCTTATCTTTTCTTTCTGGTTATGATGATGATCATTATCCCATTTCTCCAAATGTAGATGTTCTGTCTCTATCTACAACTTTTGGTAGTGTGACTCATCCTATGATGGGGCCTTACAATGGTCTAATTGTCCTGTCTGATGATAAAAACGTTGTCTTACTGAATCCATCCACTAGGAAATACACCCTGCTTCAACCCAGTCCATTTGAAATATGTCCTCTGGGGTTCGACCATTATATTTGTGGTCTAGGATTTGGCATTGACTTGACGATGAATGACTATAAATTTGTTAGGATTAATGAAATTTCTTCAGATCCTTACAAGGATCCTTGCGTGAGAGGGAACAAAGTTGAGGTTGATGAGTTGAACATTGATGCATGGAGAGAAGAGTATCCCTCTGTGAATTGTCCTCCTTGTTCGGAATTATATTACAAGGGAGTATGTCATTGGTTTGCAAGTGGAGATGGAGAGGTAATTCTTTGTTTTGATTTGAGCACTGATACTTTTCGCAATATCAAGATGCCTCATACTTGTTTTTTTCCTAATGGACTCTGTTATGGCCTTGTTATATTAAATGATTCTCTCACCTTGATTTGTTATCGTGATCTAAGATGTGAGATTGATCCATTAATGGATGTCATTGATATTTGGACAATGAAAGACTACGGCGTAAATGATACTTGGATTTCGGGATACACCATTACACCTCTTCCTTTTCAATCCCCTTTATCAATTTGGTTTCTCACGCTTTTGTAATCGGTTTCACCTTTGCTTGTGAAGACTGGTGAAAATGGTTGAAAATTTTGTGTGACAGGTCGTGGTTTTACTCCCTTGAGAAAGGAGGTTTCTACGTAAATTGCTTGTGTTGTTCTTCTGCCTTTACTTATAGTTTGTTCTTACTTCGAGTGTTTCAAGGGACCTGGTCCATTGACTGTTAGTGGACACACGTATTCTAACAATTGGTATCAGAGTAGGTTCTCTCTAGATGGTTAACACCAAGAGAGTGGTTCCTGCATTAGAATGACTGCTCCACTTAACCTAGAAGAAGGTTAATCCTCAACTCGACCACCGCGTTTCAATGGTCAGTTCTATATCTGGTGGAAAACAAGAATGCACGACTTTCTTATGGCTGAAGAAAGTGAGTTATGAGATATTGTGTTGGATGGACCTTTTATTCCAACTTCTGAAGTAAAGGATGGTGATATAACAAGAGTTATTCCAAAGACTCGCCAACAATACAGCGAAGCGGACAGAAAGAAGATTGAGAAGGGCTACAAAGCCAAGAAGCTGTTGGTTTGTAGTATATGTGCTGAAGAATTCAACCACATTTCTGCATGCGAATCAGCAAAAGAGATCTGGGATTATTAAATGAATCATCATGAAGGGACTGAGAAAGTGAAGGAGAAACTATTCATGACATGTATACTAAACTTTCCTCCATAACTAATGAGCTGCGAAGCCTTGGAGAGCCAATCAGTATGAGCAAGGAAGTTAGGAAAGTTCTTCGAATTCTTCCTAAGTCATGGGAAAGCAAGGTAAATGCTATCACTGAAGCCAAGGATCTGAAAGTTCTAACGATGGATGCTCTCATTGAAAATCTCAAGACACATGAAATTAACAGAAGTCAAGATTTCTCAAAGAAAGAGAAAGACAAGTCTATAGTGCTCAAATTTACTCCTGGAGAAGGGTCTAGTGAATATGATGATATGGCTTACCTTACCACGATATTTCAGAAGATTATATGGAAAAACAGAGGATTTAGAATAGGAGGGAATCCTCCTCGAGCTGCAAGTGCTAGTGACACTTGTCACAAGTGTGGAAAGGCTGGGCACTTTATAAGGGATTGTCCGATGCTCAAAGCTGAAAACAAAGAGTATCAAAGACCAACAGGTGAAAAGGACAAACGAAGGGACCTGGTACCTGACAAGAGTGACAGAAAGGCTGCAACTGACTATGTAGTAAAGAAAGCTCTTGCTGCATGGGGAGACTCCTCAAGCAAGTCAGAAGACTCAGAAGGGCCTGGAGATGCATCAATGGTGGTGATTCAGGACGAGACTACTAGTTTACAAGTTGAACTGCAAGAAAACTTAAAAACCACTGAGACTAAACTTGCCCTAGCATTGGAAAGAAATAATCACTTAGAAAGGGACCTGGTCCAGCTTAAGGAAGAACTCACTACTTCTCTTAAATGGACCAAATCCTCAAAATTGCTCTCCAATGTAACCAGTCAAAGCAATTACAACAAAAAGGGTCTAGGAAGTTTAAACATCACTCCTCCCTACAATCCTCACAGTAAATATGTGTATGTGTTAGATAATTTGTTGTGTCTCCACTGTGGTAGAAACGAACATTTGAAAAAGGAATGTGAGGCGTGGAAAGAGTCACGAGAAAGGTTCTCGATCTAAACTAGACAGAAAAGGGTACCAAGAAGCGGACCTCGTCCTGTACCCAAGCCATTGATCAAGAAAAACATCAAATTACCTTACTGGGCAAGAAACACTCTGATTGCTCCTCTATCTGCCTTCTGGGAACTCAAGTTAAAATGGGTTCCCAAGTCTAACAAGTGATGTTTGTTACAGGAGAGTGAAAAGAGTAGCAGTCAGTACTGGTTAATGGATAGCGGATGCTCAAAGCATATGACTGGAAACACAAAAAACTTCCTTTCACTCAAGGCACTTCAAGGAGGAAGTGTCTCTTTCGGTGATGGAAAGAAGGGTATATACTAGGTGTTGGCAGGGTTGGAAAATCTATTGAAGAATCCATTGAAAATGTTTATCATGTGAGCGGATTAAAGTACAATCTTCTCAGCGTTTCCTAGATATGTGATAAGGGAAATGAAGTCAAGTTCACTTCTGAGAGTTGTACTGTGACCAACCTGGTTACTAAGAAGGTGGTTCTTACAGCTCAAAGATGTAAAAATATGTAAGTGGCTGACCTGGAAACATCTCACGGAGATGATCTGACATGCCTGAGTGCTCATATTGATAATGCTAACTTGTCGCATCGAAGGCTAGGCCATGTGAGCTCGTCTTTGCTGAATAAATTGGTCTCTAGGGACCTGGTCTGTGGTCCGCCAAAATTGAAGTTTATTGAAAGTAAGGTTTGTGATGCATGTGTCAAAGAAAAGCAGACTAGATCATCTTTCAAGTCAAAGAAGTAAGTGAGCTCTTCAAAGACTTTGGAACTGTTACACATGGATTTGTGTGGGCCTCTGAAAGTCCAAAGAAGAAGCTGAAAGAAGTACATTCTGGTTATTGTTGATGATTACTCAAGGTTCACGTGGACGAGATTCCTAAAATCAAAAGCTGAGACACCTGATGTGCTGATTATCTTTTTCAAAATGATCCAAACAAAATTGGATTGCTTGATAGTTGTGATCAGGTCTGACCATGAAACTGAGTTTGAAAATGCAAAGATTGATGTGTTCTGCTCAGAAAATGGCATAAGTCACAACTTCTCAGCTCCAAGAACAACTCAGCAAAACAGAGTGGTAGAAAGAAAGAACATAACATTGGTGAACATTGCTAGATCCATGCTCATTGAGTCCAATCTCCCTCAGAATTTCTGGGCTGAAGCAGTCAACACAGCGTGCTACGTGACCAACAGATTCTTGATACGGTCGCTACTGAACAAAACCCCTTAGGAATTGCTCAACAACAAGAAACCTAAGTTGAGTTATCTAAGGGCTTTTGGATGCAAGTGTTTTGTTTTGAACAATGGAAAATATGATCTTGGAAAGTTTGATCCGAGGAGTGATTAAGGTATTTTTGTAGGATACTCATCATCAAGCAAAGCTTACAGAGTATTCAACAAAAGAGCTTCATGTAGTATTTGATGAAGATGGTGACCTAAAAAAACTGGAGATGAAGGATGAAGATAATTTGAATGAATTCTTCCATGCTCAGAAAAATGAAGGTAGCAGGGCTGAAGCACTTGAAAATTTGGAGTCTAATGATGCTGATCCAGGTTCATCTGGGAAGACAAAGGGAAATGACCAGTCTACAGAAGAACCTGGTTCCATACAAAATGTAAATCAATCAGAAACTCATCCTCAGGAAGATGATTACTCTAAAGGTGAAATCTGGTTGCATTTTCAGCTTTCATCTCGACCATTGAGCCTAAGAATGTGAAAGAGGCTCTAAATAATGCTCTGAATGATGTTGACTGGGTCCCACAAGAAATCTGATTGCATTTTCAACTTTCATCTCAACCATTGAGCCTAAGAATGTGAAAGAGGCTCTGAATGATGCTAATTGGGTCAACTTAATGCAAGACGAACTGCATCAATTTGAGAGAAGCAATGTATGGTACCTGGTCCCAAGACCTGCTGACAGAACCATCATAGGCACCCGGTGGGTGTTCATAAACAAGCTTGATGAGAGTGGTGTAATCACGAGAAACAAGTTCAGGTTGGTTGTTCAAGGTTATAGTCAGGAAGAGGGTATAGACTATGATGAGACATTTTCTCCTGTTGCTTGAATAGAGGATATTAGAATTCTCATAGCCTTTGTTGGTTTTATGGGGTTCAAACTCTACCAAATGGATGGAGACTTGAAGGAAGAGGTGTACGTTAAACAACCACCAGGGTTTGAAGATGTTGAGCGACCAAATCATGTGTTCAAGATGAACAAGGCTCTGTATGGATTGAACAAGCTTCCAGAGCTTGGTATGAGAGGTTGTCCAAATTCCTGCTAAAGAATGGGTTCACAAAGGGGAAAATTGACAATACCTTATTTCTAATGAAAAGGGAACAAGAACTGCTCATCATCCAAGTGTATGTGGATGATATCATCTTTGGAGCTACATCTGAATATTTGTGTGAATCATTTGCCACTCCAATGGTAAATGAATTTGAGATGAGCATGATGGGAGATCTAACATTCTTCTTGGGGTTGCAAATTAAACAAACACCGGATGGAACCTCAATCAGTCAAGAAAAGTATATAAAGAAGCTGCTGAAGAAGTTCAACATGGTGGATTCTAGACCTATAGACTCTCATATGGGGAACAACTCCAAAATGGGAATAGATAAAGCTGATTCTCTTGTGAATCAAACCATGTATAGAGGTATTATTGTCTCCTTGCTGTACTTAACTGCTAGCAGACCTGATATTGTTTTCAGCGTTGGAATGTGTGCTAGATTTCAAGCATGTCCCAGGGATTCACATCTAAAGGCTGCCAAACGGATACTAAGGTATTTGAAGAAAATAGGGGACCTGATCCTATTTTACCCAGCAGGTGATTCTTTTGACCTGGTAGGCTTTGCAGATGCTGACTTTGCAGTTTATCAAGTAGACAGGAAGAGTACTTCTGGTATGGCACACTTTCTTGGATCCTCTCTCATCTCTTGGGGAACTAAAAAACAAAATTCAGTGGCTCTTTCAATAGTTAAAGCTGAATATGTGGCTGCTACTTCATGTTGTGCTCAACTTTTGTGGATTAAGCAACAGATGGAAGATTTTGGAGTTTGTATTCAAACCATTCCTCTTATGTGTGACAACACCAGTGCTGTCAGTATGGGGAAGAATCTAGTTCAACATAAGAGAACAAAACATATTGATGTGAGACATCACTTTTTGAGAGATAATGTTGAAAAAGGGAATATTGTCTAGAAGTATTGCAGAACAGAGGATCAGATTGCAGACATCTTCACTAAAGCTCTCAGCAAAGACCAATTTGAGAACAACAGGCTGAAGTTGGGAATGATGAACCCAAATTGAGTTGACCTCATCCAAAAGCATTCAATTCTCGTGATAGTTATGATTTGCAGTGTTGGTATTCTCTTTACTAGTAATACACTATTTGAGTAAGTTCAATCTTGTACCTATTGCAGGTATACATTCATGAAAAAATACAGAAGAAAAGTATGGCCAGAACCATTCAGGAATGGGATCTCACTTGTAGTAATGGACCTGGTCCCTCTCAAGGTTAGCATTTTTTACATTTTCTTTAAATTGTTTTAAAGAGAACCGTTGAGATCACCACGTGTCAGTCATCGGTCATTCTGACCGTTGTCCCATTGCTTAAATCAAAGCGACACGTCTAATCTAAGGTACCTGACACTGTTTCACTTCTTTTTATACAACTCCCTCATCTCTCATCTTCTTCATTCTTCTCTTTTAAGCTTTGTCTAAGAAAACCCTAAATCTCTCCCTCTCATCTTTTTCTTTCTTGCTGCATCACTTCTTCTCTTTCTACAAAAATGTCTGAACCTTCATCATCTTCAAAAAAGATGCTTGCATTCCTAATGAAATCGACCCTGTGTCCTTTTCCACACCTTCATCCACCGTATCTCTGTCTAAAATGTCGACTACCTCTCCAGTAAACATTTCTCTAGATAGTCCCCTAAACCCATTGTATCATCTTGACCTAAATAACCCAGTACTCTCCCCTCATCCTGGTCCCCATTCTGATATGTTGTCTCATTTATTTGAGGGAGATTCCTAGAAAGAAAAATGTCTGAGTTCAACATTTTGACTGCTAGTGAAAGTCTGGTTATCGAGAGTTTGACCTTGATGAGAGAAGAAGCCTTGCTTGAAGGAAATGGAAAATTTTATGGATGAAGAGTTGAGCGAAACTCAACCTGTGTTTGATAAAACTCCAGATTTTGGTAGATAACCTTCTTTCGATTCTACAGACACAGATGACAATGATCGTCCTATTCAATGGTTACTGAAAATAAGAGTGGTTTCTATCTCTGAAAAAGAAAAAGAAAAGGTTGTTGAGGTTGAGCCCAAAAGGAGACCTTTTACAACGTATGACTCCAGCAAACTGATGGTTGATGCTATGAAAGCAAATGCAGCCTCCACTGCTGACATCAGAAAGAAAAGAACGTTTAAAGTGTCTCAATTTCAAATACCGTTTTCTGATGTAGTAGAGGTATCTGGTGCAGAATCTTAAGAGGAACATGCTAGAGAAGTATCCGATAGTTCAAAAGAACATTCAAAGAAGAAGGGTCATAGAGGGAAGGATAAAGGTACATCCCAATCATCTGTGAGCAAGAAAACAGGTGGTGCTAAGGATAAGGGAAAAAGAAAGAGAGCAACCCCTGAAGTTGAACCTAAAATGTCTGAACAGGGACCTGGTTCCTAAGTAAATGTGGATGATGGAGGTACCAACAATCAAACAATCATTGAAAATCTGTGTGTACAAAGCGTCTTGGGAGGCAGAGTTTTCGATATGAACATCATTAAGAGGCCTGGGATGGATGCTTTGCATGACATTGTGCTTACTCAGTCATGGTTGCACCTATTTGACACTAAGTCTCTTGTTCTTCACGAGGAAGAGGTACGTGAGTTCTATTACAATATTGAGTTCAAAGAGGATGGTAATATCAACACTAGGGTAGGGGATGTGAGTGTCTATCTTGATTAGGATCTACTTGGAAACATTTTGGAAGTACCTAGAGAGGGGATCAAGTCTGTTGTTGGAAGGACCTGCTATGTCGAATTTGTCAAGGAATGTTCTAAAATTCCTACAACCCGATGTGCTGGACTACTCAAGAAATTAATGAAGGGTGAGTATCAGTTGGTGTTTGAATTTGTCAACAAGGTTCTTCTTCCTCGAACAGATAAGCGAATTTCTCCCACCTCAACTGACTTATTCATCATGGAATCCTTGTGCAAATTTGAACCCCTGGATCTTTCTGCACTTATGCTTGAACACATGTACATGACAGTGATTGAACGAAAAGGCAAGCATGGAATGGGATATGGTTATCTTTTGACCAAGGTGTTTCAGTACATGAACATTCCACTTGGTGTTGGAAAGGTGGGGACTGCCAAACAATCATTCACTGAGACCACTCTTATCGAATGTGAGTGCATCGAAGGGAAGGGAAATTCAAAGAGCAAGGTGTCTCAAATGATAGCGGAGTAGGACCAACTGAAGCATGAATTGGAAAAAATGACTGTGAGAGTGAGCAGTAAAGATGCTGAAATTGCTATACTCAAAGCTGAATTGCTCAAGGCGCAGACTGAGGGACCTGGTAACTCTGAAGTTCAAGAACTGCATAGGGAGAATGCAGAACTGAGGACCAAGATTGCTGCATTGCAAGAAAAAGCAATCAAGGACAATGATGAAGCCAATGGTAGACTTACCCTCATCATTCAGTCCCTTTCCCATCATCCTCCCTCCTCATAGTCCTTCCTGCGGTTATTTCCGTGTCTTCTTTTTATGTGGCAAATTGCAGGGTTCTTTGAACTCAGTTTAATCTTAATGTATAGAATGCTCCTTTTGTGCAATGAATCTGATTTCTATTTTGTTCTGTCTAATATCTATTGTCTAATATTTTTTGTGTGTTTGTTACCACAAGGCTATGATCTTACCTAACTGTATTACCTTTCTTGCTGGTTTACTGCACTTCTTTTTTATGATTCCAAAAGGGGGAATCATGGGGTGCTTAGGGTGTGATTGACGAGTGAAACTTAAGGTGGGAAACTGAAGGTTGTAAGTTGTGTAATTTGTATGCCTACTTGACAGGGGGAAGAAAATAGAGGGCACCAATAAGTTGTGTAAGTTGTGTGCCTACTTGACAGCGTGAAGAAAATGCAGGGCACCAGTGTATGGTTTTTCATCATCAAAAAGGGGGAAAATGTTAATTGTAGTTTTGATGATTTGACAAACTCAGGGACCTTTTGAAAAGACCTTGTTCTTGGCTCAACACACTTTTCACTGCCAGCTGGAAAAAGTACAAAAAGTTGGTGCACAGTCTCTAACAGTGACAAAAATAGCAGATGTGGCATAAACCTCAGCCAATGACATTGTTTAAAGGATTGTGACTATTTCACATAAAGAGAACATCCAATAGTCACAATCTTAGTTTTTGCAACTTGAAAAATATCTCAAGAACTCTTGCAAAGGCTGAACAATCTGAAGTGAAGAAATATCTCGAAGAGCAACTCAAAACCAAAAGAGTTGGAAGCGTAGTTGTCTTAGGAGTATTTCTTCTGATCTAGAATTGTAATCTGCTCCTAAACATATAAAGGATTCAATGTGCATTGGTTTGTAAATCCTAAGTTAGTTAAGTTCAACTAATTTAGTGGGCAACCTTGTGTTGCTTAGTAAATTCTAGGTCATCCGGTGTGTGGTGATTTAGTGGGCAACCTGTGTGTTGCTTAGTGAATTTTAAGTTGTCTAGTGGTGATAGCTTAGTGGGCTGAATCACATCTGCTTAGGCTCTTCCATCAATAGAGTTACTGCTTCGTTGTGAGATTAATAACTTTTTCTCACGCTTTTGTAATCGGTTTCACCTTTGTTTGTGAAGACTAGTGAAAACAGTTGAAAATCCTGTGTGACATGTCGTGGTTTTACTCTCTTGAGCAAGGAGGTTTCCTCGTAAACTGTTTGTGTTGTTCTTCTGCCTTTACTTACAGTTTGTTCTTACTTCGAGTGTGTCAAGAGACCTGGTCCATTGACTGTTAGTGGACACACATATTCTAACAAAACACAAACTCAAGAGATTTTAAAAATGGTATACCTCTTCACTTCCTAGTACCAAGACTTGGTATTTGTTTATTTGTGATAACTATCTAAGATATATAAGAATTGAAAACTTGAAGAGTAGGTTCAATTTATTCATAGTTGGGTTGTTCCATATTTAATTCAAACTAGTGTACTTGTTCGCGCTTCGTGCGGTTATAAAGGACAGTAAAATTTTGATAATTTTATTAAATATAATAGGGATATGCCCAAGTACCCCCTCAACCTATGCCCGAAATCTCAGAGACACACTTATACTATACTAAGGTCCTATTACCCCCCTGAACTTATTTTATTAATAATTTTCTGCCCCTTTTCGGCCTACGTGGCACTATCTTGTGGGCCCAATGATGGTTGACTTATTTTTTCAAACTAGTGCCACATAGGCTGAAAAGGGGTAGAAAATTATTAATAAAATAAGTTCAGGGGGGTAATAGGACCTTAGTATAGTATAAGTGTGTCTCTGAGATTTCGGGCATAGGTTGAGGGGGTACTTGGGCATTATCCCAATATAATATTGATGATAGAGAAAAGTATTTGTTTAGTACTTAGTAGACTTACAATTTGAACTAAAAAAATTATAAAATAAAGAGAATCATACCAAAAAAAATGCAACATCATACTTGCTACATTACTCATTATAAAATAGAAGGAAAAATACGAAATCAGTACACATGTCTTTCGAGTTCTTGTGGACATCCACTCCACAAGTCGAGCACTATTCAATAATCTTCTTCTTATTCTTCAAGTGAAATTAAAATATGATTATAATAAAAATTGAAAATATAACATGAATATAATGTAATCCTCTATAAAATCTTACCAAGATTTTATTTATAGGGCTACAATATGAACCACCAAATAATATAGTGAATATGATTATTAATTATTTTATAGATCATGATAATAAAAAGTTGTGTGGAGTAATTAATTAAAATAAAGATAAATTAGATTATACATTTAACATATTCTGAAAAATGTCTTTTTAGTTTCTTTGCATTGCACATTTAATATAATTAATAGAGTAAAAAAATATTTTTAAAAAAAGATAAAATATAATTGTATTTCTTGACTAAACAGAAATATCACCTTTACTCTAACTTTATTGGTGTATCTAAATTCATATAACCATTTGGCACAAGTCAATAAATTTACTGAAGATTTTAAAAGAACATGTATATATAAAATTTATAACCTTTCTAAAAATCAAATATCCACTTAATATATTATAGCAAGAGGAACATGACATAGTAATTAAATAAAATATAAGAATTTATCTAATAATATCTTTTAATAAAATAGGCAAAATCTTAACGCGATTTTTAAATTTAAAGCTCCATATACTTGTTAAGTTTAAAATTATTGATGATAATTTTAGTTAAGATTCTTGTTCGTTTGTTGATAAATTCATGATAACTATTCTATTATAATAGTAACAAAATACGTTTATCCTTGCTTAAAATTATTTGAACATATAGTTAACACATTTTCATTTAGAAATAAGTTTGAATATATAGATAACCCTTTTTCATTTTAAAATAAATTTTAAACCAACGAATAAAACATAATAGTTTGAATTCAGCGATCAATATATTCTGAACAATATAATTAATAATTTTAATATTATTTTCCAAAAAATAAAATCAATCCTTCAATCAATTACAATATAATAAAATAATTTTTTATTTAACATCTCTTTATAATCCAGTAAAAATATTTATTATTTTGGGTGATAAGTGAAAATACTCAAATGATAATATGTCTCGGCAATCAGATATATAACACCAGCCATGATAATCTATTAAAATAATTACAATTTCATCGAAAAATAAATTTTAAATATCCTCTAAATATAATAACAACAACAACATATTCAACGTAATTTTATAACTGAAAATAAAAAAAAAATAGAGTGAGATAGAAAGATGTTTCCTAAGATCCTTAGTTTAATAAAGCCAACCGCATTAACTGAAAAATAAAAAAGAAAATCATATGAACAATGCATTTGTAGTTAATTCAATACAAATGTTCATATTATGAACCACTTTACAAATCTCAAAATTAGAATAACCAATCAATTCCAAAATATGTAAATCTCATTTACGAAAACAATTATTTGACAGTATGAATGATGCCTCAAATATTTGAATTTCCAACATTGTAATATGTTGTAAATCTTATGCTTTCTTGAACTTTACAACATTATATGCATCTTGTCTTTCACACTGTAAACAATAAAAGTTAGTCACAAATAATCCATATATTATAAAATTAGTCATAAACAAAGTGATGTGCTTTAGTATAATATAATGAAGAAAGATTAAAAAAAAATAATCTTGCAATTGGTGAAGATGATATGCTCTAGTATTTATAGTAAAAAAGACATAAAGTCACCAATGAAGTTGTCCCAAATTTTTAAAAAAGCACCTTAACTTTGCAACCGTCCTATTACCCCACTAAACAATTTTGAATAGATATAATTACACCATTTTTCGTCCATCTGACATAGAGAGTGAGCAACCTAAAATAACTAATATAATATTATTTTTACAAGTATTTTCTTATAAAATATATTTTCTTATTTTTCTTATTATTTTAAATTTTTTTCCTTTTTAGTTTTTCTCTTTCTTTCTTCTTTCTTTTCAAATATTCATTGTCATCTCCATTCATTAAATCTTCTTACTTTCAATGTCACTATTTTTACCAACTTCACCTTTCTTTTTTTTATTACTATTAGTTTTACTTTCTTTAATTTTAAAATTTTACCCAAATATTTTCTTACAATTCGATTTGCTCATTAGTTTTCAAGATGATTAGGAAGTATCATATAGTTTTTTTATTTGATTTCAATCAAATTCTTTCAATTTTTGAGAAATTAATTGATTCTTTTAAAATTATCATTTCTAATTTTGAATTTATATGAAAATGAGTAGTTGATGATACCTTCAAAATTTTAAATTTTCTTGAAAAAAATAATTAATTTTGTTATCAATAATTTAATAAAGTCTCAATAATAGTATGAATTTTATAAAGAATTTGACCGGAGAAGAAGAAGAAAAAGAAAAGAGAAAAAATAGAAGTGGATTTCAATTTGACATGAGAGGTGAAGAAAAAAAATAAAAATGGAGAGAATCACTTGAAAGTGGGAGGTGAAAGATGAAATGTAATTTAGGATAAATCAAAATTACAATTCAAAAAGTAAGAGAGAGAGAAATAAAGAAAGAAAAAGATAAAGGAAAAATTTGAAATGAAAAAAGTTATATTTTTAATTAAATTAACATGTGTCATGTAATGATTGGTGTGTGAACTCACTAGCTTCTTAAAATTTGGGGCTGATCGAAAATTTTTATAATAATATATGTTCAGAATTGTTTGTTGGGGTAATAGGACAGTCGCAAAGTTAAGGTGTCTTTATGAAAATCCGAGACAACTTCAATGGTGACTTTATGTTTTTTCATTAATTAGTAATCAATAGATTTATAACTTTATTGAATAATTAAATTAAAAGAGTAATATTGTAATCATAGAATTGTAACTTATATTAGTATTAAATGTCTTAATTGTAATTTAGTAATATCATTAAGAAGGAATAGAAAAAGATATTAAAAATAGATCGGAAAAGGGCCAAAATTGTCCCTAAACTATGCGAAATAGATCACTTATACCCTTCGTTACATTTTGGGATCAAAAATACCCCCGCCGTTATCCCAAGAGACCACAAATACCCTCCAAAATTAACACCCTAAACTTTTTAGTGATGTGGCAAGCCACGTGGACTACTCCCTCCACCTAAGCTGCCAGCTAGGATTCCCACTAACCTATACTTACTAACCCATCAATTCATCCTCCAAAATTCAATCTTAGTTTTAAAAGAAAAATTAAATTTTTTCTATTAAAGTTTCAAATGGGTTTTTTAGTTTAGTTTTCAAGAGGTTTCCCTTAAATTTTATTTGTTCATCGGGGTTTTAAGTTTTGAAGATAGTTTCCAAGCAATGAGTTTTTAAGTTTAGTTTTCAAGCAATGAGCAAGATGGATAAGGTTCTACCAGGTCAGAATTGATAAAGTTGAGAGATCAAGAAGGTATTGATACTCAGTTGGTCAACATCAATTGATCTTGTGAGCTCTACAAAGTGAATAAAATCGAATTAGGTCCGATGAATGATTTAGAAGGGATTGAGATAGGTCACTACGCGAGAGGCTGTCGGTGACAGTCGCCGGAGACAGTGGCGGTGGAGGCACATTTCACGCATAGGAGGTTTGGGGAAGGGATGTGGAAGAGGTGTGGAGAAGTAGGGATTTATGAGTTTAGTATGGACTTAGGAAATAAATATGAGAAGAAAGAAGACAGGCATTGCAATCATGATTTTCTTCAAGATATCATAAATTTTATATCCAATGGTGATTGAGATTGGGATTTTTTTAATTTTCCTCATTCAATTTTTTTAAAACGGGAGATTAAACAATTTAGCTAACTTGTTTTGATTCTAGAGGTGTAATGTTTTAACTTTTTTGATGCAATTAAATTATCACTTATTGAATTTATGAAGAAAAAAAAAAGTTCGTGATGGTAAGGGTACAATGAATAATGAGGGGAATTTAATTCAAATGGATGAATTGATGGGTTAGTAAGCATGGGTTAGTGGAAATCCTAGCTGGCAGCTTAGGTGGAGCAACTAGTCCTACGTGGCTTGCCACATCACTAAAAAGTTTGGGGTGTTAATTTTGGAGGGTATTTGTGGTCTCTTGGGATAACGGCGGGGTATTTTTGATCCCAAAATGTAACGAAGGGTATAAGTGATCTATTTCGCATAGTTTAGGGGCAATTTTGACCTTTTTCCGAAAATAGATTAATGATGTTACATGGTGAATAGAAAAAAGTTTTATGAATTTGATTAGTTGGGCTGATAATGTTTTTTTTATAGCTTTATTGATTTGTAAGAGAAGAAAGAGTTTTTTAGAAAAAAAAATAGATAAATATATAGGCCGTAAATAAATTTTCATTTTCCTTAACTGGTAATTCTCTTTATATTTTCATAATATTTTATCGTTATGTTAATAATAAAATTGGCAAATGAATTAGTGGAATATTATAGAGAATGCCAAAAGTTTCAAATTAGAATAATAGAAAAATATTTTTCTGAAACGAATCTTCTGTCCATTTCCAATTATATCAACTAATGCAATGAATTAGTTGAATATTATAGAGAATACCAAAAGTTTTTGGATTAAAATATACGGAAAAAAAATCTGAAACGGATCTTCTACTCATTTCTAACTATACCAATTAATGCTTAAAATATTGAATGTGATTATAGAACATTGAATGTTTTTTCTTTCCTTAAATATAATAAAATTGTAATTAAATATTGAATGTGATTATAGAACATTGAATTTTTTTCCTTCCTTAAATATAATAAAATTGTAATTAAACCTTTATTGTCCATAAATAATGATTTTATTTTCGGTCTTGCTATGTGATTAATGCTTAATATATTGAAGGTAATATAATAAATTATATTGTATTTAGTGTGACAAAAGTATTTAAAAAACTATAAGAAAAATAAAAAAAAAAGAGTAAATTTCTTGATTACAGAGGCATGCCACATCAGCTGGCTGAAGATCCTCATTTATGTATATATATAGATTAGCAAAAAGAACTGCTTGTCATGAGTAATGGAAATAACGTTAGCTACTATATGAACGATAGCAATATTTTTGTTTTTGACTAACATATCATCGAAGTTGTAAAATATTTTAAATTTGGATGTATAGTATCATAGATAATTATTGTATATAATATCTTATCCCAAACTATGCAAGCGTCCTATTATCCCTAAACAATCCTGAACTAATATTATTACATTATTTTTTGTCCACCTGACATGGAGAGTATATGTACTCTCTTAAAGAGCGTGAACAAATTAAAAAATGAATATAATTTATTTTTTACATGTATTTTTCTATAAAATATATTTTCTCGTTTTTCTTATTATTTTGATTTTTTCTCCTTATCATTATTTTTTGTTTTTCTTTCTTCCTATTTCTTCAAAAATTCATTGTCATATTCTGTAGCTTCTAACTTTTAGTGTAATTTTTACCACAACTCCACCTCCCTTTTTATTTTACTATTATTAGTTTAACTCTTTTCAATTTTAAAATTATATCTAAATATTTTATTACATTTCGAACAATTTGATAAACCCATTAGATTTCAAGATGATTAGCATGTATTATTTAGTTCTTTTTATCCAAATTTCAATCAAACTTTTTGAATTTTGGAGAATTCCGATTCTTTCAAAATTATCATTTCTAGTTTGAGGTTTTATGAAAATGAGATAAATTAATTGATCATACTTTCAAAATTTTGATTGTTCTTAGAAAAATAGGGAAAATGTACAAGTACTACCTCAACCTATGCCCGAAATCTCAGTAACACACTTATACTATACTAAGGTTCTATTACCCCCTGAACTTATTTTATAAGTAATTTTCTACCCTTTTTCGGCCTAAGTGGCACTAGCTTGAAAAAAAAGTTAACCAGCGTTTGGACCAATGAATAGAGCCACGTAGGCCGAAAAGGGGTAGAAAATTATTAATAAAATAAGTTTGGGGGGGGGGGTAATAGGACTTTACTATAGTATAAGTGTGTTTCTGAGATTTCGAGCATAGGTTGAGGGGGTACTTGTGCATTATCCCTAGAAAAATATTTAGTTTTGTTATCAATAACTCAACAAAGTCTAGAAAATAGTATAATTCTGGAAAGAAAGAAATTTGACCGAAGAAGAAAACCAAAGAAAGAAAATGGAGGGAGGGGCTCAACTTGACATGGAGGTGGGGTGAGGTGTGGGTGGGAGGTGAAGAAGAGGAAAAAGAAAGAAAGAAAATGGAGGAAGGGATAACTTGAAAGTAGGGGTGGAAGATGAAGTAAAATTTAAAATGAAATTAAAATTAACGTAATAAAATTAAAATAAGTCAAAAAGTAAGAGAGAGAAATAAAAAAACTTAAAATAAAAAAAATATTTCAAATTAAATTAACATGTGTCACACAATGATTCATATGTGATAACTCTTGCCATTTAAAATCTGGAATTGATCGAAAAATGATGTAATAATATATGTTTAGAATTGTTTAAGGGGTATAGAACGCCCGCATAGTTAAGTATCTTTTTTAAAATTCGGGACAACTTCAGGTGTTACTTTATGTCTTTTCTCTATTCCGATAAAAACATGACCTTGATCTATTTAAAAGAAAGTCTACGAATTTAGACCGATCCATCAATGTCACATATTCTTAACTAGACTACGTCAAAGTCAAAGACAACCCCAAACTTCATGATCAAAACCTGAGATAATTGACGTTCCCCGACTACCCATAAATAAACGAAAAATATATTTGGTAGGATAAAAAATTTTGGCACAAAATGGCACGATCTTACTTTTTCGGGGTTAGGCCATAATTTCAGAAGGATGCGAAGGATGATAGGGTAAATTCATTATTTTATTGTACCCAAAGTATCCTGTAAAGTAAACCATTTTGAAATCTATTAAATCACTACCTTTTGAAATTGAAACCACTTTTGAAAAGTAAAACCTATACTCTTTTCTTTTCAAATCACATAGTCCAAAAAAGTTATATTAACTCCAATGCTCTATTGAGATTTGAGAGCATTATATTTCTGTCAATTTTTTGGTATTTCTCCATTTTTCTTCATTTTAAAAGCACTTTATATTTCGTTCATAATTTTCATTTGAAAAATTAAATCAATTGCAATACTCTATTGAGAGCACTATGTGTTTCAAATTTTTGGTCATTCTCCATTTTTCTTAGTTTTGCAACAACTCTCTATTTTCGTTGATAACTTTCATTTCATGGTCAAGTACGTCTGTGTTGTTTTTAATGATCAAAAAACAAGGTATATATTCAAGTAGGCAAGAATGTGGTAATTTGACCATTGAAATTAACTTAAGTTTATACCAAAATACAAGAATTATGATGATGTTGTGCAAGCTTTACAAGATTGCAATATTCAAACAGATGGAGTGAAATTATGCTACGAAAGTAATGGAGTATCATTAAGTAATTCAGTGCATTAAAATTTTATTGGAAAATTAATGAAGGATTGATTTGTAAAGGCAATTTTTTGTGTGTTTGTATTGGGTCTTATTTTTTGCATTTGTCCTGATATTTTGAATTGGGTCTGTCAATATAAGTACTTTTATTTACTAAATTAGAATAATAACTTATTTAAAAAGAATAAACAAATTATGTTGCGTATTTATAAGTGAATGTTATTGCAAGTAACACGTTTGAGTCTTGGTTAGGTCCCATTTTAGTTATTTTCTTAAAATTACTCTCTTTATAGGGGTGAGGATTTTAAATTTCTTATATTTTTTGGTTAAAAAAGTGCGAAGGTGTCACGACCCAAGCCTACTGATGAGTCCGATATTTAAACTCATTTAGAGCTTTATTTACAATGATTTAGTGTTCTCAAATGCTTATTTTATACCCATGATTGATGTAAAACCCATGATTTCCAGGTATGTGGATTGAGGAACAAAGAAAGGAAACTAACTTGCAAAAAGGAACAAAGTGAGATGAAAGAGTGAAGAAAAGCAGGCCTGGTGATCACCAAGTCCATTTGACGAGTCGTCGAATGGCTATTTGATTGCCTAAAGTTCTAGTGTGCCAAACCCTGAAGGAGAAAACCAAGTTGGCGAGAGAAAAGAGCAGTCGGCGGATCATCGAGAATTCGTGATGCCTTAAGGATGCTGAAGGCCAAGATAGAAAAGCGAGGAAACTGACCAAAGGGATGATCGCCGAGCTAATCCGCGAGCCCGACTTACTGCGCTGAATGTCTCTTAGCAACAAATTTTTTGTGGCTATAAATACATTCTTGAACATTTAGTTTATCATGAAGATTATGATTATAAAATTTCATTCCGAATCATATTGAATTCTGAATATTGAGACAAGTTTTTTTCTAGTTTTCTTAAGATTGGAGAATTGAAGTTTTTCACATTCGAGAAATTGGAAGTGGGTCTTTGAGATTCTTCGAATTGGAACATTGTAGGAACGAAATCAATCTTACCCATTTAATGAAAACTCAATTTCGTAACGATTTTCATCTTTTTTTTATGATGTCTAGCTAAAACCTCAATTCTTAGGGTGTGATTATATGATTATGGGCTGATTTAGTATAAGGGTATTGCTAATTGTCAGTTTAAATGCTATTTAGAATTGAGTTTCAGTAATTGTGGTTTAATTTAAGAATTGTAGTTGCACATGCAGTTCTACCTTTGTGTTTTTAGCTTGCTCGAGAGAGAGATTTTAAAACTAAGATTATTGATTGATGGTCAGTGGGTATTGGGTTGATATGTATTTAGCTCGAGAGAGTGTATCCTAAACTCAATCCCACATATTCTGCTCGAGAGAGTGAATAGACTGAGGTGTGGACTGTCTTATTTTGTTTGCTTGATGATGTTCGAGAGTAATCAACTTGATTCGGGTAAATAGTTTGAGAGAAATTTATTCCCTCTCTGGCTTAGATGATTCACTAATATACAACTATTTCCTAAAAGTTGTAAATACCCATTTATCTATATTATCCAATAATCGAATCACATCCCAAGAACCTGACTGATTGTTGTTATTTTCTATTGTTTGTTGCTGTTGTAGTTGATAATTTCAAACCAAAACCCCCCATTTGACATTTGTGTCACCCCTTAATTTGAATTATGTTTTTATTTGACAAAGTCTATTCCTATGACTAATTTGATCATATTTATACTTCTCGATTGATACTCAAACATGTATCACTCGTTGTGGGATTCGACCCCAAATCATTTAGTTGGGTTATATACTGATTAACAATCATTGACACTTAGAATTGGATGAAGTGTCTTTGATAGCGTTATTCAATCAAAATAACGATGCTTTCAGGGAGTGGCGTTGTTTGAGATTTTTTTTTTGGTGAAGTTGAATTTTGTTGTTTTTATTCATAGTTGAATCTACTTACTTTTAGTTTTGGTTTGTTTTTTTGTGTTTTGAAACAAAGGATATATGTGTCAACGGAAGCAATGGTAGACAAGTGGACCACCAAGATGACATAAAAAATTCAAATGATGTCAATGAGTCAAATGTCAATGACCCCCATCTAATGGGTGAAATTGGTGCCATTCATTTACCTCCGGTAACAGAACGTTGTGTTCCACATTACTAGCACCATGCTGCAGCTCTTGCAATTGAAAGGGTTATTTGGTGGTTTGGCTCATTAGGATCCACATGAGCATATTAGAAATTTTGTTAATGTTAGCGGGCCTTTCTCCTTCCAGAATATATCCCAAGAGTCACTCCACAAGCGTGCAAGTGGTTGGATGAATTTCCAAGAGACTCCATCACTTTATGGGAAGAGCTTATCACCGAATTTCAAGTGCAATTTTTACCTCTTTTGAAGATTATGACACTTCAGGACAACATTCAGAGCTTCAAGCGTCTAGGGGGTGAGCCAATCCATGAGACTTGGCTACGATTTAAGAAGTTGATGTTGCAAGGCCCAACTCATTAGTTTGCATGACAACGTTATGCTACAGTAATTTTACCGAAGCCTTAATTCGGTAAACAAGGGAGTAGGTGACCAACTTTCTCCGGGAGATTTGATGCAACAAACTTATGTTATAGCAGCCCAGATCTTGGATGGTATGACAAAAATCAATCGGGCATGGTACACCCGCGAGGATCAAGTCTCTCCTGTCACTTTCAAATTAACCAAGGAGCAACTAGAGAAAGACCAAGACAGGGATCAAAACATGGTCAAGATCATGACCCAACTTGACATTTTGTCAAAATATGACATGGGAGCTGGTTCTAAGAGTGCCAATGTCGTGGGTGTTGGGTGTGTAAATCACAAAGAGGACAACTTTGAAGCATTGTATAATAAGAAGGTGAATTTTATAGCCAACCAAAGACGTGGTTATTGTGCAAACTACCCAACGGATGAAGGTTGGACAGATCGTGAAAGAGAGTGAAGGGATCGAAACCCCACTTGAAAGGAAAAATATGGGGAGAAGGATATGTATGTTCCTTCCCATGAGGGTGAAAATTCCAAAGATTCTTAGGGTGGTCGTTCTGAGGATATTCTCTCTCGTATTCTAAACAAGGTTGAAGGGTTTGATAAAATTTTGAAAGAAATGAAGGAAGATGTATGGACCCTTAGCCAAGAAGTTACTTATCACTCCGTCTATATCAAGCAGTTGGAGACACAAATGGGTTAGTTTTCGTCTCATTTAAACCCTGGACAACAAGGGGGTTGCCTACTGATACTATGGCAAAACCCAAGAATTAAGGATGAGTGAGGACTTGCGTCGTGCCACGACGTGAACTAATATGCTTCTTCGGAGGCAACCCAAGTGTTATTTGCTTTTCTTTTGTTTTAGAAATAATCGTGTGTTGATTTTGCAGGTTGAAGTGTAGAATGTGAGGAAAAGTGCAGGTTGACGAGCGAAATGTCCAGTAAGCGACTCGCCGAAGAGGTCGGCGAGCCAGACTTAGACTCCCATTGCACTTAAGAAATTATAAGATTGGAGTGTGTAAAACTCAGCGAGCCATGGTCAAATTGGTGTGTCGCCAAAAAGTTTGGCGACCTCGACTTTGTCCACCGTTTGGATCCCCAACTTAATTGAAGGTCCTGTAAAACGCAGTGAGGTAACCAACCACTCAGCGTGTCACCGAGTGGTACATCGAGAAAAATTAATGTTGCTAAATTGACGAGAATTGGATGGTTTTAAAGGCCAAATATTAAAAAGTTCAAACTCTTTCACATTCCCTCACTTTTTAACTTTCCAAAATCACACCCGCACTATATTTTTCTATATTTTTTCATTATTACCACTCTTTAGCCCTTGATTGTGCGCGGAGAGTTGGAATTATTTGCCGCCTAGCTTTTCAAACTATTTATTCGATATTAAAGGTTGGTTTTCCGAACCCCAAACTTGTATTTAGCAATTTTTACTCAATTGCAATTGTTTTGATCTTAGTGATGTGTGCTGGGCCTCTGTGAATCGTAAATGTGTGCTTATTTGCCTGTTTATATTGCCTAACTATTGATTTCCCAAATTTTTGTGCTTAAAAGTTATTTAAATTTTGGGGTTGTGCTAAACTGTTACTGGGTCTTGTTGGGTGAAGTCTGAGTAACCCACATTCTTTCCAAATGACGGACTTTTCTCAATGATTGAGTGGTTGACTCATTCTTAAGGGCTAAAGTCGTCAAAATGGCCAATTTTGGCAAAACTAGGAGAAGTTTGAGTATCCCGGGGTCATGGGTCATATGGGTCTAAGTTTAATTAAACTAGTTTACTTTTTTTTAATTTTGTTTTTGGGGGTTGCGGGGTTGTTTATGGAAGTCAGGGTAGAAAGTCGTTGGACATATTGGCGAGCTGGGTCAAGCTCGCCGAACCACTCGGCGGTTCACCGAACTCCCCTTGATTGCCTTTATTTTCATAATAATAATGAGTTTAGGTTTTCTAACTTTTGGAAAGAAGCATGAGTTCGTCGAGTGAACTTGGCGACTCGCAGAAAGTCTTTTTTATCACCCTTTTTGCACATCTAACCCTTACAATACACAGTAACTTAAGACAATATCTCTTCTCATACCACTCCACCAATATTGCTACCTCAAATTGTGATACATCTACATGGTTCCTATATGGATAAAATATCTGGAATGAAGGGCCTCGTGAAGGACCAACTAAATCAAATCCCCAAACCTCGAAACATAGATACAACCAACAAATCTAAACACCCCATCTAAATCTAAGGTAGCTTGACTAGCATCATATCCTAACACTCAATCAAGAAGAGTTACCACAGTATGATCCTAAAATCAGAGACCACAAATCCGCTCAAACAAGGAAAGACTGAACTCCCACATAAGCCAAGATATGCCTAGAATCTAAGATATCCAAATGAACCATCATATTGTCTGAGGACTAAATGAATAATGAAAAAAGTCACTCCACAGTAGGTAGGAAGGCTAGACTACCCATACTCACCACATTCCCGCTCAAGTCATCATCTATTACATCGGCCTTGCCGAAATGATATAGAATAGAGAGTCACAGTCCTTTAGGAGCTCAATCCAACGATGTCGTCTCAAATTAAGGTCCCTTTGGCTTATGATGTATTGAAGACTCCCATGATAATTGTAAATCTAACAATGACCTCCATACTGGTATTGCCTTCAATCTTGTAACACCTTAGAATCTAGTGGTCTAAGCAAGGGTTAAATGTCAATTGAAGAACTACAAAATTTTGCCTTGGCACCCTCACAAAAGTCCACACGACTCGTGAAGGGCACAAAAATTCATAATGGTGACCATGGACCTAAGCAGTGAGTGACCAAGGGAAGGTCACCTCCTACTATCACCAAGACATCTCATGGTGACACTCGTAGAGGTGAGGCAGCAAGCCCTCCAAGACTTCCCAAAATGGAGGCTCTCCCACGAATCACTAGACGGCTCCTGAAGACTACTACGGGTCGTGGGAGAGGGTGTGATCTTGAGTTAGGTGTTCGGGGAATTGGGGTGGCAAACTAAGTCGCTAGTCATGAAACCACAGGCACCACTACATGTCGTGTGACCTTGATGAGCTTTGGTTCCCATTGTGAGGGTGACGAAGACCACTATAAGTTAGATTCAATTGGGTGTTTTCCAGATTTGACTGAATTGATACCATGTCATTTTACCCAAGCCTAGAATCACTATATAAGTGATTTTAACCCCTAAACTACCCAATCAAGTTATATTTCCCAAAACCAAAAGAAATCCCAATTTATTCCTCTCAAATATTTCTCAGTCTAGAACTTAAAGAAGAAGAAGAAAAGGAAGAAACAGTTCAAGCTAGGATCAATGTCAAGTCGCCAATCCACAAGCATTTGTGGGCTTTGTTATTAAGGTATGATGGCTTTTCATCAAAGGAGGCCCGAAAATCCCCCAATTTGAGTAAGGGTTTCTTCTAATATTGTTAGTGACTCATCCTCCCTAATGCACATGTTTTGTTTTCTTTGCTAACATTTACCACTTTTTCTTTCCCTATTCAATGTTTTCCAATTGAGTTTGATATCTTGCCTTCACTTTTACTTGAGCCCTTATTTTCGCACAACCCCTTTCTTTTTTTCTTTTTTATTTCACACTAAACAATAGCCACCCTCAACTTATCGCCAATCACAAACTTTTATGACTTATGGGTTATCATTTGTGTACCTCTTCTCTTTCTTCTCAACAAAACCAAGCACTACCACCCTATCCATTTCAACCAAACTTATCATTTTCTTCAACTCAACATAGTGCATTAAGGAATTTTGGATCAAACTAATGGTATCAATAAAAGGGATTCGACTCAATTAAGTGTGTTAGAACAAATTAAGTCTACAAGGATCAATGGGGCTAAACTAGCGAAATTTTATTTGGAGGTTTACAAGGAACATTCAAACTTGGCTATTCAAAGAAACATCTCAATCATATTACATAATTCACACAAGTTACTCATTAATCACACTTTGGGCAAGTTCTAGATGTTATTCAATGCAATAACTAAACAATTATACTCCACACATGGAATCACTTCACACATAAGGACCCAATACTTGTAGCGTGCTCACATAAAATGCATTACGGTGTGTCCACACAATTAAGCCCAACTTTTTTATTTTCCAATTTCAAAACAAAAAGATTATGCTTGATTTATGGTTACCATCTTGATATTGCAAACAAAGTGATTATGCTTGATTTATGGTTACCATCTTGCTATTGCAAACAAAGTATTACCACCCATGACGTCCAGCCAACTATCAAGACAAGGTTTCCAAGTGCCAAAGAGATAGGTTTCATACTTCTACTCCTAATGAATATTTTTTTCTTAAGACGGTCGTCATCCATCCATTATTGGAAAACGTCATTCCTAGACGACTCTACGACTCAATAAAGCAATAAGGCTAGACCTAATCGGTTCAATGGGACTATCCTCGGGTAAAGAACCAAAAACAAAATGTGAGGAACCCTCCTAATAATTAAAAAGACTTGATAAAGAATAACTATGTACAATGAAGTTCAACTTCCACCCTACACTTAAACAGTACAATGTCCTTAGTGTTCAAAATAAAACAAAGTGCAAAGGTAAAACAGAACTCCATGTAGGCCTCTAAGCCTCGTCCAAAGCATCCTCTTCGGTGCCCGAATCCTTAAACTCCTCCTCCACCAAACCATCCTCCTCATCTGTCGTGGGATCATCATCATCACTAGGCTCCAAAAAAACTGGGCCCATCTGACACATGTACATAGCATTGTCCGTCAAAGGGTACCGATCTGCTAGTGTGTGATAACGTTCAAATATACTTCTTGAAAAGAAATATAAACAATCGTGTGCAATATATTTACCCAACTATGAGTCGGGGTCGATCCCACGAACAATATGGAAGAATATTATCAATAACAAATATTTAAATTGATAGTCGTTATATATAAATGAGGGGGGGGGTTAAATTGAAATAATAATAAAAATAATTTAAAAAATAGCTTTGAACTAAGTATTTATTTATATCCAAATAAATAAAAATGACTAGGAATGTGTTCCCCATAAGCTCATAACGAGGTAATCCTAGTAATAGCAATTCTTTCCTAGTGTTATGCATGCAAAGTGATAAGTTATGTATCTCTAAATCCTTGGTCTGACATCTAGAGAATTTCACCCCGTACCTTGGTCCGGCTACGTGTGTATAATTTACTAACCCTTACCTTTACTACATATTAAGAATCATAATCGATGTATGACTTAGTTATTGCTTCGCACCAATCGACACTAGCCTATTAGATAGTATCCCACTAAATCTATGTTGATAATCCTTTTCTTATTAACTACCTCCTTGGTCCGGCAAGTAGAAACAAGGCGAGTTCTAACGCGTGCACTCATTAAAAAGACTTCTAAGCGGAAGAATTATCAATACATGCAATAAACTATTTGAGAATTGCTTAATTACTATTCATATTTTGTTAATCGCTCATGGTTCCCACAAACCTAGTTGTGGAGCTTAGCTACTCATTATCTCAAAAACACAATCAAAATTTATTACAATAAATGTGTTTGTGTTAATCATAAAAAGTTAAGAACAATAGCTAAACTATCTTTTTATTAATCACGAATACAAATAAATAATAAAGGAGAAGAAAGAATAAACCACAATTCTCTGGCCTCCACGGCGGCTTTTACAAAGCTCCAAAGCTAGAAGAATTTGTATTATGTCTTGTATCTTGGTTCTTGGCCTTCTCCTAAAATAATTATTTTTATGGACTATTTATAGATAAAGAAAACCCTAAATAAAATAATTGAGTCCAAATTAAATTATGAATTCAAATCCCGGAAGAAATTGATTTCGTAAATTATTTGTTGCAAAGTTGTGTTGCCGCGTTGATCTCTTGGTGTCTGCAACGTGGCAGCTGCAATAAGCAGAATTGAAATTCCTCATGTTTGAGCCGCAATTTCCATATATATAAATATTTTATTTTATTCAATTTAATCCATTAAGCTGCCTGCTTGATTTCCTTCTTCAATCTTCCATCTTTCATTCGTTATAACTCCAAACTTCTTCATTTTTTCACCAAATTAATCCTAAAAATAAAATACGCAATTTAACCCAATCCATAAAATTTATGCTCAAAATGGACAAATATAAATAATACATGTGAGATAAATAATGATAAAAAATATGTATTTTGGCCTCACATCAACACCCCACACTTAAAACTTTTGCTCGTCCTCGAGCAAACATTAAAGTTCATCTTTAAAATCATACTAGCAATGTCATCACTTTGATTAATACAAACTATTAGGCCATATGTAAATTTCAAAATATCAAGTAGACTTCTCAATCATTATGCAAGACATTCAAATGAAGAACAAACCTCTAACCTCCTAACTCCAAGGAAGGATTTTGAACTCATCAAATTTAAGCTTGCTTTCCTACTTTCATCAAAGAAAGTTAATAACATCACCTATTTATCATGAAACAAGTGCCCTTACAAAAAGCAATAGTCCACACACTCAATCAAAAGATTGAATATAAATTAAGGACTTCATATCAAGAACAACTCTCACACTCACAAATAAAATTCACATGTATGCACAAAGAACCATATGCTTGCCCATTATGTACATCTCCATTAATTAAGCATGCTTGAATAGAATCAAATAGGACTTTAACGGGTTGTAATGTAGGCTAGGGGATGGGTAGGAAAACTATATAATAGTGACTTCCACTTCCTTAAGCACTTTGCGATTTTAGACTTCATCACTCATATTTTCTTCTCTTTATTTTCAGCCCTCTCTTCAACAATTATTTCACAAGTAATTCTCATCATCTCAAGAATGTTTCAATTTTTTTTTTTTTTTAAGAACATATTCCAATCTTTTATTTTCATGTCACATTCTTTCAAAGAGGGCTTTTAAGCACTTTGTAGCTATCATTGATTATCTTTTCACTCATCCATTCCTTTTTCTTAGAGTTGATAATTAAAATAAGTCTATGTTATGATGCTCAAGGAAGCAAGGTGCAACAACTAGGGATTCAACAAAATAGTCAAGGGCAAAATATGGCTACCAAAAAAAGGCTACAAGCTCAAAAAGGCTTACTAGTGATAAAATATCTGAAAAGGCTAAAATTAATAAGACAAATCAAAGACAGCCTATTATCATCTCCTAAACAAGGCAACACTTTTTTTTATTTCGCTTCAATAACATGCAGGGCAAGCTTTAGACTAAGATGCAAAGCATGGAATAAACAAAATCTCACCACACACGACACAAGTATCATCAAGATGGATCAATTCCACTTCTAAGAAAGACAAGATCCTAACAAACTATAAAATAAAATAAGCTATATACAAAGTCACAACCATGAACCTAGATGTCAAATGGTTTGCAATTTCACTAGTAATCAAGCATTCACAAGAAAGTACTAGTTAAAATTAGGCCCAAATAGTAAGTATCATATAACTCAAAAGGGTCTTTTCTTTTCTCTCCAAAAATAAGAATTAAAAAAAAATTATTCCCAAAATAAATAAATAAAAGACACTCGGTTCAAAAGGGACTATCCTCAGGAAAAGAAACGAAAATAAAAGCCAAGGAACCCATCCTAAAAAAAAAACTCAATAAACAGTAAAAACTAGAAATTCATTCCTCCACCCCACACTTAAAAAAATGCTATGTCCCCAAATCATTAAATAAAATATAAAACAAGGGTTAGAAAAACTCCCTGAGGCCTTTAGGCCTAGCTAGTAGCAAGTTCTCTAAATTTATATCAAGGGTCGTCACCCCATGCTTAAGCTCAAACTTGCTCCTTTTTTTTTTAATGGTTGAGTAATCAGACTTCCCCTAATCTGCAAAAACAAGATAAAAAAAAGTGATACTAATAAAATAAAATAAAGAATAGTAATAAAATAAAAAAAAGTTACACAACTAATTGGGTTGCCTCCCAATAAACGCTTAATTTAACGTCGCGGCACGACATTATCAATTTTACTAGTTTCCCTTCCACTTTGAAGATATGAATTGCACCCCCAATTTTGAATCAATTTTCTATTACGCTAAAGGAGTGGTGGTACAAAAAGAAAGGTCCCAAACAACAGATATCGCATTTTGCAATTCTTGGATCCTAAGTGATGAATGTAATTTTTCGATGTTGAAACAATAAATTCAAGAATATAGACACTATTTTCCTTCTCCATACACTCTTCTATAGGCTTAGATGACTCGAAGATAATAATAATAATAATAAAAAAATTAAAACTAATCCTAAGAAACAAAAAACAAAACAAATACAAGTTAAAATAAATATCAAAGACAATTTCTAAGACATATTCCCCGACAGCGGCGCCATTCTTGATAACGTTCAAATATATTTCTTGAAAAGAAATATAAACGATCGTGTGCAATATATTTACCCAACTATGAGTCGGGGTTGATCCCACAGAGAATATGAAAGTATATTATCAATAGCAAATATTTAACTTGATAGTCGTTATATATAATGGGGGCTTTTAAATTGAAATAAAAATAAAAATAATTAAAAAAAATAGCTTTGAACTAAGTATTTATTTATATCCAAATCAATAAAAATAACTAGGAATGTGTTCCCCATAAGCTCATAACGTGGTAATCCTAGTAATAGCAATTCTTTCCTAGTGTTATGCATGCAAAGTGATAAGTTATGTATCTCTAAATCCTTGGTCCGGCATCTAGAGAATTCACCCCGTACCTTGGTCCGGCTACGTGTGTATAATTTACTAACTCTTACATTTACTTCATATTAAGCATCATAATCGATGTATGACTTAGTTATTACTTCGCACCAATCGACACTAGCCTATTAGATAGTATCCCACTAAATTTATGTTGATAATCTTTTTTTTATTAACTACCTCCTTGGTCCGGCAAGTAGCAACAAGGCAAGTTCTAACGCGTGCACTCATTAAAAAGACTTCTAAGCGAAAGAATTATCAATACATGCAATAAACTATTTGAGAATTATTTAATTACTATTCATATTTTGTTAATCGCTCACGGTTCCCACAAACCTAGTTGTGGAGCTTAGCTACTCATTATCTCAAAAACACAACCAAAATTTGTTAAAATAAATATGTTTGTGTTAATCATAAAAAGTTAAGAACAATAGCTAAACTATCTTTTTATTAATCACGAATACAAATAAATAATAAATGAGAAGAAAAAATAAACCACAATTCTCCTGCCTCCACGGCTACTCTTACAAAACTCCAAAGTTAGAAGAAAATTTGTATTATGTCTTGTATCTTGGTTCTTAGCCTTCTCCTAAAACCGTAAATTATTTGCTGCAAAGTTGTGTTGCCGCGTTGATCTCTTGGTGTCTGCCACGTGGCAGCAGCAGAATTGAAATTTCTCATGTTTGAACCACAATTTCCATATATATGAATATTTTATTTTATTCAATTTAATCCATTAAGCTGCCTGCTTGATTTTCTTCTTCAACCTTCCATCTTTCATTCGTTTTAGCTCCAAACTTCTTCATTTTTTCACCAAATTAATCCTACAAATAAAATACGCAATTTAACACAATCCATAAAATTTATGCTCAAAACGGACAAATATAAATAATAAATGTGAGGTAAATAGTGATAAAAATATGTATTTTGGCCTCACATCAGTGTGTCCATCTCCTCCTCAGGCACTGGGCGACCACCAATCCGTAATTGCAATTCAGCCAAGCCAAACATGTTCCCCATCCAACTATCGTCACGGGATTTTCTATCAATAGTAGTCAAAATGGGGTCGTGGGAAGGATCGTGTGCTTTAGTGTGCGTGATGTAAACCAAGTGACAAATTAGATGGGGAACAGGGAGGGCACACATCATGAACCTCCTTATCAATCAATAACGTCCGTAGGTACCTAGTAATGATGCTCTCATAACAGAAATACCATCTCATTGTTGGTCCTAAACTTAAGCATATTCTGCCTTAAAATAGCCTCCACGTTCACTGGTAAACCCTTCATTAAACGATAGATCAGCACTACCCTCTCCCTAGTAAAATCAGTCATGTGCTTGCACGAGAGTAAGGTGCTACACACAATCTTTCACCAAATTCTAACATCCAAGTTGAAGTGCACATAGTGGAGAGTCAAGTGACGTCACGTGTCTCTAATCCTGTCCCACCTAGCAACAGAATTCACTCCACACAAAGTATGCCGAACATCACGATAAGGGGATCTTTCAACCATAGCCATAAAATCAGCATGATCACAATTAGAAGTACCCAAAAAATCATTCAGAGCTTCAATAGAAAACTGTAACCCACTATCTCTAATGAACCCTTTATTAATCTTAACACGAGGAGTATTTCAATTAGCGTAAAGTTCACGAACCAAACTCAAATTGCACTCACCTTGACTCACGAAGAAATATTGAAGTCCCAAAACATTGATCTTGGCGTGAATGTTGGGAAATTCATGGCGCAATTGCTCCTCATCAACATACTCATCACCTTAGTACTTGGCTTCTTGTTGGTTTTTATACTAATCCATACCATAGTGCATTACCGCCTGCTCGCCAAATTTTTTGGGTGGCAAATTAATGGGTTCCAAACTTGAACTTCCGATAGACACTCTCTTCCGACTCATTTTGGTACTAGAACCACCAGCAACTCCTTGCCTTTAGAAGCCATTACAACACCCAAATAGTGGAAGAAACTAAGAAAAAAGAAGAAAAGAGAAGGTTTGGGGAAAAGTGAGGGGAGGGGGTCAGGGGGCAGTAGGGTGGGTGGGGGTTTTGGGATTTGGGAGTTTGGTGGAGTGGAGTGGATTTTTGTGGTGGAAATTTGAGGAAAATGTAAAGGGGGAGGTTTTGGTAAAGATCAATGGAGAAATTTGGGGAAGAAGAAGAAATAGTAGAGAAGAAGAAGATTTGGAGAAGATGGAGAGGAATTGGAGAGAGAATCGAATGAGAGAGAGAGTACATTTGGGAAAGTGGGTAAATTTGGGTAGGTTGATAGTTAAAAGGGGGGGGGGAGGGGAGGGGATTAATTAGTGGGTCTCTCGAAATTCCCCAAAAAAATCTAAAATTGTTGCCACCTAGGTTGGGGGCGACGCGCCTGCAGTGCACCCAAAATGGATCGTAGTCAATTTTCTTTGACACGACGCACCTAGTGTGCGCCCACCATGGTGGCGCTACCCGCCTTACCTGCGCCTGCCATCGGTGTTTTGTCTTGGTTGGGGCGTGTTTGGGGCATGGCGCGCTGCCAGTGTGCCCAAAATGTGTCTCTAAACTAGGCCCTTAGCGCGGCGTGCCCATTCTACACCCGAACTACCTATTTCAACGCCTTTGTTCAGTTTTTTTGATTGGATTCTCCTCCCATGAACTGCGCATCAACCAAATAGTGTGACACTATAATGGCGGGTTGACTCCCACCCAGCGCCGTATTTTTTGTCGTGGCACGACTCTTCTTTTTGTATTTTTCTTTTGAATATCAAAAGTCCTATCTAAATAACGAACTAAGAAAAATAAAAAGTCTACACCTAGAAATTTAAAAGTAAGCTAAAATTTCAAAATTAAGAAAAACTACCACCTATTACATAGAATTCACGGGTTTCCTTTCGTGTAGCGCTTGATTTAACATTGCGGCACGATGCATCTTGGATTATTCATCATATAGCTCAAGATCTTCTGGGTCACGATCCGAATCTATACCAAAGTAGTGTTTCACTCTCTGCCCATTTACTAAGAACATGGGTCTAGTATCATCCTTGAGTTCGACAACCCCATGTTGTGTTATTTTTACCACTTCGAAAGGACCAATCCATTTAGTTTTAAGTTTTTCGGGGAATAACCTTAATCTAGAGTTAAAGACTGGTACCTTTCTCCTGGAGTGAAAGTGCGAGTAACAATGTGCTTGCCATGCCATCTTTTCGTGTTTTGTTTGTAGATATTGGCATTCTCATACGCATGGAGCCTAAACTCTTCAAGTTTAGGCAATTGATCTACTCTCTTTCTACCGGCCAGTTCAGGGTCCAAGTTCAACCTTTTAATCTCCTAATAAGCTAGGTGTTCTAATTCAGCCGGAAGATTACATGCTTTTCCATGTGATAGGGAGAAGTCCCTATGGGTGTCTTATACACGCTTCTATATGCCCACAACGCATCATCAAGCTTCTCAGACCAATCTTTCTGATGTGCATTCACTGTTTTTTGCGAAAATTGTTTCACCTCTCTATTTGAAACTTTCACTTGGCCACTCGTTTGAGGATGATAAGCAATAGCAACCTTATGATGAATACCATACATAGCAAGAAGGTTTTTAACAAGATGGTTAATAAAATGCTTACCTCCATCACTTATGATTGCTCTTGGAGTGCCAAAGCGAGTAAAGATGTTCTTCTTTATGAAATTGATCACAACCGTTGAGTAATTGGAAGGAAGAGTGGCAGGCTAAACCCATTTACTCACATAATCCACAGTCACAAGAATGCATTGGTTTCCAGTAGATGGTGGGAAGGGACCCATAAAGTCAATACCCCACACATCATATATTTTCACCTCCAAAATGTTGTTTAGTGGCATCTCATGTCTTTCTGAGATCGTACCCAACCTTTGGCATTTGTCACAGCCCTTCACAAAAGCAATAGAATCTTTAAATAGCGAGGGCCAAAAGAAACCAGATTGTAGTACCTTATGAGAAGTACGCTCCCTCCATGGTGACCTCTATATGGGCTAGCATGACAACTCTTGATCACTTTGTGAACCACAGACTCCGGAATGCACCTTTTCACTACCCGGTCTACACATTACTTGAACAGAAATGGTTCATCCCAGATATAAAACTTGGCATCATAATTGAGATTTTTCTTTTGTTGGGTGGTTGCACATGGAGGATACTCTCCACTCACTATCAAGTTCACAATATTTGCATACCATGACACTTGAGAGATATCTAACACCATAAATTGTTCATCCAGAAACTTTTTCCGGATTTGCTCACCCTCATTTACATGTGAGAAGTCTTCCAACCTAGATAAGTGATCAACGATCTAATTTTCAGTACCTTTTCTATCTTTGATCTCAAGGTCAAATTCTTAAATAAGCAATATCCAACGAATCAACCTTGTTTTTGCATCCTTCTTGTTGAATAGGTACCTAATAGCTGCATGGTCAGTAAAACCGATCACTTTAGTACCTACCAAATACGATCTGAACTTGTTGAAGGCGAACACTAGAGCTAGCATCTCCTTTTCTGTCACTATGTAATTAGCTAGTGTAGATTCAAGGGTCTTGCTTTCATAATATATCAAGTGGAACACTTTATTCTTTCTCTTTTCCAACACTGCACCCACTACTACATCGCTCGCATCACACATGATTTCATATGGTAATTCCTAATTAGGAGCAATTAAGATAGGAGCCTCGATTAAGTTCTTATTCAACATATTTAAAGCTCTCACACAAATTGCATCAAAGTAAAACTTCACCTCCTTCTCCAAAAGAATGCACATAGGTCTTACAATCTTGGAAAAATCCTTGATGAATCGCCGGTAGAAAACTGCATGACCAACAAAACTAGGCACGCCTTTTACATAAATGGGAGGAGGTAATTTCTCAATAACTTCTGCCTTAGGCTTATCAACCTCCAAGACAGATTTAGACACCTTCTGTCCCAACACTATCCCCTCTCTTACAAAAAAAATGGCACTTTTCCTAGTTTAAACCTACGTTAGTGTCTTCGCATCTAGCGAGTACTTTATCAAGATTCCGGAGACATACCTCAAAAGACTTCCCAATAACTGAGAAATCATCCACGAACAACTTTACAAATTCTTCCACCATATCATGAAAAATGGACATCATACACCTTTGAAAAGTTGTCGGCGCATTGCAAAGTCTGAATGTCATGCGTTTAAAAGCATATGTTCCATAAGAACAAGTGAACGTAGTCCTTTTCTAATCCTCGGTGCAATCAAGATCTGGTTGTAACCGGAATATACATCTAAGAAACAATAGTACTTCTTCCCTGCTAGACGGTCAAGCATCTAATCAACGAAGGAAACGGGGTAGTGATCTTTCCGGGTAGCATCATTTATTTTCTGGTAATCCATACAAATTCTCCACATGGTCACTGTTCTAGTAGGAATCAACTCATTCTTTTTGTTCCTTACCACTGTCATACCTCCCTACTTGGGAACACATTGTACCAGACTTACCCATTTACAGATTGGGTAAAAAATTCGAGCATCTAACAACTTTAGTACCTCCTTTCACACTACTACTTTCATCACATGATTTAGTCAACGTTGATGTTGTGTACTTCGTTTGTTATCTTCCTCCATGTAGATTCTGTGCATACATAACGCCAAACTAATCCCATGAATGTCAGACATCCGCTATCTAATCGCATTTTTTCTCTGCTTTAGGATCCTCAATGCCGCTTCAACCTATATTTCAAACAAAAGTTTCATTAGTACCCAAAAAATGCATACCTGAGATGAGCCAACAATGTTTTTAGTTCCAACTTTGGGGCTTCCTTAATAGAGGTTTTGGGTGGTGGCCCTAACTCACGCTCTAATGGTTCCACTCTCTGCTTGTGAGGCTCCACAAGTGCCAGATTTATACATGTTTCTATTTCTTGGGCCTCTGTGACTTCATCTTTCTTATGATGTACTAACACTCTTTATAAGGGGTCTTTGGGCACAACTAACAATGACTCTACTATATGATCAACCACTATAATCGCAGACAATTCTTCATAAAAAGAGGGCAATTTTAGAGCGCGGTAAATATCAAATACCTCTACCTTATCATGTGCCCTTATAGTCAATTGGCCAGCTGCTACATCAATCAATGCCCTACCCGTGGCCAAGATAGGACGTCCCAGAATGAATGGAACTTCAGGATCGGGTTCAAAGTCTAAGACCACAATATCTACCGAAAAATCAATGAACCTACTTGCACTAACACATCTTCTACCACCCCTTATATGACCTAGCAATGGATCTATCAGCGAGTTGGAGAATAACAATGGTTCTTTTTGGACTACCCAACCCATGCTTTAGATACAAAGAAAAGGGCATCAAATTTATACTCGCCCCAAATCACACAACCCCCGGGGGCATGAATACTTTACCCAATAGTAATCTACACAATAAAACTACCCGGATCTTTTTACTTTTTGGGCAGTCTATTTTGGATCCTTGAGTTGCACTCCTTAGTAAGTGCTACAGTTTCATACTCCGTGAGTCTCCTCTTGATAGCCACAATGTCTTTCTTGTCTTTAACCTACTTCGGGATACCTTGAAAAATGTCAAACAAAGGTAGATTAATGTGAAGTTGATTAGGGAGAGACATAATTTACGAAAGCATTCATCTTCATTCTGCATTTTTAGCCTTCGTGGAAACGGAGGTGGTGATTTCTTTTGTGGAGCGGGTAACTCAACATTGGAGTTTTTGACTACCTCTTCCACTTTTTTTCTTTGGTACTTACCTCATCATCTCTCTTCTTTGGAGCTAGTTCATCTAATTGTATCCCACTTTTAGTACTTACTGCATGTAGTTGCTTTGGGTTGGGCTCAGTATCGCTCGGCAGCCCACCTTGGGGACGCAAGTTCAAAGAATTAGCCACTTGCGCAACTTGTTGCTCTAAACTCAGTTGGGACATTTGGATATTTTTTATGTTCTCATCCTGCTTATCTATTCTAGCACTTAACTTGGTCCCCATTTTAGTCATGAGCTTTTGGAATAGCTCTTCATTGGTCATCCCCCTCTTTTGGTGCGCTAAGAGTTACACTTTGGTTGGAATTTTGGTATTGTTGCCTAGCCCCTTGAGTACGGTATTGGTTCACCCCTTGTGCCTGGTTTTGGTTTTGATTTCCACCCCATGAGAAGTAAGGGTGCTTCCTCCAACTAGGGTTGTAACTTTTACCATAATTTTGTTGACCTTGGTCCCTTTGTGCATTACCCACATAATTCACAGAATCCGGGTTTGTCTTCCATTGCGCAGTTTCATGGGTTCCACTACCACTAACCTCACACCAATGGGTTGCCTGTTGTACCACGTTTACTGATGCCTGATTTAAAGCCAACTGTTTGAACTGTAAGGTCATGTTATGTAGCACTGCATCTATTTTTGCATTTATGGCAGTAGCTTGGTCTACATCTAAGATCCCTACAACCTTTTGGGTTGTGGTTTCAAACATATCCCCCTCATACCCTTGGTTCTCTTCAGAAAATTTATCAAGTAAATCGAAGAACTTTTCACTTGTTATAGCTAAAGCATGTCCACCCGCTGACTATTAAGAATAGCCTTGGCATTATAATCTAAACCCTAAAAGAAAGCGTAAGCTAGTACCTCATTTGCTTTCATGTGGTGTGGACAACCATTCAACATTTGTTTGAAGCGCTCCCATGCTTGGTACATGTCCTCTTCTTACTTTTGAGCAAAATTTATTATCCCACCCCTCAACTTGACGGTTTTCTTAGATGGGAAGAATCGACTCAGGAATTTCTTTGCTAGTCATCTCGAGTAGTGATGGAATTTAGTGATTTAGAATCTAACCAACGCCTTGCAGCTCCTAACAATAAGTATTGGAACAAGGTTAGTCTCACATAGTCCGTTGAGACATCAAGTGGGATGTAAGTATCAGTAATATTCATGAAGTTCCTAAGATGGACTTGAGATTCCTCATTGGAAAGACCAATGAACTACCCATTAGAAAGGAGGATTTGTACCATACTCTGTTTTAATTCAAATCTACCTCCGATGGAGGTTACCTAATACTAGATGCCCAATTGGAAGAGAGTGGGACTGCTACATCTCGCACTGGTATCGCTAGGATGATAGGGATATCAGGGGGTACTTCTTGGTTATTAAAGTTCCGTCCAACATTTTTGTTCCTTGGATCATTCACATTTTCTGGGTTATCAAGGTTGTTCGGATTATCATTATCACGGTTTCCAGAGTACCTAACGCTAATTCTCCATGTCTTGCCTGGTTCGCCATTTTCCTGTGCTCGCGTAGGACTCTTTCAAGTTCGTTGGAAGTTTCGACAAGATCTGTTTTCCGAGCCAAACCTGAAAATCAAATGCATGCATTAAACAAGCTAACATCAAGTAATTAATACCTGAATATTCTAATTGTAGACTTGAGAAGATTGAATATAAATCAATTTCTAAGTCACCGGCAGCGGCGCCAAAAACTTGTTGCTCCCCAATATATACGCAAGTGTACATGGTCGCACAAGTAATATAGTTTCTTTAAGAAATGAGTTATCGTTCCCAAGGAACTTATGATCAATTTGTATTTAACACTTAATTGTACAACAAAAATAAAAGTAATTATTTTAAGAGTGGATGATTGATGGTCAACTATGACTAATTATAACTAACTAAATATAACTAAATGTGAATGACTTTAAGATGACGTTTCAAGCAAGAAAAAGACAATTCCAAGGCTGCAGCATGCATCGAATCTCATGTATCATATTATTAACTTAGAACTAATTTTAGTTGTCAAGTTACCGGTTTATAAGGTTAATTGTATAAGTCGGGTTTACACCTTTAGTCGCCTACCCATTTAGCTATCTAACTTCATCATTGAGTGAGGATAAATAAACTAACTGGCGAGCATTCATATTTCATCTTGTTTCATAACCAAGCGAGTTGTTCGTCCGGTCATCACTCCTGAACACAAATCACCTCAATTTAATGAGATGATCAAGCTCTCTATATTCTATGGTCTATCTAACATTTCCTCTCCCTACTTAAGATTAGACACTAAATTTATCTTATGGTGATCGAGCATAAAATAGTAAAACAAGAATATAAAAGTAACTTGTATTGACAACCAAAAATCAATTCATAGACCAATAATATTCAACATTCGATTCATAGCTACAACCCAGAACTAGGGCGATTAGCCACTCATTCTATTAGAAAACCACAAAATACAATTGTTCATGCGATTTCTAGAGAATAAAAGAGTTAGAAGATCAAAACCTATTACAACTTGAATTCTTGCTCTTGCACACCAATTCAAAAGTCAAACCCTAACAATGGAATCCTAAGGGACTATTTATAATAGTTAGAAACAAAAGGGTCTACTTCAACTAGGAGTCCTTTTTAATTCAATTTTTGCCAAAAAGTCCGCACAAGGCTGGGGCATCGCGCCAGGCAAGCTGGCGCGCCACGCTGCCAGTGCGCCTAAATGCAGCCTCAGTCCAAAGGGCCTAGCGCATCGCGCCTAGGATGCTCCACTGATGCTGGGCCGCCGCAATTGCCTTAGCTCTTGGCGTCGCTTTTCATCTTTAACTCCTTTTCCTTCTTTAAACTGCTGACTTCAGTTGGTAACTTGAGAAATCACTAATCATGTATATTAGTAAAAAATCATCGCAATTACAAGCCAAAACATGCTAGCTAGATTAGTGAAAGTCCTAAAACTTATGTTAAAGATATGGATTATGTAGTAATTGGGCATATAAATATGCCCAAGATCAATGGGTCTTGATGAATGTTGATCCAAATGATTGAATTATGATTGTTAATGAATGAATTGATAGGATTACATTTTTTAAGGATGAATCTACATGTACCAATGTCTAATCAATGTCTAGAAAGATGAAATTTATATAAAGAGGTTTATGCCATGGAAGGAGAATCATGAATTTAGTTGTATTCTTATAGAATTCATAAGATACATTAGAATGACGTATGATTAGAATTGTCGTGAGATTGAGGCATATATGATGAAGTATGATTAGAATGGCTTTGAGAGTAAAGTTTGTGTATGAATTTTTGATTTAGATAGGATTGTTCTGGAAGAGATTATTCCCACATGATTTCAATTAAGAATATATAAATGTGAAAGGTTTTTATACATAGAATGATTCTAGGTTGAAAGTCTTGCTCACCTAAAATGAATCAAAGAATTTATGAGTTATTTTAACAAGACCATTTTATGGTAGCTTGAATCGGTAAGATGATGCCTCGTAATGAATAGCTTGATTTGGTAAGACAAGACCATTTCATGGTAGTTTGAATTGGTAAGATGATGTCTCTTCTTGGATAGCTTGACTTTGTAAGAGAAGACCATTTAATGGATATCTTGACTTGGTAAGACAATACCATTTCATGGATAGCTTGACTTGTTAAGGCCATACCATTTCATGGATAGCTTTACTTGTTAAGGCCATATCATTTCATGGATAGCTTGGATTGGTGAGATGATACATTCTATGGATAGCTTGGATTGGTGAGATGATACCTTCCCTGAATAGCTTCGATTGTCATTAAGATGTTCTCTTCCATGGATAATGACTTAGATTGGTTGGTATGATAATGTTCTCTTCCATGGATATTGACTTAGATTGGTTGGTATGATAACGTTCTCTTCCATGGATAGAAAGAACAACTAAGAATTAATGACTTCTCACGTTAAGTTAAACATAGTATGATGAACAAGGTTATTTCAAGGAAGTACCATAAGTATGTTTTAAGATGATATTCACTTGTGTTGATCATGGGTTATGACTTATTTTGTCTAACTATTATGATTATGTTGATGCTTATGCAAGCTATCATATTTAGTACACTTTTGTACTAATGCATACTCTTGCCTTTATTTCTTATCAAAATATAGGGTCCAGTGATATCGACTCTCATCCCCGTGGCTGGGATCTTAGTAGAAGCAAGGCTTGAAGATTGGTGAGTCCTCATAGCATTCAAGGATTTGGCCATCATTTCTCCTATGTTCTTTCATTTTATGTTTTGAACATTATTGTATGTGTTATGTCCCAAGATATTCATGTTTTAGATGGTTTTGAGACAAAGTGTAATAGACTTCCGCTTTTGAAATAAAAACTTGATGTTGTTGAAAATGTTTTTAAGTCCTGCTCATTTCTATTATCTTATGTTATGAAAGCTAAGTGGCTTGTATGACGCCTCTCGAGGTCTTGTACACCTTGTTATATCTAAGGGTACCCCTGGGTCATTACAAACTTGGTAATCAGAGCACAAGGTTTAGAATGGTTCCAGGATGTCTCAAAACCACATCAAATAAAGTCTTGTTCATAAGTATTAAGTGTGCCATATTTATGAATGAGAGCCTGCTAGATGTTTAGAAAACAATACTTCTACATTACTTTAAGTCGTTCCATAGAGTTTAACTCTATAAGGTCTCTCTCCTGATCATTACCCGATGGTCTACATGATATTACTACTCAAAGAGTTAATTATATAAAGAATGAGAGAGATAATATAGATCAAGCAGCTCCCCCTCAGCTTTAATTGACCCTTCGGCTGAAAATGTAACATATGCGGAGTTTAGGATGGCTTTTAAAGTGTTGGATCAAGCCATGACGGCACAAATATGGGTATGATGATGTCAAGAGTGAGAGGCTTTACTAGGATGAACCCTCTGGAATTATATGGTTCTAAGGTTGAGGAAGATGCTCAAGAGTTTATTGATGAGGTCTATAAGGTGTTAGCTATCATTGGAGTGACCCCAGTGGAGAAGGAGAAATTGTCCGCTTACCAACTAAAAGGGGTTTCTCAGATTTTTTTCAACTAATGGAAGGAAGTGAGACAGGACGAAGCAGGTCCCATAGAATGGGAAAGGTTTAAATATGCTTTTATTGATAGGTCCTTTCCTCTTGAGACGAGGGAGGAAAAATTTCTTGAGTTTATTAACCTTCGACAAGGGAACATGAGCGTGAAGGAATATCCGTTGAGGTTCACATAGTTGTCAAAATATGCTCCCTCTATTGTGGCAGACCCTAGGTATAGGATGAGTATGTTTGTTACCGGAGTGTCTTACTTGGTAGTGAAAGAATATCGAACTACTATACTTGTCCATGGACATTTATCCTTTTATGGTGCATGCACAACATATTGAAGATGAAAAGCTTAGGGAGAAGTCTAGAGAAGCAAAGAAAGCAAGAACGGATGTGTTACGACCCTCAAAACAAAATAGGTCAAACTAGAGCTTTGCATTTGTTCCATAAGTTAATAATGAGTTAAAGTAATGTATTTTAGCATTTGAAGTCATTTTGTGAAGTTTTGAAGTCAAACGTCAAGGGACGACCAAGACGTTCAGAGACTAGCATTGTGTGTGCGACTAGTGTGTCCTTGTATGTTGTAAGTGTTTTTATGTGTTGTATGAAGTCTAAAACTTTTGAAAAGACTTTATATAGGTAAAATGAAGTATATAAGGTTGAAATGTCCATGTACGACCCCCCAAGGATCGCCTTAGGGGTCCACGAAGGGACCCTACTTTTGGCCAAGCAAGCTGCCAAAAGGCAATAAGCAATTGCACTATAAGGGAACCAGTCCGCGTCTTGGACTTGGTTCACCCAAGGCAAAAATCTTGGTCTTCGACGCGGATATGACTAGGACTCCGCTATCTCGAAATTTATTTTCAAAAATCTTGCGGGAGAAGCTCCGCGTCGCGAACTTGTTTCCCGACGATAATTCCAAAAACTTAAGTGAAGTTTGACTTGTCTAAAATGGTCCAATTGATGTAGGGGTGTTTTGTATATTTTGGGGGTGTATTATATACTGATTTTAGGTCATAATACACTCATTCCCCCCTCATAAACCCCAAGCCCTCAATTACAAATCATAAATTTCCAAAACCCTAAAAAGGTGTTCTATTCCAAAACCCTCTCAAACCTCCATTGAAGGTCAAGGCCTTGGAGCTTGGGCTGTGGATGCAAAAGGATTTCTTCTTCAATTCTCGTGGTTCTCTTCATGTTAAGGTATGATATTTCATCCTTGAAACTTCTTTCATTCAAGGAGCCATTGCAAAGAGATTTCAAAAAGGGTTTCAAACTCCAACTTCTTCTATCTTTGACTCTAAGCATGGATCTTTGCATGAAAATGTTTTAATGGATGAAATATGTTTTTTTCAATTTTATTTGATGATTTTAAGGTCAAAACCCCAATGAACCCATGCTTATGCATATTTCCAACTTTTAGCTTATGAAATGGGTTTAATGAACATGATTAGCTAATGTTAGAACTATGGTTTCTTTATGGTTATATGGTGATTAACTACTGCCTTAATGCTATTTTTGATGAATTATTGAAGAAACTGAGGAAAGGTGGTGAAAGTTTGGATGAATGGTAAGTTGGTTATATTGTTTAGTTCTTATTGTGAAACGATCTTGAGTGGTATGGTCCACCTTTGGTGGCGGTGTTTATGTGAAGTATATGGATATATGTATGAATGTGTATATTGTGATTATGGCCTTGAAGGAATAGAAAGGTGAAGTGAAATGATGATTATGATGTTTATGCATGATATATTTTAGGAGATTGAAATGTGTATCTTGATGATGTTATGTCTAAATGAAGTTTATGAATAAGTGAAACATGATAATGTGTGAAGCATGCTAGTGTGTGAATTATGAGGAATGAAGGTATGAACATGTTTAGAAGTCAAGCTACGAATGTGGTGATTATGTGAAGGGTGTGCTCACATGTACACACTGTGAATGAAGAATGAAGCTATGAATGAAAGAATGAAGTTAATGAATGAAATGGGACATTTTTAGGGTAGACACTCTTCGCGAGTGGAGATGAAGTGTCTAGACCATCCCTACAATTAGTATGAAAAGGGGAATTTTGGGGTTAACACTCTTCGTGAGTTGAGATGAAATGTTTAGTAGCAACCTGACTATTCCCAAGAGCTTTCTAAGATATGTTGGAGGTTGAATACCCTTCGTGAGTTGAGATGTGGTGTTCAAAAGTAACCTCTAGGGATAAGTGCCCTTTGTGAGTTGATATGTGGTGCTATTAGTTATCCCTTAACCTATAAGTAAATGAATGCTTAAGACTCTGTGGGGGAGTTATGCTTAGCACCGAGAGGATTTGAAGAAGGGGTAGGTACAGCTCATGATTTGAGATATTGTATCCAATGTACTTATTGAGATGAGCACTCCTCGTTAGTAGAGAATGAGTTACTTAGAAGCAATCACCCTATCCCCTAACTATGCGCCCGCATAGGTGGAGCTATTGGAAACCCCGTGTAAAAGATCAAAAATGACCCTACCTTAGGCAAGTAGGGATTCCTCATCCGAAAGGGGTTAATATCGGGATTCCATGTCTTTCTCTCATGGTCTATGTCAGTTAAAGCTAGCCCTCACAAATGAATGTTATGAACTAAGTCTTCTTAAGAGTGTACTACTTAGGGTAGGTAGTGTTATGGGACGCTATCTATCAATTGCACAAGTAGACATTTGGAGGGACTCTTGGTATGTACTTATATGAAGATGTATGAATGGGTCATTATATGATGAAATGAAGCACGATGACTATATGTTTAAGGTTAATAAAGTAATGTGAATTTATGTCTAATGTTTATGAAGTATGTTGATTCTATGCCTATGTTCATGAAGCATGAGAGTTTTATGTCAAAAATTGATGAAAGTTATGTTAATGAAGTTATAGATGTAATGTGCCTAGTCTAGGGTGATTCCGAAGGAGCACTAAGTGGAAGTAGTAGTATGGGATGCTACTTTCACATTGCACTAAGTGTAACTTGGGGGTTGTCTTGGAAGATGGTTTTATGTGAAGTTCCTAAGTGTAAGTATGTTCCTCTAGTGTCTTTGATGTTGTGTGGGCTTGTCACCCATGTGAAGTAAGCTTATCGTCGGTAGTCTAGAGGATCACTTAGGTGTGTATTGAAGGGATTGTATGGGCGTTCTTCATGTCTTACCTTAGTGAGTCTTAGGATAACTTTTGGATAGGAAAACTTCAAGGGGATTGAGTTCACTGTAAATTGTAATGGAAATAGTTCACTGTAAGGTTTTATGAGTTCACTGTAAAGTGTAGCCTTGTGTTAAAATTATGGAAGTTTTAGCTTATGTGCTAAATGATGATTTATATGTTGTTTTATTCCTATATTCATGAAGGTTTTACTTAAATAGCATGAAAGTCTTATTTCAACTAAAATGTCCCCTTTTACATGTAATTTTACATAATGTCATTCTTAGTACAATGTTTGTACTAACCCCATACTTTTCTATACTCTATAAGTATAGGTTGAAGGCAAGTGAAGGTTTCTAGAAGGCTAAGCTTCGGAGGTTGACTCTCAAGATTTGGTATGTCCTCATATATTCGAGGATATAGTATTTGTTTCTTTAGTTTCTTCTTTTAAAATTTGTAAAGACTTATTATGTATTTCTTTCAATGTAAAGGATGGTGTCCCTATGATTTTTAAGATGTGTCTTTCAGTTGTCTTGTGACGACGAGACTCATTCCGTAGTATTTTATAAAAGAAGTTTCTTATTTGTACTCTTGTAAAATGTTTTTATGCCGCACTATTTTTCATATCTTATGTAATGAATGATATCTAAGAGGCTTGTGCAAGACCTCTGTGAGGTCAAGTATGCTGTGTGACGACTCAAGAGACTCCCTTTTTCTAGGGTGTACCTGCGGGTCGTAACAAACTTGGTATCAAAGCATAAGGTTTTGGGAAATAGTTTAGGGTCCAAAGTCTCAGAAGCCACATCTAGTATAGTCTTGTTCATCGGTGTGAGTCGCGACACATCTATGAGCGAGAGGCTATAGGATGATAGAGTTTCATTACTCTTGTGTCGCGCCATAGAGCTTAACTCCATAAGATCTCTCTCTTATTTTCCCTTGTCCGGTGGTCTTCTAGATATGATTGCTTGTAAGGGGTGATTTTGAAAGGTTTAAGGGAAGAAAGGTGAGTTTTAATGCTTATGTGATTTTTTGACTAGATGAGTAGATGTGAAGGTGAGTTTCGAGGATTGCGATGTGATGCCATATATGGCTCTATGTGAGTTATGAGATTGGAGTATTATGATGGAAAGTTGTATTGTGGTGTTGTTCTAGCATGATGAGAGTTTCATTGGTAGAATGAAGTCCTTTTTTTTTTTGGGGACAATGAGTTATCTTGTAAGCTATGTGCAATGATAGTAGAAGGCTATGGTGTAGATGTGAGGAGTGTTGGAGGAATGTAACAAATAGTAAGAGTGGGCGGTTTCCCTTATGAGTGAGTAATGTTTTATAGTTGTCCTTATGTTTGGTTGAAGTTCTTATGTAGGCTTATTCGTAATAAGGAGGGAAGATAGTATTTTTCCTAGCAAGGTAGTTTTGAGGATTATACTAGCAAATGGTGGAATCCATATAGCTAGAATGTTGGTTCCCAAATGAACCTACCTCAATGGGTGGGAAGACAAAGAGGAAATTTTTATTCCAAGAGTTTGAGTTATGTGGTGCTAAAAGTTGAATGAGGTGATGTTTAAAGGAGTTTATCTAAGCTTGAATCCTAAGAGTAGGGTGTTATGTTTGACTAGTAAGGTTGATTGTTATTTTTGATGTTCATAAGTTAAGGTTAGTATGAGTTTCCACTTATGAGAAGATAGTGGGATTTTGAAGTATGAGACCTTGAAGATTCTTGGTAAGGGTCTTAACAAGAATTGATGTGAATGGGCTAAATAGCTAATTCGGAATAGAGGCCCCGATAAGTTATAGTTTCTTATGGTTGTTGATTTGCTTTAGATTGCTATACCCTAAGTGGGGGAGAATGAGTTGAGTGGTAAGGTGTTAGATATCCTTATCTTTTCCTTCTATTCTTACTCAAGCGTGAGACCAAAATCCTTAGTAGTTTGGTTATGTTATGGAGTCTTGCATATTAGTATGATTTGCATGTCTCCTTATGATTAAGAGTTTCAATGATGATATGATGTTTCACATTCTATTAATGTTACCATGGTTATATGAGTATATTGGTAGTTAATCTATAATTTTCGATGATAATGTGTAGCTTGTGATATTTGCTTAATTGCTTCAAGTTGTTATGTTTATGTGCCAATGTGTGATTTGAAAGTTATTACATGTTGAGCTTTGAAATGTTATGATGAGCATGTATAATGTTGGAGAAGGTACTCCCTCCATAAATTAAATTAAAAAAATGAAGAGATAATTGTGTGCTTTGAATTGTGGAATTTGTTCCAAAAAGTTGCCTGTGTTGATAAAAATGCTTAATGATATGAGGTTGGTGCTCCTTGTAAGTTGGTGCATTGACTATGAATGACTTTCTCCGTGATTTTATGTGTTATATGTTTCTAGTTGTGTCCTTCAAGTCCTTGAAAGTGTTTAGTGTCATTCGAGAATGTTTTTCTAAGTGGGGGAGACTGTTACGACCCTCAAAATGAAATAGGTCATACTAGAGCTTCGCATGTGTTACATAAGTTAAAAATGATTTAAAGTAATTTATTTTAGCATTTGAAGTCATTTTGTGAAGTTTGGAAGTCAAACATCAAGGGACGACCAAGACGTTCAGAGACTAGCCTTGTCTGTGCGACTAGTGTGTCCTTGTATGTTGTAAGTGATTTTATGTGTTCTATGAAGTCTACAACTTGTAAAATACTTTAAATAGGTAAAATGAAGTATATAGGGTCGAAACTTCCTAGTTCCTACCCCCCAAGGATTGCCCTAGGGGTCCATGAAGGGACCCCACCTTTGGCCAAGCAAGCTGCCAAAAGGCAGCAAGCAATTGCACTAGCAGGGAACCAGTACGTGTCGCAGACTTGGTGAACCCATGGCCAAAATCATGGCCTACGACGCGGACACGTCGTGGACTCCCCTATATCGAAAATTTTCAAAAATCTTGCGGGAGCAGCTCCGCGTCGCGGACTTGTTTCCCGATGATAATTCCAAATATTTAACTGAAGTTTGACTTGTCTAAAATGGTCCAATTGATGTAAGGGTGTTTTGGGTATTTTGGTGGTGTATTATATACTGATTTTAGGTCATTATACACTCATTCCCCCATCATAAACCCCAAGCCCTCAATTAGAAATCAAAAAATTCCAAAACCCTAAAAAGGTGTTCTATTTCAAAACCCTCTCAAGCCTCCATTGAAGGTCAAGGTCTTGGAGCTTGGGATGTGGATGCAAAAGGATTTCTTCTTCAATTCTCGTGGGTCTCTTTATGGTATGATATTTCATCCTTGAAACTTCTGTCATTCAAGGAGCCATTTCAAAGAGATTTCAAAAAGGGTTTCAAACTCTAACGTCTTCTATCTTTGACTCTAAGGATGGTTCTTTTCATGAAAATGTTTTAATGGGTGAAATATGTTATTTTCAATGTTATTTGATGATTTTAAGGTCAAAACCCCAATGAACCCATGCTTATGCATATTTCCAACTTTTAGCTTATGAAATGGGTTTAATGAACATGATTAGCTAATATAGGAACTATGGTTTCTTTATGGTTATATGGTGATTAACTACTGCCTTAAATGCTATTTTTGATGAAATATTAGAGAAATTGAAGAAAGGTGGTGAAATCTTGGATGAATGGTAAGTCGATATATTGTTTAATTCTTATTGCGAAACGATCTTGAGTGGTATGGTCCACCATTGGTGGCGGTGTTTATGTGAAGTATATGGATATATGTATGAATGTGTATATTGTGATTATGGCCTTGAAGGAATATAAATTATGATGTTTATGCATGATATGTTTTAGGAGATTGAAATGTGTATCTTGATGATGTTATGTCTAAATGAAGTTTATGAATAAGGGAAGCATGATAATGTATGAAGCATGTTAGTTTGTGAATTATGATGTATGAAGGTATGAACATGTTTAGAAGTCAAGCTATGAATGTGGTGATTACGTGAAGGGTGTTCTCACATGTACACACACACTCTATGAATGAAAGAATGAAGCTATGAGTGAAAGAATGAAGTTAATGAATGAAATGGGGCATTTGTAGGGTAGACACTCTTCGTGGATGAAGTGTCTATACCACCCCTACTATTCTTGTAGTATGAAAAGGGGGAATTTTGGGGTTAACACTCTTCGTGAGTTGAGATGAAGTGTTTAGTAGCAACATGTCTATTCCCAAGAGCTTTCTATGATAGGTTGGAGGTTGAATACCCTTCGTGAGTTGAGATGTGGTGTTCAAAATTAACCTCTAGGGATAAGTACCCTTCGTGAGTTGAGATGTGGTGCTAAATAGTTATCCCTTAACTTATAAGTAAATGAATGTTTATGACTCCGTGGGGAGTTATGCTTAGCACCAAGAGGATTTTAAGAAGGGGTGGGTACACTTCGTGAGTAGAGATGTTGTACCCAATGTACCTCTTGGGATGAGTACTCCTCGTTAGTAGAGAATGAGTTACTTAGAAGCAATCTCCATATCCCTTAACTATGTGCCCGCATAGGTGGAGCTATTGGAAACCCCATGTAAAGGCTCAAGAACGACCCTACCTTAGGCAAGTAGGGATCCCTCATCCGGTAGGGGTTAATACTGGGATTCCATGTCTGGCACTCATGGTAAATGTCGGTTAAAGCTAGCCCCCACAAATGAATATTATAACGAAGTCTTCTTAAGAGTGTACTACTTAGGGTAGGTAGTGGTATGGGACGCTATCTATCCATTGCACAAGTAGACATTCGAAGGGAGTCTTGGTGTGTCCTTATATGAAGATGTATGAATGGGTCATTATATGATATAATGAAGCATGATGACTATATGTCTAAGGTTAATGAAGTAATGTGAATTTATGTCTAATGTTTATGAAGTATGTTGATTTTATGTCTATGTTCATGAAGTATGAGAGTTTTATGTCAAAAATTGATGAAAGTTATGTAAATAAAGTTATGGATGTGATGTGCCTAGTCTAGGTGATTCCTAAGGAGCACTAAGTCGAAGTAGTAGTATGGGGTGCTACTTTCACATTGCACTAAGTGTAACTTGGGGGTTGTCTAGGAGGATGGTTTTATGTGAAGTTCCTAAGTGTAAGTATGTTCCTCTAGTGTCTTTGATGTTGAGTGTGGGCTTGTTACCCGTGTGAAGTAAGCTTATCGTCGGTAGTCTTGAGGATCACTTAGGTTTGTATTGAAGGGATTGTATGGGCAGTTTCTTCATGTCTTACCTTAGTGAGTCTTAGGATAACTTTTGGATTGGGAAACTTCAAGGGAAATGAGTTCACTGTAAGTTGTAATGGAAATAGTTCACTGTAAGGTTTTATGAGTTCACTGTAAAGTGTAGCCTTGTGTTAAAATTATGGAAGTTTTACCTTATGTGCTAAATAATGATTTATATGTTGTTCTATTCCTATATTCATGAAGGTTTTACTTAAATAGCATGAAAGTCTTATTTCAACTAAAATGTCCCCTTTTACATGTGATTTTGCATAATTCCATACTTAGTACAATGTTTGTACTAACCCCATACATTTCTATATTCTATAAGTATAGGTTGAAGGCAAGTGAAGGTTCCTAGAAGGCTAAGCTTCGGAGGTTGACTCTCAAGATTTGGTATGTCCTCATATATTCGAGGACATAGTTTTTGTTTCTTTAGTTTCTTCCTTTAAGATTTGTAAAGACTTATTATGTATTTCTTTCAATGTAAAGGGTCGTGTCCCAAAGATCTTTAAGATGTGTCTGTCAGTTGGCTTGTGACGACGAGGCTTATTCCGTAGTATTTTTATAAAAGAAGTTTCTTATTTATATTCTTGTGAAAAGGTTTTATTCCGAACTACTTTTCATATCTTATGTAATGAATGATAGCTCAGAGGCTTGTGCAAGACCTCCGTGAGGTCAAGTACGCCGTGTGACGACTCAATAGTGCCCTCTTGTTCTAGGGTGTACTTGCAGGTCGTAACAGGATGATGGCAACTTTTTATACTCTAGGTCCGATGGATGAGGTCATTCAAGTTTAGGCAAAGGTTCTCTAGGAAAGGTTCTTCTAATGTTCCTCCAACGTCTACCAATGAAAAGGTGTCTCATTCTAAACCTCAAGGGGGAAATAGTATTGGATCCCTATTGCCTACTTGTGCTAGGCGTGGAAAGAAGCATGACGGTAAGTGTTTAGCCGGTACAAATGGTTACTTCAGTTGTGGTAAGAGTGGTAATAAAATGAGGGATTGTCCAATGATTAAGACTAAGGTAAGAGAGAAAAACAATCTCCTCCTAGTGGTTCGAGTTCTAATGCTTCCAAGAAAAACTGATTATATGCAGTGCGATTCGTGGTGAGCAAGAGAGTTCTCCTGATGTGGTTACTGGTATGTTGAAAGTTTTACAGATTGTTGTGTATGTTTTACTTGATCCAGGTGCTACTTTGTCTTTTTTGACACCATATATGTCTGTGAGATTTTATATGCTTCCCGATGTGTTGATAGAACCTTTTTCTGTCTCGACCCCTATTGGTGATTATCTGGTGGATAAGAAGGTCTATAGAAGATGTTCCATTTCCTTATCCCATAGAGTCACTCTTGTTGATTTGGTAGAGCTTGATATGCTAGATTTTGATGTTATCCTTGGTATATATTGGTTGAACTCTTGTTATGCTTCTATTGATTGTAGAACCCGTATAGTCAAGTTTTAGTTCTGAATGAGCCTATCTTTTAGTGGAAGGGGGGAAATTGTATGCCTAAGGTTCAGTTTGTTTCCTATCTTAAAGCTAGAAAGGTGATTTCTAAGGGTTGCATTTACCATCTAGTTAGGGTGAGAGATATGGATTCCAAAACCCTTACTCTTGAGTTGGTCCCCGTTGTGACTGAGTTTTCAGAAGTGTTCCCAGATGATCTACCCGGTATTTCTTTCAAAAGGGAATATACTTTGGTATTGACATTCTCCCAGATACGCAACCTATTTCTATTCCTTCTTATATAATGGCTTCGGCAGAACTTAAGGAGTTGAAAGAGCAATTAAAATATCGGTCGATAAGGGTTTCATCCGACCGAGTATATCTCCATGGGATGCTCTAGTTTTGTTTGTTATAAACAACAATGGGTCACTTCGTATGTGTGTTGACTACCGACATTCAATAAGGTGACCATCAAGAATAAGTATTACCTTATGAGAATAGATGATTTGCTTGACAAACTTCAAGGGGTAAGCTAATTTTCTAAGATTGATCTCCGGTCGGATTCTCACCAATTGAGGGTGAAAGAAGAAGATAAACAACTTTTCGAATTCGATATGGTCATTTTAAATTTTTGGTTATGTCATTTGGTTTGACTAAATCGCCAGTAGTATTTATGGATTTGATGAATATGATGTTTAGACGATACCTTGATATGTTTGTAATTGTGTTCATTGATGATATATTGATTTATTCGAGAAGCAAGGAAGATCACATTAATGATTTGAGGTTTGTGTTACAAATACTTCAGGAACAACAACTCTTTACAAAGTTTAGCAAATGTGAGTTTTGGCTAAGGTATGTGGCTTTCTTAGGTCATATTATTTCAAGTAAGGGTATTGAGGTGGATCTTATTAAGACGGATGCGGTCAAAAGTTGGCCTAGACCTGTATCATTTTACTATAAAAGGTATGTTCAGGGGTTTTGTATGATTGCCTCTCCATTGACGACATTGACTCAAAAGAAATATGGTCCGAAGATTGTTGAAGAGTTTTCAAGAATTGAAAGACGACAGACTTACTTTTGCTCCGGTGTTGACTTTACCAGAAGGTACATATGGTTTTGTAGTGTATTGTGATACCTATAAAATTGGGATGGGATGTCTGCTTATGCAAAATAAAAAAGTTATTGCCTATGCTCTAAGGCAATTTAAGGTTCACCCAGAACTATCCTATCTACGATCTTGAAAGAGCGGCAGTCGTTTTTGCCTTAAGGATTTGGAAGCATTATTTTTATCGGGTTCATATTGATGTTTTCACCGACTATAAGAGTTTTCAATATGTGTTTAATCAATAGAATTTTAATCTCACCATAAAGGGTGCCTTGAGTTATTAAAAGATTATGATATGAGTGTTCTCTATCACCTAGGTAAGGAGAATGTTGTAACGGATGCTCTTAGTCGGTTATCTATGGGTAGTGTTGCTTACGTTGATGATGATAGAAAAGAGTTGGTTCGAGATGTTCATAGATTGACCCGGTTAGGTGTTCAGTTAGTAGACTCTACCAAGGGTGGTTGTGGTTCAGATTGGCTCATAATCATCTTTTAGGGCGGATGTAAAGACCAACCAAGGTCTTGATCCAATTTTGGTAGAATTGAAAGAAGTGGTGCTTAAATAGTCCAAAGAGGCTTTCTCCCAAGGGGGAGATGATGTCCTTAGATATCAAGGTTGTTTTTGTGCTCCTAATATTTATGACATGAGGGAACAGATCTTGTCAAAAGCCCAGAGTTCTCGGTATTCCATTCACCCGGAGCCACCAAGATGCACAGTGATTTGTGGGAGATCTATTGGTGGAATGGGATGAAGAAGGATATTACAGGATTTATGGATAGGTGTCCTAATTTCCAACAAGTGAAAGTTTAGCATCAGATATCGGGAGGTTTATCCCAAAATATTAGTATACCTACTTGGAAGTGAGAAGATTTAAATTTTGGACTTCATAGTAGGGCTGTCACGTACTCGGTGACAACATGACTTGATTTGGGTTATAGTATATTAAATGATGAAATCAAACCATTTCATTCCTGTCAAGGTTCGTTATTCCACGGAGGACTTCTCTAAGTCATATTTGAGCGAAATGGTAAGGTTGCATGGAGTACCATTGTCCATCATCTCCGATAGAGGTACTCACTTTAATTCTCAGTTTTGGAAGTCTTTCCAAAAGGGTCATGTCACTAAAGTTAATTCTAGAACGACTTTTCATCCACAAATTCACAAGCAAGCGGAGCGTACTGTCCAAAATTTGGAAGATATGTTAAGAGTGTGTTTCATCGATATCAAGGGAAATTAGGATGATCATTTGCCATTGATTGAGTTTGCTTATATAACAGTTATCACTCTATTATTGGTATGTCTTTATTTGTGGCTGCATATGGTAGGAGGTGTAGATCTCCCATAAGTTGGTTTGAGGTGGGTGAAGTCACCTTGATAGGACCCGAGTTAGTTCATGAGGCTATGGAAAAAGTTTGACTTATAAGAGATAGGTTGAGAACAACCCATATAGAAGAAAAGATCTTGAATAGATGTTCATGATTGTGTTTACTTGAAAACTCACCCATGAAGGGTGTAATGAGGTTTTGTAAGAAAGGGAAGCTAAGTCCCCATTCTGTTGGCCCATATCAAATTTTGAGAGGTGTTTGTAAGGTTGCTTATGAGCTTGGTTTGCCAATTGAGTTGGCATCGGTGCATCCTGTTTTCCTCGTCTCTATGTTAAAGAAGTGTGTTGGAGATCCAACATCCATAGTTCCATTAGAAGGTTTGGGAGTTGATGAAAGTCTTTCTTATGAGGAAGTTCCGGATGAGATTTTGGACTGGCAAGTCAAGAAGTTGAGGAACAAAGAAGTTGCTTCCGTGAAAGTGTTATGGAGGAATCATTTATTTGAGGGTGCTACTTGGGCAGTGGCGGACCCAGGATTTTCGTTCAGGAGGTTCAAAAAATAAAAGTATAAACGTGTAAATAAGTCTTTCGAAATGGGTTCTTTGAATTTTGTTGGGTTTAAAACCACACTTTTATCACGTTTTTAAAATAAAAAATAAAACTAAAAATGCTTGAAAAACAGAACTGATTTTTTTAAGCAAAAATAAACTGAAACTATAAAGAAAAATAAATAAATGTTGTCTCAAGGATTCAAACCGTGGGCGTGCAACTTAATATTCAGGGGTCTTACCACTGAGCCATCTAATTTTATTTGTTATTGAGGGGTTCAAAATATATATATCTACAAAAATACAAAAAAATTACCTTATATATATCGTGTATTTTTTTGTCGAGGGTGTTCGGGTAACACCCTGGACACTACGTAGGTCCGCCCCTGTACTTGGGAGGCTGAAGCCGATATGAAGTCCCAATATCCTCATCTTTTTTCTTCTACTCCTCCCTTGGCTTTAGGTAAAGAGTTCCTCATGGTTTGCTTTTGTTGTGATATCATGTGTGTTTTAGATATTCCCATTATTTCCTTATGTTATGCATGTTCATGTGAAACTTGTGTTTTGAAAGAAAATGAGTTTACATGATTTAGTTTCCTCATGTTGTAGTGCATTTGAGTATAAGTTGCCTATAGACTTCATGAGATGAATTGATGAACATGATTTAGCTTGGAGTTGAGAATTCCTCCTTCGATATAGGCTATGAGTATAGATTGATAGGTCATGACTGTAATAAACAAGGTAAAATTATTGTAATATACTTGAAAAGTGAAACCTAGTGGCTCATAGCATAGCTACGTTCTCTAATACTCTACTCTTCTTGTATAAGCTGCTGTGTCCTCTTTTGAACAGTTTATATCCAAAAATATAATATTTCATTTCTGAATAATGATAAGTTGACGAGTGAAACCTTTTCTAAAAAATTTCAATTTGTGTGCTACTCCCGTATCCTCTTGGAATTGGAGTTAAGCTTTCCTTGTAAATTATAACTCTAAGACTTGTAGGAGAACCGTGTAAATTTAACTCATTGACTTCATTTGAACGAAGATTGCAAGACATCAAAAATCCATTACTGCATTGAAAGAACAGTAAACATTCTCTCCAAATTGCCAATGGAGATTGAATAGGAAGACCTTTAATTGTATATTTCTTAATCCAGGAATCACATCCACTGTAATCCTTCCTAAGCCATATGTATGTAAATTCATTTGTATCCTTAGCTCTTTCTGTACGTGAATAGCAAATTAATGTAAAAGTATCATTCAAGACAGCTAGGCCATAAGACGGACCATTCATAAAATAACAACTGTCGGGCATTTTTGCAGTGTGAAACGTCTCAGTACTCAAATCAAAAGAAAGAATTACTAGTGGGTCTTCTGTCGGGATTCCAATCCAATGACAAGACCCCTGGTAAAAAATCTGAGAACTAGGCGACCAATATATGGTGGGGAAATTTTGATCGGCGTGATCCAATTCTCTCCAAGAATCAATATACACATCATAAACCTCAATTTTTTTCTCAAAATCTTGAGGGTACCCGTGATCTTCCAGGTAAACGTCCAGAATTCTAATAACTTTATAATCATTTGCTATATTGTCAAAGCCAAACCCTACGCATTCAATAGCATAACTGAAAGGCGGTGGTATATTGAAAGGACTGGGTGGAAGCAGCCTATAATTTCTAGTGGATGGATTAAATAATACAGTTGTAAGGTTATCCATTAAAGCAATTATACCTTGGCAAGGACCAATAAACTGATCAAAGTCATTACTATAATTAGAGGTCATACAAGGCACATCTAGATCCGGATTAATGGGGCTGAGATGGTTGTCATCATCACCTGAAAGAAAAGACAAGATAGTTTTATGTAGATCATCATCTTGTCTGATTGAGCGTTTAAAAAGAATTAAGCCATCTTTGCATGTTGTGGGACGGTTAAGATGAAGATTGACAAAAGTAGAGGATTGCACCAGAGTGTAAAAAGTTTTTGAAAGATATTTGAGTCTCATGAGAGATTTGACTGGAAGCATCAAAAGTATATTAATAACCACATCTTGGGGCAGTTTCATCAGTACAACCATTATCTTCAAATTTTACACAATGATGGTAAAAGAATTTTGGAGAATGATGTTCAGAATATTGCATAAGCTTATTTAATGCCCATTCAGATCCATAACGAACTATGGATCTTACTTGCATTTTGTGGCTCTGAGTGGGCTTCCAAATAGGGATGACAAGTCAGACGCAGTGGGGCTGATGCGAGGCAAATCCACATGGTTAATTTGTGAAGACGTGATTCGTCCCAAACCAAGTAAGCTCACCTTGCGTAATCCCAAACCGTATAATTTGAAAAAAAAAATATATTATAAAATAAAAGAACTTAAAGAAAATATGTTTAACTTAACCGTGTTGAGCATGCTTTTAGCTTGGAGATGGTAGTTCCTCCTTGGACATGAATAGTTTTGAAATTTCATGCATATTGGGTTGCTAGGTCTAGTTCCTACCTTCCTTATCAATTGGGTATGTTTAGCTTGGAGTTGATGTCTCCTCCTTGGTTGTGTAAATTTAGATGAGTTGCATGCATGATAGCCGAACTGCTAGAGGTGTCTAAAGTCTTATTCGAGGACGAATGTTTCCAAGGTGGAGATAATGTAACACCTCAGAATCTAGTGGTCTAAGTGTCGTGCCCTATTTCGAACCAGGCGAAACAGTTCACAACATAATATGATTGACAGTCTAATTTTTTTTGAAAATTGTTTTGTTTATTGAGTCGCCATCTAATTTTAAGGAAATATTAGGAAACCACATTTTTTAAATATGTAAATGTAAACTCTGTTTTAATTTGCAAAAACTAGTGAGATTCTGAGTAAGGGTTTTGGTTACTCTAGGGAAGGTTTTAAGCATCTCTCAGAGTCTATCCGAAGATAGCTAGTCCTTAAACTCAATTTAGAAAAAATAATTAGGAAGCCTTATTTATTTATTTTTGTTTTGAAATCAATGATAAGTAATTTAGTTTAAGAATAAGAGTAAAATACAATGTACGTCATATATATATATATATACTAATAGTAGTATGTTTATCATATAGTAAAATACATAAATACATTTAAAATGTACGACAATTTTATAGGAAAGATTACTTGGATGAGTACAATAATAATTATTGATTTTAGCGATACTTTTTATTTATTATCATGTTTAGCAATACTATATCAAATATGTAATATATTAATAGTGAATTATGTATGCAATCTATATGTATTATATTTGTTTTTTTGATATATTATGCTTGTTTGGTAAGAAATTGACACATTGTATTATAACTGTATTAAAATATGTGATAAATGTATTATCCATCAATAAAACTTGTATTATATGTGAATAATAAATTGTTCTATGTAATATATATTAAACTTATATTATAAATGTATTAAAAGTTATCAAATGAGAAAAAAATGGTATTGCTATAAATGGTAAATATTTTTTTAATGTTGTCTATTTATGTAAGTTTTCCTTTTTTATATGTTGGAAAATATATATATATATATATAAAACTTATCGCGCGCGTGCATGCATGCGTGCGTGCGTGTATGTGTGTTTATGAAAAGTTGTCGTTTTGTAATAGTCGGGTGTAATTATATAGTAATATGTGATGTGTAATTTGAATATAAATACATAAATGGAGTTCCCAAAAATAAAAACAAATAATAAAAGATACTAAATGTTAAAATATTATATAAAGTTTGTGATGTAAAATTATTATATATATATATATATATATATATATATATATATATATATATATATATATATATATATATATATATATATATATATATATGAGATAAGTGTCAAAAATACACCTAAACTATTCATTTTTTTTAGTTTCATACCTAAACTATTGAAGGTGTGAGTTTCATACCTAAACTATCACTTTTTAGTTTGAGAAACGCACATCAGTGGTGTGTGTAGTGCACTCTCTCTTTTATATGAAAAGACTTTGACACATGACATTCCACATAGATAAAATATTTTATTTAGATAAAAATTAAATAATGAAAAATTAATATTAATTAAAAAATTAAAGAGTACTATCCATTAAAAAAATTAAATTATTTTTCTTATCTCACTCCACCACCTCCTACACGTAATCCCCCCCCCTCCCTACCTCGCGACAACCCCATCCTTTTTTAAAAAATAAATCATTTATAAAATATTTTTAAAATTCATATTCACTCCCCCCTTCCCCTCCCCCCCCCCCCCCTCCCCCGATAGAAATTGATATTATTTTATTTAAAAAACTCTACTCATCCTATTTAATTTTTCGCTTCTAATTTTTATTTTATTTTACGTTTTTCTTATTTTATGTTAGATATGCACGTACATATATTTTTAGAAACAAATTCTACTAGTGTACCGAATATAACATAAACAACTAAAAAATATAAAAAAGTCTTGTGGCGGCAAGTAAAAGATATTAATAATATGTATATCTAAACACTGGGAAAAAATTGAAAGTGGAGGGTTAAGTGGAATGGGTAGAATTATATTTTTAAGAAAATAAAATAATATCTAAATTAGTATTTGATGAGGGGGAGGAGATAAGTAAAAAATGAAATACTTTTATAAAAGAAATCTAAACAAAATAAAAAACTTTAAAAAATGGTATGGGGTAAGAAAAGAGAGAGTGTAATACACATACCATGATGAGAGTGGTATAAAAGAGAGAGGTGTGTCTCTCAAACTAAAAAGTGATACTTTAGGTATGAAACTCAAACTTTCAATAGTTTAGGTATGAAACTAAAAAAAAAAGGTATAGTTTAGGTGTGTTTTTGACACTTATATATATATAAAGATGACTATAGATTATGTATTATAAAAATAAATAATATTAACAAACAGGATAGTGGGGATATGAGAAAAATAATATATAGTATAACAAAATAAAAGGTTATGTGTAGAGAAAACTAAATATAAAATATAGAATTTATATCTTCATGTGCATGATATATATATATATATATATATATATATATATATATATATATATATATATATATATATATATATATATATATATATGTACCTTGTATTATTAAATGTGTTGACATATGTAAAATATTGAATTAACATGTTAAGAGATTAATAAAATTTTAGCAGTATTTGATTTTTAAAATAGAGATAGTGATGATATTAAATATAATTTCTTTATAAATAGGCCTCTAACTATTTAGACTTATTAAATAATTATATTTATTTTTTGTTAATAAAATATATATGCTTCCTTCCATACTTATCTTTTTAAAAAATATATAGTTCCACAAGTTAAATATTTTAGCCTTATATATCTCTAAAGGTGATTATTCTAGCTTTTAAACTAGTTTCAGAATTATTTGGAAATCCTAAGCGATGAGTAGGCCTTAATGAATATTGTTTTAGCCTTTTAAAACATCAATTGAAAATTCTAAACTATAAGCCTCCTTGTCTTCAACTTAAAGGCCGAAAAGAATGTTATAAATAAAACTTAAAATGTTAACCCGTTTCCAATATCATCTTTGTTCTAGAAGTGTTTCCCATGGGCTTTTAATACAACTTCAATCTTGTTAACAAATAACATTAGGTCGTGTAAATAATCTTCAAAAATAAAAGATAAGCAATTCAGTATCAGAAACTTAAGAGTTATGTAGACATAAATAAAGGTTACCCAACATATCAAAATATTATAATCAATATCGTAATAAAAAATGAAAGACAAGGCTAAAGAACGTTGAAATCCTATTTATAAGACTCCGAGCATTGCGATGATCCTAATTGTTGTTGACCTAATATTTTAAGCCAATAACGAGTTTCAAAGTAGAAAGTTCAGCCCTCCGATTGTACATGAAACATAGATAGAGGAAAAGAGATTATGAACCAATGGAGCAACTACTAGTGATATGAGAAGATCAGATAAAAATATATGCATTAATAGAAACAGTAAGCATTAAGTGATCAAAAGCAAAGGTACTTGGCAAAAAATAAGTATCAATTCTAGTATGAGATTTAATGATCTTAAAACTTGATTATGAAGGCTAGGAGATTTTCCTCACATGAAAGTGATTTACAATTTTTACTATTTTTGTTAGTTGGTTGTAGCACCACTATCAGTAGCCGGAAGTTTTGTATCAATGACAACATAGATCAGGTTATGTACTATTTCAAAATTTATAACACAATTCGTTGTAAAAACTGCTTAATTGCAGATAATCTTGAGTTGCGACTTTTATAAAAGGTTGCGACTTTTATGAAAGGTTGCGATTTTTATGGAAAGTTGCGACTTTTATAAAAACTTGCGACTTTTATGAAAGCTAGCGACTTTTATGGAAAGTTGCGACTTTTTTGAAAGGTTGTGATCTTTCCTAAAGATTGTGACTTTTCCAAAGGTTTGTGACCTTTCTGGTAAGGCACAATAAGAACCATTTCACACTACCCTTTGTTTTCTATAAATTGAGGAATTTCCTCTCATTTTAGTTGAACCAATTTCTGGACTTCTTCTACTACTACTAAATCTAGTATTCTACTGTCGTTGAGTGGCTCGGTGACATCAGCATTTTGAGTATTAATACATTGCTGATTGAGATCATTCTATCCTGGGAGGACATATTCCAAATCAAACCTCGGATACTAGAAGAGAATAATTTCCTTAAGGGACACTGTGCATTCAGTGAGCTTGATCTTCTTTTTGTTTTTTCTGATTCTGGTATGTGTTATAGATTTTAAATTTGTGAATTAATTTATGTTCATCTGTCCTTTACTGGTTCATTAAACTTTGGTAACTTCGTGTTTCTGCAAAGTTTGTTGGAATTAGTACGATTCTTTAAACACAGATTGACAACAATTCTTCTTTAAGAAAAATATTTTGTATATTTTTTCTAATCTGTTTCTGATTCTAGTTTCTCTACTAGTTTTAATTTTCTAGTGTAAAAATATTCTTAAACATGTCTTACCAAGTTCTTCAAAGTTTTGTTCTAAGTATCTTAGGAAACAACACTAACAACCGCAAAACAATGATTGTGTTTTACCTTATTCATGAAACTAAAACTAAATGTTATTTCTACCCAATATATGCCTATGGAAGGTACACCATGACACTGTAATCTCACTATTGCAGGTTAATGAAAAACAATAACACTATACTCAACAAAAAAAGGACCCAAGGAGGCAAGGACTAGCAGTACCATTTAACTAAATCTAGTATACCTCATTCATTAACAACCTAGAAAGTATTAGAGCAAATCTTCAATTAAAAATCTCATGGCAGCAGCTAATTATTGAAAAATAGTTGAACCATCTTTTACAATATTTTAACAATATTCTAGATATTCTTTCCGTCATTCCTATTATGACAAATCTTATTTTCAAGAAAAACTACAAATTTAGTCTCATGATTATTACATTGGAAAAATGAGCTGAAAGTGTCTTATAGGTTTCCAATTTTAAAAAAGGACAAGTGGATCCCTTTATTTTTCTCTATTTTTTTATTTTTAATATTAATAAAAGGAGTAAACTAATAACATCTAATAACATCTTTCGTAGTTGTCTGGACAATTACTGAAGTTGTCAGGACACCTATTAAATTTGTTTGGACGATTACTGAAGTTGTCGGACGACTAAAGAAGTTTTCCCCACAACTACGATAGTTATTGGACTAAAGTGTAAAAGTTAAAAGTTTTGGACTATTGAGAAACATCTTTTAACCTAATTAATAATATTTGTCATTTCTACCCAGTTTTTAAGACTTGAAGGATTCCTACCTGATTGATTAACTAGTTTGTCCCTTTTAGTAGACCTTCCCAAATCAAGATGGGAACATATTAATCGTAATTTCAAACTCTCAAAGAAATAAGAGATGAATAAGATGGGAACATATTATTCGTAATTTCAAACTCTCGAAGAAATAAGACATGAATACGAGAAACAGGGAACACTCAACATTTTTTCACGGGACCAAACTAGATAACATCAAAAGGATTAAAAAAAATAGAAAAAGAATTTTACATTGTGTTGAGCAGCAAACTAAAGCTTCACGTCAAGATATCCAACTTCAAACTCAAATTAAAACAAATAAAAAACAAAGGACAAAAAGATGGTCTTACAATTTTTTCCCTAGATGATTTTCGGATCCTTGTTGGTGTTGTTTAAATGTTGTTTACTGTCTGGATTGTTATTGGATTTTCTCTCTATTCTTGGAACAATTTTTTATGTTTTTTTCTTTGTTTCTTCAAGCATTTTCGGATGATCTCGAATGGAATCAAATGATCCTTTTATAGACAAATCGCTCCATATGTCCTTAAGAATTCAAATTTTGAATTCAAGGGAAGCCAAATCTGAAAGAATAATGATGAAGGAGAAGAAAGTCTCATCCAAGAATCGCCTTTTTCAGGCAGATTTGAAATCAAAATAATTGTTGAAGACACAAAGTTGTAACTAAAGATCAAAATCACATCACATTTTTCAAATTTTTGGGTCGTTGGACTGATTTCGACCACAAATTTGAATCTTCGTTTAAACAAACGTTGGCTAATGAGATGTATAGGTGTTAGAATCTGTGTGTTCACTACCAGTCAATGGACCAGGTCCCTTGACACACTAAAGTAATAATAACAGTAAATAAATGCAGATTATTTAATATAGTCAGTTTACGTGGAAACCTCCTTGCTCAAGGGAGTAAAACCACGACCTGTGACACGGGATTTTCAAACCGTTTCACTAATCTTCACAAGCAAAAGTAAACCAGTTACAACAACGTGAGAAAAAGTTATTAATCTCACTATCAAGCAATAACTCTATTGCTTGAAGTGCCTAAGCAGTTATGACTAAGCTATCACCACTAGACAACTTAGGATTTACCAAGCAATCTTACAGACTGCCCACTAAATCACCAACCTACTGATTATCTAGACTTTTCTAAGCAACACATAGGTTGCCCACTAAATTAGTTGAACTTAACTAAATTAGAATTTATAGATATGAACACACTGAATCCTTTATAAGTTTTAGGATCAGTTTACACTTTTAGATCAGAAGAAATACTTCTAAGATACCTACACTATCAGCACTTCAGCTTGAGACATTCGTTGAATTATTTCTTCTCCCTTTTTATTTTATCAGCCTTTGCAAGAGTTCTTGATATGCCTTTTTCAAGTTGCAAAAACTTGATTGTGAATATGAAGTTGTTATGTTTATGTAGAAAGGTCACAATCCTTAAAGCAATGCCATTGGTTTAGGTTTCTGACGCATCTGCCACTTCTGCCACTGTTGGAGACTGTGCACCAACTTTTTGTACTTTCTCCAGCTGGCAGCAAAAAGCATATTGAGCTGAGAACCAGGTTCCTTCACAAGGTCCCTGTGTTTGTCAAATCATCAAAATTACAAATAACAATAGGATGTAGAGGTCTATTTCGATTCTCAAAAAGGTGTTGGAGAAGATATATAGTTGATAGAAAGGAGGGGGCATCAATGAGGAATAAGAGGAGAAGGCCGAAATCTATAGTATTTTGCCATTTTTCGGCAGTTCGCAAGCAGCGGCGTCGAAGAGAAGTAGAAAGATTGATGGGAGAGGTGGTCAAGTTTCTAGGAACTAGAAGCTTTCTGGGAAAGGAGAAAGATCTTATAGGCATGATTTTTTGGGAAAAAGAAGAAGTACAAATGGTGTTTTGGTCTTAGGGAAAAGTTGTTGATTTCATTCGAGTCGTACATCGTTTGATCGGACGGTAAACATGTATCAAGAGAATTATATGTATATTGTTGAACACTAAATAAATTATATAAGAAATAAATAATGCTAAAGACTAAATAAATTAAAACAATCAGATCAAAAATAGATGGCTGAGATTGAAGCTCAAGAAGGCCAAATCATTATTTCCAAAACCCAAAAGAAATCCAAGTCCTTTCTCTCAAATATTTCTCTCTCTAGAACTTGAAGAAGAAGAAAGAGTTCAAGCTAGGATCAAGGTCAAATCTCCAATCTTCAAGCATTTATGGGCTTTGTTATTAAGATATGATGGATTTTCATCCATGGAGTCCTTTCATCTACGGAGCCCCGAGAATTCCCCAATTGAAAAGTAGAAATTTCCCAATTTGAGTTAGGGTTTCTTCTATAGTTTTTAGTCTTGATGAGTGTTGATCCAAATGATTGTGTTATGATTATTTATGCATGAAATGATATGACTACATTTTTTAAGGATTAATCTACATGTTCCCATGCGTAAGCCATGTCTAGAAAATTGAAATTTATATAAAGGGGTTTCTGCCATGAAAGGAGAATCCTGAATATAGATGTATTCTTATAGAATTGATGATATACATTAGAATTGCTTGAGATAGAAGCCTATATGATGATGGATGATTACAATTGTCTTGAGATTGAAGCATATATGATGAATTATGATTAGAATGACTGTGAAAGTAAATCTTATGTATGAATTGTTGGTTTAGATAGGATTGTCGTAGAAGGGATTATTCCCACATGATTTCAATTAAGAATATATGAATGTGAAAAGTTTTCTCACATAGAATAATTCTAGGTTTAAAGACTTCCTCACCTAAAATGAATCAAAGAATTTATGAGTTATGTTAACAAGACCATCTCATGGTAGCTTGAATTGGTAAGATGATGCCTCTTTATGGATAGCTTGTGTCATGACTCAGGGGTACACCCTAGATGTAACATGACGTATAAGACCCCGAGAGGCCCTATACAATCCACTCATCACTCATAACATAAGAAATAGAACATAAGAAGTAAAACAACATTTCAAGTCCAAACATTTTATAAAAGAGAAATAGAAGTCTAGACACATTGTCTCTTTAGTCATCTAATACAATAGAATGAAATTGTGTCAAGCCCATACATCATATCCAAAACTAAAAGTAACAGAGACAGTTAAAAAATATAACTCTGTCCTCGAATGCATGAATATAGGACCCTACATTCGGGGTAAATGTAGGCAAGAGTATGTGTTAGTACAAAATAATGTACCAAGTATGATAGTCATGCATAAAACATTCAAATCATGCTAAAATGGTACATTTCATGACATGCAATTGACTAGGATAAAACATGATATAAGAAGGTCAGAAAACATGGTCAATGCAAGCTAATCATCTTTATAGCCTTTGAAAACATATGAGATACTCCTTAAGTAACCATAGTTCATTATTAATGTGGGAATGAGCCTTAACTGACATAGAGATCATGTGAGCTATAACATGACTCTCCGGTGTCTTCCGCACCAAAAAAGGTTATCGTACTTGCCAAGATAAGGACCATGAACTTCTAGCTTAAGTGGATGTACTAGCTAATGTCTATATAACACAATCTTTCTATGAGGGAACATAAGTAAAGGATAAATTGATCGCTTCTAGAAACCCGATATATACCAATGAGAGAGCTCCCATCTCAATATCCTCTCGGTGCTAAGCATGATTCCCACGGAATAGTCATTTCTTACTTGTTCTTATTATCCATGGAAGGTCATGTCATCTTGTCAATCCAAGCTAAGTTTCATTAGGATAACTCCTTGTCTTTGATTCATTTAAGTGAGAAAACCTTTCAACCTTAGAATCCTTATTTTTGTGAGAATATCCTTTCAACAACACAACAACAACAACATAATTGATACTTTACTCAAAGCATCCTTAAAACATTTACATATGTTTCATAAGATCATGCATAAACTCATACTTTTCCCTTTCAAGGTACAAAGCCTACTTTCAATCGCCACATCTAGAGGTCAAGGATTAGATATGGATTTCATCATAAACTCAAGTGATTTTATCGCTTCATTCTTTAGTTCATAAAACTCCTCTTTCATAATCAACACGCATATCATATGATCACAATTTAGAAAACATGGGGGTTTACATGGGTTCATATGGGAAACATCATAAAATCATGGTAAATCATCAATTCATGTATATTAAAACATAATTCAATCATTTAAACCAATAATCAAGTGAACCCGTGGTAATTGAAGAATACCTTAACATAATTGAGGTTTGAAAATAGGAGAATTTGGGAACTCAATGGATGGAAGGAATCCATGGATGAAAACTATCATACCTTAACTCAAAATTCTTATCTTCAATGGTTAAAATGGAGGCTTGTCAGAGGAAGAACTTAGGGATTAGTCTTGGCTTTTTAAATTAATGACTTGAGTTAGTGAGTTTTGGGGTTAAAATGACTTATATGTGAAACGCCATGGCTTTCATTTAATTAAAATAAAAAAAAAACTTAAGCCTCTAACTTACAAGGGTCTACATCATCACCATGCGAGGCTCCACGAGCCGTGGTGCCCTCAGCGGCCTTGGAGCACTGCTTGGTAACCACCCCCATAAGCCTTAAAACTAACTTATCACTACGAACCCTACCACAACTCGTGGTGTCCTTCACGAGCAGGTAAGGGGCTCGTAGAGGGTCTCACTTTGAGGCACCCTCAACTAGTTTACTGTCTAGCCTTCACAAACCTCAGCACAACCTGTGGTCCTCCACCACGAGGCATCACGATAGTCGTCCAAGGTGATCATGGCTTGGTTGGCTATTGGAAGCCACCATTGGAAGCACCATGGCTCGTGGTGCCCTTCACGTCCCATTTGGGTCCATGTGAGCTTAATTTCTTAGCTCATGACCTCTCACGTTACCTCATTCTTAGACTACTATATTTTCCAAGGTGTTACATTATATCCCCCTTGGGAACATTCGTCCTCGAATGGAATCCTAGACACCTCTTGAAGGAAAAGACTCAAGACTAGCAGTCCATCATGCATGCAACTCATCAAAATGCACATAACCAAGGAGGAAACATCAACTCCAAGATAAACATACTAAATGTATCATAAGGAAAGTAGGAACTAGACCGAAGAAATCAATATGCATGAAATTTCAATATTTAAACTACCTTCTCAAAGTTAAAAGCATGCTCAATACAATCACATGGAGCCTATATGTAATTCACACTCAACAGCATAGGTAAATCATGTTGAGCAATTCATCCCATGAAGTCTACAAGCAACTCATATTCAATGCATAACAACATGAAAAAAAATTAATCATATAAACTCATTTTCTTTCAAATACAAGTTTTTCATGAACATGCATAAAATAAGGAAATCATCGGAATAGCTAAAGCACACTTGACACCAACATAAAGAACAAACCATGAGGAACTCATTACTTCAAGCTAGACTAGGAGTAGAAGGAAAGAGATAAGAATATCGGAACATCATATCATCCTCGGCCTCCCAAGTAGCAACCTCAACTAACTGACTCCTCCATAACACTTTTACAGAAGCAACTTCTTTATTTCTCAACTTCTTGACTTGTCGTTCTAAAATCTCAACCGGAACTTCCTTATAAGAAAGATTTTCCTTAACTCCTAAAACTTCTAAAGTAACTATGGATGTCGGACCACCAACATATTTCTTTAACATAGAGACATGGAAAACCGGATGCACCGATGCCAACTCATTAGGCAAATCAATCTCGGAAGAAACTTTACCAACACGCCTCAAAATCTGATATGGGCCTCATAACGTGGACTAAGCTTCCCTTTCTTACCAAACCTAATTATAACCTTCATGGATGAGATTTGCAAGTAAACCCAATCATGAACATCAACTTCAAGATCCTTTCTTCTAAAGTCAACATATGACTGTCTTTGGTCGACTTTGAGACATCTTCAACCTTTATCTAATAAGTTACACTTTCTATATAGCCTCATTGTACCAATTCAGGATCTATTAGGGCAACTTCACTCACTTCAAACCAACCTATCGGAGATCTACATGTCCTACCATAAAGAGCCTAAACAAAGCCATACCGATACTCGAGCGATAATTATTGTTATAGGTAAATTCAATCAATGACAAATGGTCATCCCAATTACCCTTAAAATCAATCACACAAGCTCTGAACATATCTTTTAAAGTAGGGATTGTACGCTCCGCTTGCCCATCGGTTTGAGGATAAAAAGTCATTCTAAGCTTAACACGAGTACCATGACCCTTTTGGAAAGACTTCCAAAACTGAGATGTGAATTAAGTACCACGATCTGAAATAATGGATAAGGCCACTCCATGCATTCTTACCATTTCCCTCAAATACAACTTAGCATAATTCTCCGTCGAATAGTAAACTCTGAAGGGAATAAAATGAGTCGATTTCGTGATTTGATCTACTATAACCAAAATAAAGTCATGTTGTCATCGAGTGATTTCACGTATTAGGACACTTCATCCAATTTTAAGTGCCAACGATCGTTAGATAGTAATATAACCCAACTACGTGAGTTGGGGTTGAATTCCATATGAAGTGGTACGTATTCGAGAATAAATAGATAAGTATGAATATGCTCAAGTCAATCATAGGAATAAAAGTTACCGAAGAAAAACGTAATGCAAATGAAGGGTTGAAACAAGTGTCAAATATAAAGGGGTTTTGATTTTAACTATCAACTACAACATAAAACAACACAAAAATAGGATTATAGAGACGGGTTTCTTGGGATGTGATTGGATTATAGGCTAAGATAGACAAAAGGGTAATTGCAATTGTTAGTACATAGCTGTAGATCAATGAATAAGCTAGACTTTAGTGGGGTAAACTTTTTCTCGAACAATTTACCCTAAATCAAGTTGGTTTCTCTCGAAAACCGACAAGCAATAAATTAAGAACAAGCTACACTTTAGTCCATTCACTCTCTCGAGCTGAATGTGTGGAAAAGGGCTTAGGATTCACTCTCTCGAGATTAACCCATGAAAACTCAATACCCACCGACCATCAAATTAGTAATCTTGATTTTAAAACCTCTCTCTCAAGCAAGCCAAAAGCACGAAGGTAGAATTGTATTTGCAACTACAACCCTTTAAATTAAACTACAATTACGGAATAAAATCACTTTTAAACATCATTTACACTAACAATAAATAATACCTTGCAACTAACTCAACCCATAATCACACCCGAAGAATTGAAGTTTTATCTAGACATCATAAAAAGATAAAAATCGTTACAAAATTGTGTTTCCATCAACTAGGTAAGATTAATTTCGTCTTTACAAAGGTCAAGATTGAAGAATTTCAAAGACCCACTTCCAATTTCTCAAATGTGGAAAACTTCAATTCTTCAAAGCTAAGGAAAAATTATCTCTATACTCTCAGTTCTCAAACTCTAAAAACTGAAAAATTAATAATCATGAAAATTAGATAAAAATATGATCCTAAACTACAAATTCAAACATGTATTTATAGTCGCCAAAAATGTGTTGTTAAGGTCCATTCGGCGCAGTGAGTCGGGATTGTCGATCAACTCAGCGATCCTCCCTTTGGTCAATTTCATCGCCTTTTTGATTTGGCCTTCAACATCCTTACATTCTGTAACTTAGGGTAATCTAGCACTGCATCGCGCAACCATTTGGCGACTGATGAGTTCACAAATTAGACTTATTTAGGCCATATTTTAATTGAATTAGTGTCTCAAATCTGATGAAAACTCTCAAGTTTCAGGCATTCAAATTTTAGGGAAAGTATGTCGCAAAAAGGAACAAAAAGACTAAAAAGAACAAAGAAACTGAAGCCTTAGCATTGACAAGTACACTTGAAAAGTCGCCGAAGGGACTTACTTTGACTTTTGTTTTAGTAAGCTGGACCCTAAAAAGGAATATCAGATAAGCGAAAAGAGTGTTCTTCGACCCACAGAGTGATTTCGTGAAGCATCACTATACCGTCAAAAGTTACTGAACAAGGGAACAAAAGTGAGCAAAATAACGGCGATGAGCATCTAAGTTGGCGTATGGCCGACCAATTTGGAGCCAAGGGACTTAATGGCTGATAGGCAAACTATCTAGTAAAGAGGTGAGACACGGAGTGGATCGGTGAACCTTAGACTGCCAAAAGTGACAACGAGTCAGCCCTAAAATTGATGACAAGCAAAAGGCTGTTCACCGAGCCGTTCGGTGACCTCGACTAACTTCACTGAACCATCCTTAGAACCAAAATTTCAAAACACTATAATACTATCTTAAGTTGTTATTTTTAGGAATCAAACATTATTACTAAAGTTCAATTTTGAATATTAGCTTTTTATTTTTACTCTCAAGTTTGAGGATTTGAAGAAGGAAGGGTTTAATCTTTCCCAAATTAGAAGTGGGTCTCCTTGATTCTTCTTTCTTTGCTGAAATCAAGACTTATTTATCTATACCCATTTGATTTCAACATCACCGAAGGTATAATTTTTTATTTCTTGATGTGTGGCCAAAAAACCCCATTCTTGGGGTGTGATTTAGTGAATATGAGTTAATATTATTGTTGGGCCTTGCTCGCTGATAACTTAGATGTGGTTTAATGGTGATTTTGTCTAGTAGTTGTGGTTTGATCTAATGGATTTGAAGTTGCAAATACAATCACATGTGTTTTCATCTTACTCGAGAGAGAAGTCGCGAAACCAAGACCACTAAATTGATGGCCTAAGGAGTGGGTCGACATGAGGTTTAGCTCGAGAGGGTGAGCCCTAGTCTCATATGTAACACTAATGCAGCAAATGGGTGTTTGAGAGTAACCCATTTGAAACGGGGTAAGTTGCTTGAGAGAGAACTTATTAATTAAATCTTAACCTAGTCACTATTTTTAACAAATTCTCTATCGAAAGCATGTACCCAATAATCTAGGTTAATTCGTACCGTCACACCCCAAGAATTCCCCTCTCGTACTTGATTTTCTTTGCATTTTAATTATTTTTATCTTACTTGTGACAAACCCCCAAATCTATATTTGACACTTTCGTGTCACCCCTTTAACTTGTAATGTTTTTATTCGTAAATCTCTTTAGAACTTTTAATTAGCTATATATTCTCAAAACTTCTCCCTTGGGACACGATCCCAACCCTCAATTAAGTTACTATATTATCAACGATTGTAGATACTTGAATCGGAAGTAGTGTCGTTGGTCACGATAAGCATTAGCGACACGCGCGACTGCTTCTTTTCCATCACCTACTTGATTTTCTCCTTCAGGGTTTGTCACATTGGAACTTTAAGCCAGATCATGGCCATTCGGCGACTCACTCAATGGGTTAGGCGAACGTCAGGCTTTCTTTTCTTTGTTCTTTCAGCTGCCTTGTTCCTTTTCACTCATTTGTGTCCATACTTTCTCCTCAATCCAAATACTTATAAATCAAGATTTTACATCAGTTATTGGCACAAAATAAGCATTTGAGGACACTAAACCTATTAAAATAAAGCCCTAAATGTGTCCAAATCGTGGACTCATTAACACCCTAACTTAAACTTTTGCTTGTCCTCAAGTTCAACAGTTCAAAAAAGATGTCTCACTTAGTGCTACACAGGACTCAATCATGAATGCACATAAAAAGACTCAACTTACTCATGCGAGGATCACTTGTGCACTCTAAGATTCAAGTCGTGACTCACCATTAGCAAAGATTCTCAAGTTCACTATACTTGCTTCAAATGAAAGTTCCAACCCATAAAAGGTAATCAAATGCCCTCACAAAAAGAATGATTTCATATTCACACACAATGGTTCAACAATTTAAAGCTCCGAAATCACTATCAACACTCACACTGACAAAGACGAATACAATGCATGATTTCACTCATAAATTTGCCCATATTTTCCAATTAACAATTCTTTCAGCTCATTAAGATCAGATAGGTCTTTTCAAGGCTTGTAACGGGGTTGAGTGTAACGGTATGGTCATTTAGGCTTATTAACTTCCATTCTCATGATACTTGGTGTGAACAACACTTCCTTTCCTTTTCTTCATAATTTACATTAAATGCTCTAGAGTCGCCCCATTTATTTTCATGAAATAGCAGACACCTCATTTTCTTTGTACTTTATCAACTTTATTCCACAACTTTTTCTTTCTTTTTCTTTTCATTTCTCTTTTCTTTTTCTCTCTTTTTTTTTTGTATGGAGGGGTTCCACCTTTTTCAATATCATTGGTAAAGGACTTCTTTGTACTTCTTGATTCACCTTCTCTTTTCACCACAAAAACCTAAGTTGGCTATTCACATAGACCACATTTCATGAGGATTAAGGGTGAAGGGGTAAAGAAAGGTCACAATTTCATCAAGTTTCTTCGAAGAAAATTTTAGGGCTCAAAGGGGTTTCAAGCGAGGTTCACACAGTCACATGGTAGGCCACAAAAAGAGGTATAATGTCAAATTATTTCACACTCTTCAAATTTGCCTAAGATAATTTCAAGAGTTTGCATCACTTAGTCAACCGAACTAACAGAGCAAATTCTAGGTTTCATCACACATGGTTCACGGTAAGCTCATCACACAAGGCATTGACACCAATGTCAAACAAGACTCCACACTTTCGCTAGTGTGCAATGTTGATCACAAGAGACTCAATTTGGTAATTGGTCCAATTATCATACCACATGTTACGTGGACCCCTCTTGGTTCCACCACAAGTGTTTTTCTAGGCATACTATATTCTCCAACATGTGTTTCCAAACCTAAGAGTCGCCTTTATATTGTACCAAAGTAGGAATTTGTTTCTTACGATATTATTCCATAAAAAGTTAGACCACAAAGAATTTTGAGTTCTAAATCTCCACCATAATTTAGCATACACAGTGTCACGTCCCGCCACATGACAATTAAATTTTGCATCCGGATGGGGGCGGAAGGATCTAGAGTTGTGGAGAGGTTTGCGGAGAACTCTAGAACCTTCTAGATTAATCAAGAAGACTAGAGAATTCCTTAACATTTCTAGATATTTCTTGGAAAGGCTTAACATATTCTAGAAAGTGTAGACTTTTCTAGAATAGGGATCAAAGTGTAATTATTAGAAGGACTTGTAAAGTAATTTTTATTTACACTTAGGCCCTTAGGAAGTAGTATAAATAGAAGGGCCTCTCATTTGTAAAATCCAAGAAAGTTGTAAGCAATCTTCCAAGCAATATAAAGCCTTCTTCCAAATCTTTCTAAGTCTTCCTTTCATTCTTTTAGCGATTTTTAGTTTTAAAGGCTTACTTGAGCTTACAAGATCGTGAAAGATTCGTGAGTAAGTTATTAAGTGCCGCACGGAGCTTTAGTAAGACTCTAAGTCCATGACAACGTGGTATCAGAGAGAAGGTTTGCACTAAGGGAATGGCTAACGGAGGAGACGTAAATGCCGCTAGCACCACCAACGTAAGTCTGGATGGTGGAGAGGAGTGGATCGCAAAGGTTGAAGTGGCAAGGCAGGCCGTGGAGATTTTAGGTCGGCGCATGAACGTGGCTGATGGCAAGTTTAAAACCCTTGAAGAATTCACCCTTGAGGAGACCGAATCCATCCATAAAGAGTTGGAGGGACGCCAGCGTGCCGAGTTTGAGATGAAGGAGGTTATTACTTCCTTGGAGTGTCGGCTCATGGAGGCGTTGAAGACGATTGATACCATGAAGGCCGAGATAATAGCACTCAAGGAAGGCGCGGAAGTTGGAGGACCGTCGTCGTTCGACCGAGATAGGGAGGCCAAGGTTGACGCTCCCAAACAACCTATGTTCAAAGGCGTCCATGACGCACAAGAGGTGGAGAATTTCCTGTGGCACTTGGAGAATTACTTCAAGTGTAATCGAGTGAAGAGCAACGAAAACAAGATCAACACCGCTGTGTTGTATCTTTTAGAGATGGCCATGTTGTGGTGGAGGCGTAAAGAGTCCGAGATAGGGAAGGGGCGTTGCACCATTAGAACTTGGGAGCAATTCCAAGAGGAGTTCAAGAAGGCATTCTTCCCTAACAACGTCATATATGAGGCGAAGCGCAAGTTTAGGGAGCTGAAGCAAACGGGTAGCATACGCGCATATGTGCAGGAGTTTACCACCCTCACGCTTCAGATTCCCAACCTCACGGATGAAGATATGTTGTACCACTTCATGGATGGCTACAGAGTTGGGCCAGGACGGAGTTGGAACGCCGACAGGTCAACACTATTGATGAAGCCATCACGCATGCCGAAGCTTTGACAGACTTCAGGCATGAAAAGCCTAACAAAGCAAGAGGAGATGAAGTGAGAGGTAGTCATGACCATGGTGGGGGAGATCGTGGCAAAGGCGAGGAGCAGCGGCCATATCCTAAGAAGCATGATACCTATAAGTCCGATGTCAAGAAGTCTGGATGTCATGGCAACACGGAGATAAAGACAGAGGTTGCAAAAAGAGGTGGTTGCTACATATGCGGTGGGCCGCATGGCTATACGAGGTGCCCTGAACTGAAGAGCCTTGGTGCTATCCTGCGAGAGCGAAAAGAAAAGGAAGCACATGAGCAAGAACAAGGCGCGGAGATGACGCAGTTGGGCTTGATAGGACTATGCGGAGCTATCACCAAGCAACTAGAGAAGCCGAGAGTATGTGGCGCAGTATGTCGACATCACGATCAATGGAAGACCCGCTCATGCTATGGTCGACACAGGTGCAGAGTTAAATATCATGACAAAGACGACAGTGACAAGGTTGGGGCTGTGTTACAATCCAAGTAACGCCCAACTCAGGACGGTCAATGCACCACCGACTCTAGTTAGTGGAGTCGCGCATGGAGTAAGCATCACACTAGGTGAGTGGCAAGGTAAGACCAACTTCACTGTCGCTTCTTTAGATCTCTTTGATATAATTCTTGGGCAAGAGTTCTTCCAGCAGTGCCACGCTGTAATCGATCCTTACCTCCAACAACTTCTGGTCATGGAGCAAGGAGGAACATGCATGGTCCCCATGGTTAAGGCACCGAAGATAGAAGGGCAGGTCCGACTAACGGCCAGGCAGCTCAAAAAAAATCCTAAGAAGGAGAAGTCTACATTTGTAGCCACCATTTCAAGTTTGAAAGAAGACAATAGTGCTAAGAAGTCATTGTCAGTGCACAAAGAAGGTTCCAAGAGGGAACAATGTTGTGATGCAAAAGAAGTCGCCGAGGCGCTTGCCTCCTAGGAAGGAGGTAGATCGTGAGGCCTAGTTAGAAGAGATAAAGAAACAATTAGAGGAGTTGCGCGAGGGAATTGATCGAATCAATGGACTAATGGTCGCACGTACGAGAAGACAAGACTCGATCGCCGATGAAGTGACGATGCGACGTGGTCGTAGCATCAATAGGTGGGGGAGAGTGTCACGTCCCGCTACAGGACAACTAAATTTTGCGTTCGGACGGGGGCGGAAGGGTCTAGAGTTGTGAAGAGGTTTGCGGAGAACTCTAGAACCTTCTAGATTAATCAAGAAGACTAGAAAATTCCTTAGAATTCTCTAGAATAATTTAGATATTTTCTTGGAAAGGTTTAACATATTCTAGAAAGTTTAGACTTTTCTAGAATAGGGATCAAAGTGTAATTATTTGAAGGACTTGTAAAGTAATTTTTATTTACACTTAGGCCCTTAGGAAGTAGTATAAATAGAAGGGCCTCTCATTTGTAAAATCCAAGAAAGTTGTAAGCAATCTTCCAAGCAATATAAAGCCTTCTTCCAAATCTTTCTAAGTCTTCCTTTCATTCTCTTAGCGATCTTAGTTTTAAAGGCTTACTTGAGCTTACAAGATCGTGAAAGATTCGTGAGTAAGTTGTTAAGTGCCGCACGGAGCTTTAGTAAGACTCTAAGTCCGTGATAGTAGCATGATAAAATCAAACATAAATCTGAAACCAGTTCTCTTAGCTTTCTTCTCTTACAAACAAACCTTAGCCCATTCAGCCCAGTGCTTACGTCTACCTGAATCCTTATTACTCCAAAATAAAACTTAGCAAAGATCCTATATGCAGTTCCGTAGTTAACACATTTAGGGGCGTGATAGCAGAAAGAACATAAATATGGACACTTTGAAGAACACTAGTAAGAAGAACTTCTTGTAAACTAACATAAAATTCTTGTAACAGGTCAAGAGCTTAAAGCCTGCAGATCAAGAAAGTGCCATAGAAGTATAAGCAACTGAACCGTGAAAGGTTAAGTTGAAGAATAAAAGAGAAATTCGATCTCTATCTATTTAAATTTTTTTTCTTCATAAATGTCTTCACTTGTACATGCTACATTTATATTATTTTTTTCTTAGGAGATGAAATATATAGTTTCATACAATTTGTACAGGTATATTTCTTGTTATTCGTTGTTTTAGATCTTGTAATTAACTATGAAATGTGATATGAATATTAATTATTTTTAATGCTTCCCATTGTGTGTGTATTTAATTATGTATCTGAATACCTAAGAAAAAACTAATTGCTACTTATTTATCTTCGAAAGTTACTAGATAATCAACATAGGTAAAAGTAGTAGCTAAAAGACCTTTGATTGATTAGATTTGTTGTTGTATTTATAGGTATTTAACGACCGGAATAATCATTAGCGAAGGTAAATGTTGGATGCTAAAAAGAGGTATAACGACCGGATATCATGTAGTCGTTAAAGGGTTTTAGCAACCGAATTGAAAATCCGGTCGTAACCTTTTAACGACGGAGCTACTAACGACCGGTGACGACCGAATTATAGTTGGTCGTTATTGATTAATAACGACTGGATTAGGACTTTTAGTGACTAAATTTCCTCTCGCTATAGATCATTTTTCTTGTAGTGTTTACCACCAAATGAGAGCTTCTTGCTTTTCCGTACTTGAAGTTTCCCTCTTACTCTTTCAGATAGCTCTTTGTAATGTTCTTTCCTTTTCCTTGAGTAAGTGATTGGACAACCTAAATATTTATAGGTAAAGAACCTTTACTCATTCTTGTACATTGTTCCACCTGGAGTGAACTCCCAACACCTACATTCTGATGCAAATAGTAAAAACTCTTATCTTTGTTCACCTTTTGACCAGATTGTTTCTCATAGCCCTTCAAAACAACCATGATTTTCCCCAAAGAATATTCATGAGTTGAAGGACAAATAATTGTATCATATGCATATGCTAAATGATTTAGATTATCACTCCACTTAGACATCCCATATCCTATGAATTGAGGGTCATCAAATAAAGAATTAAGAGCCCTTGAAAGAACCTCTGATGATAAAATAAACAGGGTTGGGGAGAGAGTATCTCCTTGCTTCACTCCCCTAGTGGAGTGAAAAAACACATACGACTCACCATTAAGCAATACCGAGTAATAATTATTAGAAATCACTCTCCAAACCATATCTACAAATCTGTCCGAAAACCCATCTTCCTGAGAAATTTCATAAGGAAAAACCATGATGCTCTATCGTACGCTTTAGCCATGTCCAGTTTTATGACAACATTAACAAATTTCCTCTTTTGGTGATGTATGTTACCAACTCCTGAGCTAAGAGGACATTTTCAATAATATTTCTCCCTTTGATAAATCCAGACTGATTAGAATATATTATATTTGGAAGAATATTTTTCAGTCTATCATGAATGATTGACAAAATCTTATTTACAAAATTATTCAAAATAATACGCCTTATATCTGAGAAAGTTTGAACATTGTCCTTCTCAGGTTTAAAGGACAAATTAGTATGAGTTATAGACTTTGGAAGAGTGTTACCAGCAAAGAACTCATGCACCATCCTTACGATATCTGATCTTACTATATCCCAACATACTTGATAGAATCAACCTGTAAGACCATCTGGACCACTAGAACTATCACCGCTAAGACTGAACACAACAATCTTAACCTCTACATCATCTGGAATGACCTCCAAAGTTGTGTTCTCTCCATCGAAGATTAATTCTGGTATATGAGATAGCAGGGGAAAGCTAGTAGAATCCCTATCTTGTATAAATTGATTCTGAAAATGCTCGACAGCTTCTGTTGCTATATCTTCTTCCTCCTCTAACCACAAACCTTGAGAATTTTGAATTCTAACCACATTCATTTTTTCTGTCTCCTCCCTTTAATTAGATTATGAAGGAATCTGGTGTTCCTATCCCCACTTTCAAACCATTCATTCCCTTCCTTTTGTTGTCAAAACATCTCTTCAAAATGAAGATATTTATCATATTCAGCTTTGGCTCTCTACATAAGATTTCTATTCTCACATGTGGGACATTCTTCAAATAGCTTCTCCTTAATTCTTGCTATGTCCTCTCTAATGATGAGTTGCTGAAAAATGTTCCCAAAGGTTTCCTTACTTCATATGGAAGTGTCGTTTTATCCTTCTTAATCATTCTCTTAAAATCTAAAAAAGGATTAGAAGAGCTGATAAAATCCAAATTAAACCTAACTACATCTTTGAATGTTACATGCTCTGTCCAATGTTTCAAAAACCTAAAAGGTTTCTTTTTTACTTGTAATTCTGTCTTCACAATGTTGGGAAAACGCGGACAAGCACAAAAATATATATGGTAAAAGTAATGGAAATAAAATGGGAAAATAAGACACCAAGAATTTTATGTGGAAACCCTTCTAAATAAGGGGAAAACCACGAGCCAAGAGGAGCAACTGATATCACTATAGTAAGGAATTTTACACTGTGTAGTCACGAATACAATAGTCAAAGTGACTACTACACACTCAAAAGGAACAACACTCTTTTGGTTTTCACCTTACTAAAATATCGCTCACACTCTATTTTTCTTCACAGACTATTTTCTTGTATAGTCTATGGAATATCTCACTTTGCTTTCAAAATGGATTTTCTCTCTAACTTGGTGTATATTAAAAATGAGCTAATGAGCTCCTTTTATAGAAGAAATTTGCAACTGCAAATTTCCAACATCCACAACATCTCAAAGTTGTGCCACCGAAAGTTTTTAATTGTTGTATTTCTCAACATTTGCTGCCACTGCAATTTGCCAACCTTGCCAACCATTGACAATTGCATGCAGCAATTATTGAAGTCAATAGTGGCATAATGGGGCTGGACCCCACACACAAGTAAGCAATGATCTGAACCTGATCTTGCGAAGTGTTCAACCTCAGAATAAGAGAAAATGTTATGAAAGTCATTTTAACCAAGATTCTGTCCGATCTTACAAAAATACATTCATTTCTAGCTCTACCATTCCACCATGTAAATGGACTTTCGTTGAAATACACTTGTGACAGATCACAAGACTCTATACAAGTCTTAAGGTCTTCATAATCAATAGCCACAACAGGTAGACCCCCAATCTTTTCTTCTCCGTTGAGAACAACATTGAAATCACCTCCAATTAGCCATGGTCTATCCATTCCACCACATAATTGATATAAATCATCCCCAAAATCTAATTTTTGGATACTATCACACTTAGCATATACAAATGTTGTATATGTTGTTCATTTTATATTCCTAAGATACTTAGAACAAAACTTTGAAGAACTTAATAATACACAACAAAGTTTAAGAATATTTTCACAACTAGAAAATTAAAAGTAGTAGAGAAACTAGATCAGAAACAGATTAGAAAAAATATACGAAATATTTTTCTTAAAGAAGAATTGTTGTCAATCTGTGTTTAAAGAATCTTACTGATTCCAACAAACTTTGCAGAAATACAAAGTTACGAAAGTTTAATGAACCAGTGAAGAACAGAAGAACAAAACTTAATTCACAAATCTAAAATTTGTAACACATACCAGAATTTTGAAAAACAGAAAGAAGATCAAGCCCACTGAATGCATAGTGTCTCTTTAAGGAAATTATTCCCCTCTAGTATCCGATGTTTGATTTGGAATATGTCCACCCAGGATATAATGATCTCAATCACCAGTGTATTGATACCCAAAACGCTGGTGTCAGCGAGCCACTCAACGGCAGTAAAGTACACTTAGAATACTAGATTTAGAAGTAGTAGAAGAAGTCCAGAAATTCTATTGTTAAAATGAGAGGAAATCTCTCAATTTATATAAAACAAAGGGTAGTGCGAAAAGGTTCTTATTGTGCCTTACCGGAAAGGTCACAAACCTTTGAAAAAGTCATAATCTTTCTAAAAGGTCGTCATATTTCATAAAAGTCACAACTTTCCATAAAAGTCACAACTTTTCATAAAAGTCGCAACTTTTCATAATATTCACAACTTTTCATTAAAGTCGCAACCTTTCATAAAAGTCACAATTATTCATAAAAGTCTCAACTCTTCATTTTCCATTCACACATTTAAAACTCAACAGTATAAAAGCTAAATGTTGAATTATGATCAAGCATTAAAACAGTGAGTTGTTGTTCTGTGCTTTGTTACTACTGTAACATCATTAACCATGATTATCAAACACCCATATCTTTCCATTGATGTTGTGCGTTACCATAGGCCTTTTCTTGATTTGATTTGGTTTGATTTTAGAAATTTAAAAATCGAATAAATTGATTTGATTTTGATTTTAATTGATAATCGATCAAAACCAAACCATGAACACCATAGATGCATTAATGAAATAAATATATTTAACAATCCTTCAAAGTGCGGACATGTGCACTAATTATATTCAACTTAAATTGGAAGGGTTGTAGCTTGTCTAGAAAAATTGAACTTGTGCATTATCCTTGCTTTCACATGGAATCTGTATCATGCTTTCTTTGTAACCTATTGCTCTCAAACTTGTCGGACAACCCTGTAAACTGAATTCTTGGACTTTATCCAAGTTTAGATCATACGAAATTAAAGAACCCTCTCTGTTTTCGCAAAGCATCTGACAATCCTTCCAAATTAGTAATGGAGATTCAATAAGAAGAGGTCTAACTGTGTATATCTTCATCCAAGAATCATATACCCCATACTCTTTCATCATCCAGATTTGCATTAAATCTTGTGCTGGATCATATTCCGGATTTGGATTAGGGTAACGAAGCATTGTTATAGAGTCTCTTAAGACCAGTAAACCATAGTGTGGTCCATTGTAGGAATTACAAGTATGAGGCAGATTAATAGTGTTAAAAATCTCTGTACCCATATCAAAATAGAGAATTATCATTTTGTCTTTGGATCCAATTGCAAGCCAATAACAAGCAGTCTTGTAAAATACCATAGAAGAAGGGGCCCAATAAATTCTAGGCATATCTTGATCAATATTGTCTAGTTCTCTCCAGAAATCAGTGATCATATCATATACCTCAACTTTTTGCTCACTTGAATATGGGTCCCTATAAGGAGGATCATTATAAACTTTAGAAATCCTAACTACCTTGTAGTCATTTGTCATTGAGTCAAATCCAAACCCAACACCATCAATGGAACATCGAAAACCTTGTGGAGCATCACTAGGGAAAGGCGGTAGCAACCTATAACTTCTAGTAGCTGGATTAAATAATACGGTGTTAATCATATTAATCAAAGCTATTAAACCATGACAAGGTCCAATAAATTGATCATAATCGTTAACAAAAGTAGATTCCAAATATGGCACATCTAGATCTGGTGAAACAGGGTTAAGATCATCACCAAAAAGAAAAGACAATGCAGTTTTATGTTGAAAAGGATCTACTTGTAAAGAGCGCTTGAAGATAATGAATTCTTCTTTAGCAGTTTTACTGTAGTTGAGATGGAGGTTGATGAATGCGGAGGATCGAATGAGAATGTACCAAGTTTTAGAGATGCACTTAAATCGAATGAGTGATTTTACCGAAAGCCTTAAAAGTATATAAATAATCACATCTTCGGGCAATTTCTTCAGAATTTCATGTGCCATCTTGTATTTTCTCAAAATGCACTTTAAATTATACTTGAAAAAATTATATGTTTCTGACTTTCTGTGAGTAGTCTCACTTGTATCGCCGAAATGCAAGGAAATCTCTCTCCCATTTGAAAAATAATAATATTTTTTATTTTGTGGTTATGAGGATTTGCAAATACAACAATTTTCAATGACCAAACACATACAACCTCCTTAATTTGCCTCAAAACTCTATTTAGCATGTATCATTTAATCACAAAAAGTTGTACTCTGTATAAATGTTTAGCATATGTTAGACTAACATTAAAAGGGTTAAAAAACTCATTTAAATAACGTCATGTATTTTATTTCTCTATCTCATTCAAATTGCTTTGTATTTACTTTATTTAAATCAAGTTATCATCTTTATGTTATATAAGGAAATAAATTAATTAGCTACAATTGATTACTAAATTATTGTAGATTGATTAGTGATACAAGTTAATATAAAATTTATTTTATGCTACTATGAAGAGTTTTAGGCTAAAATCATCTCTTAACTATAACTCAAACTTGGTGTACATTCTTATAGTATAACTAGTTCCGGGCACGTGCGTTGCATGTGTGCCCTAGGTTAAGTTGCATGAAGTTATTGTAACGATTTGTTTGTATGACCTCTATGATATTAAAGACGAATAAACCACAAATATTGTGAAAGAAAAATAATTACATGTTAAATGTGTGTACATTTTGATTTAGTAATTTACTGATAGAATAAAAATAGATCAACAAAAAAATAGTTACAAATTACAATAATTAATTAAGAAAAATATATAGAGAACTTTCACATATATAAGAAATATTAGGCAAGATAGAAGGCATACTCATATTGCGGCCATCTCAAATTTTCTTTTCAAGAAAATCAACAAACTTTTTCTTGTATAGATGGGTCTTAACTTAACTAAGAGAAAAATAATTAATTAAATTGGAGAATTTTAACTTAACTTCATGTTAGAATTAGAATGAATTAAATGAAAGAAAGTGAATGAGGGAAAATAAAGTCTCAAACATTTTTACATCTAGAGGCTTTAGTAGATGCATATGGTCAATATATTGAATTAAGTGTATTTAATTATTAAGTAACCCTTCAAATTCTTTAGATTTTATATCTTCAAAGAGTGTTATACTCTATACAGATTTATAGGATTATTTTAGTAATCCAACCTTTAACTTTGTTGCTTCACACTTTTAATAGAACTAATAATTCTATTTTTACCATAAAGTATGTAAAATAAAATAGTAAATTAGAAAAAAGTACTTTTAAAAGCTATACAACTGACATTTGTGATCACCAAAGCAAGAACAATTATCAACCATGCAAAGACTTAAATCATAAAATTCGAAGTCTTATTGTGTACAATAATTTTTTATTTGTAGTTATTTATTTATTGAATAGGAATTAACTAGGAAAAGAAAATAGAGATTTTTTAATGGTAAATAAAAGAACACCTCTAAAGAAATCAACAAAAATATTATAAAATAAAGCTAAAAGTAACAATGTTAAAGAAAAAAGTAGAAAAAATGTAGAGAGATAAGAGATGATGACTTTCTTTATTCTCTTCCAATTATTCAAAATCATCAGTAGGATATAAATGAGGGACTCAAAGGATTGTCATGAATATGTCATTAACCCATTCATGAATGAAAGGTGGAAGTAACAAATATAATATTAATGAACATCTTCATTACTAATATAATAACACAAATATAAAAATTTCACTTGAACACAAAGAAGAGAAATCTATCTTAGTTAATCTACAATAAAATTACCAATCAAATATTAAGCTACAAGGAGTGAAGAGAAGTAGCTATCCTCAAAACTAAGACAACATAGATCATGGCACAATTTATAGACCGAAAAATTAGTGAAGCACGCAATGATATTTATAGCCAAGATATATAGAAACTCAAAAGTCAAGTTATAAATAGATCATTAAAATATCATTAGATTTCTTTATAAGTGCTGTGAAGAAGTGAAAGGACACTTTATATTTTATTCCTTAAAAACGGTTAGATTTCCAAAACTATTAAAATCCAAATTTATAGTTTTTGTTTAAAGTTGAAGCATATGACTATAATTATTCAATACATGTACTAATACACATATAAGAACATGAAGAATCAATTTTGAAATTGTTAAAATGTTCCATATAAAATGACTTCTAATAACTTCTTTAAATTAGTAATTGATATGTGGAGAAGCATATAATTATGGTTGATTCATTGTATTGTAGTCAATATGATAATTAGCATTTATTTAAGCATATATTTACATTTTTTTTTTGCACAAATTATTAAAGGAGTATTTTCTTTATTTAAAGATAAAAATGTTTAATTAATTATATTAGATGAATCTAATTAAATATTTTATAGCCTTTTCATTTAGTGTAGGGTAAAATGGTAATTCAACTTTTCTCTTTGGAGCTTCCAACTTATAATATAATTGTGAACAAAAAACATCCTTCAACTATCCCAAAACATGACTGAACATCCTTTTTGTTGATTATGGTTAAAAAAACTAACAGAAATAAATACATGTGCTAAGCACATAACTCCCCCAAATCTCCATATGCAATAGATTGATTCTTCATCTTCATAAACAATAGCATATATACATCACAGTTGGGACTTTCTTTCATGCCTTTGTGCAGAAAATTAATCTGCTCAACTCTCCCCACTTTCAGTCTATCTTAAGCAACATTGTGTCCCTAACCGAGGGCTGAAATTAACTGCTCATATAACTGATAATTATACTCATGTTTTCAGAAGAAGCTAATAGCACTCGATAATTTAAAAGATGCGCAGTGATTGGAAATTCTTGAGACGCAATTTGGAGAAGAAATTAGCTATCAAGAGGAATTTATATGAGACAATAAGGATTATGTTAATTAGAAATACACCATGCATGTTTGCCTGAAGAGAGATTTTTGCTTAGTTGTGCGAGGTGTCGCGAGGGTGCTTATAGTTAAAAGTGTCACCCATAGAGACTTCAATGCAATGATAAAGAAAATTCAGAATTTTTGTTCCTGTGTATTGTATTATGCAGAGGTAGCAAAGAAATCGGATGAAATCAATAGAATAAGCACTTTTCATGTGCGACATTATTGACATTTACAATTTTACTATTAATCCTAGTTACACAGATATGAATCCATGATTTTCTACACCAAGAAAATGATACAACCCACTTACAGGGAGGGCACATTATCAACTCATAGAATTAATGCCTTGGAGTCATACAAATTCATTCTCTTATGCAAGCAAAAAGGAAGTAAGATTAGCCTAATGTGCCTAGTTGAGAAATAATAATTAACGCCCATAAAATTACATTGCATCTGAAAAAGCAGTAAGCCTACAAGAGGAGGATTGGTCTCATCTTGAAAAGAAAGAAGATGAGAATTTGAAATTGTAGTAAAAGTAGTTGTTTTATGTTGTATTAATTGTTGGATAAAATGATAATCACACCCAGGATAATGTCCAAACTAAATAGCAATAGGAAGAGAGTAACAACGACACCAAATATTAAAATGGGTAAATATGATACCCGAATAAGTAATACAATAATATTGATAAAAAACCTTGATAGTGTCAAAAGACTACTACTCAACACTCTTTTATTTCCTACAACTCACAATAATATTACTTGCACACTATTTTCTCATAAACTAAGAAGTAGTTTGTGGATTACTCTCTCTACTCTCTATGCTTCTCTATTTTGGTGTATCTTCAAGTGTTCAATTACTACTCTATTTATAGAGTTTTTTGAACACTTGTTTACCTCATTAATGACATAATGTGATAGCCAATTTCAACAAAATTGGCTGCCTAACTCTACCAAACTAATACCAAACTTATACCAAACTTTGACTACCTACTTCCACAAATGTGGCTACCAACTTTCACATTGGTGGCTACCAATTTTCACATTTGTGGCTAGTAATTTCAACAAGTATGGCTGCAAATTAATTGCTGCCAAGATTTATTTCCACAAATCTCTCCCTTAATTTTGATTTTTCTTCTTTACTCCAAGGCTTGATCTCAATCTCTGAAAATCTTCAAACTTGAGAGGCTTTGTAAAAATATCCGCAACTTGATCATGAGATTTCACATATTTGAGCTCTACCTCTTTCTTGGTAATGCATTCTCGGATAAAGTGATACCTTGTGTCTATGTGCTTGCTTCGATCATGATACACTGGATTCTTTGCTAGTGCTTGCGCAGATTTGTTATCAACACAAATCATTGTGGCTTCAATTTGTGATAAATTGAGTTTCTTCAATAACCGTCTCAACCAAATAGCATGACATGTACATGATGTCGCTGCCATATATTCAGCTTCACAAGTCGAGAGAGTAACAATTGATTGTTTCTTTGAACTCCAAGAAATAACACAATCACCCAAGAAAAACACAAAACCAGATGTGCTTTTTCTATCATCAACATCTCCCGCATAATCACTATCACAATATCCCACAAGATTAAAATTATCGGAAGAAAAATAAAATAGCCCAAGGTCGATTGTACCTTTTAGGTACGAAGAATTCTTTTAGCGACCTTCAAGTGAGTGGAGGTAGGAGCTTCCATGAATCGACTTACTACTCCAACTGGAAAGACTATATCTGGTCTCGTACATGTCAAGTACCTCAGACTTCCTACGAGACTTTTGAACAAAGTGGAATCCACTTCTTCTCCATCGTCAAACTTTAACAATTTCGTTCCACTTTATATTGGGGTGTTCACAGGGTTGGAATAAATATGTTGAACTTCTTCAAAATCTCCTTTGTATAGCTTTCTTGAGATATGAAGATGCCTTCCTCCATTTGCTTCACTTCTAGGCCCAAGTAATATGACATGAGCCCTATGTCTGTCATCTCAAACTCAAGGGACATAACTTTCTTGAAGGCTTCAAATAAAACTGGGTTGCTACCCGTTAGAATGAGATCATCAACATAAAGACAAACAAGTAGAATATCTCCATTAGTATGAACTTTAATATAAAGAGCATATTCATGGAGACAACGAGTAAACCCATTGTCTTGAAAGTATTTGTCAATGCGACTATTCCAAGCTCGTGGAGCTTGCTTCAATCCATATAAGGCTTTCTTCAACCTCAACACCTTATCTTCATCATTTTTAACCACAAAACCCAATGGTTGCTCAACATAGACTTCTTCTTCAAGATATCCATTGAAGAATGCCGATTTGACATCTAGTTGATGGATTTTCCACTTCATTTGCGCCGCTAAAGAGATCAATAGACGGATTGTCTCCATGCGGGCAATAGGCGCATAAACTTCTTCATAGTCGATGCCATGCCTTTGTCTTTAGCCTTTACCCACAAGTCTTGCCTTGTATCTTTCTACTTCTCCATGGGCATTTTTCTTCATCTTCTATACCCATTTGACTCCAATTGCTCGATGGTCCTTTGGAAGAGTTGTCAACTCCCAAGTGTTGTTCTTCTCTATTGATTGGATCTCCTCCTCTATGGCTTTCCTCCACCTTTTGTCAGTAACAGCTTCATCAAAATTCATTGGTTCACTATCAGCAAAAAGACAACACAAAAAATCAAAATTAGTAATTTCTTCTGTGTCATCATAGAGTTCTTGAATGTTCCTCATCCTATGTGGTCTTTCACTTGAATTCTCTTGAGAAGATGGAGATGCAATATTTGTTGGTGAAGGAGGCGGGGTAGCATCCTGTGCCATGGTCTCCTGTTCTTCTTCATCTCCGAAGTATGGAAGAAAATCATATGTTTTTTCTTCTGGAGCCTCCCAGTTCCATGATGCTTCTTCATCAAATTCAACATCACGACTCACCACCACCTTGTTATTGCTTGGATTGTACAATTTGTAGCCTTTTGAACTTGCGTCATAGACAACAAACACATACTTGACACTCCGATCGTCAAGTTTAGCTCTCCCTTGATGTGGAACATGAGCATAGGCTATGCTCCCAAAGATTCTCAAGTGCTTAACACTTGGCTTTCTTCCACTCCATGCTTCTTGAGGTCTTTGATCTCGTACATTTTTTGTTGGAGACCTGTTGCTCAAATAAACTGCACAAGAAACAGCCTCGGTCCAAAATTCTTTTGGTAGATGTTTAGCTTTCAACATACATCTAGCCATATTAAGAATTATTCTATTCTTTCTTTCTGCAACTCCATTTTGTTGTGGCGAGTAAGGTACCGTTAGAGGGTGACGAATTCCATGAGATTGACAAAAGTCATTAAATTCTTTTTGTGAATTCGCCTCCTCTATCATACCTTAATGCTTTTATTTCATAGCCACTTTCTTTTTCTACAAGTGCTTTGAAATTTTTAAAGGCAACAAAAACTTCAGATTTTTGCTTCAAGAAGTATACCCAAGTCTTTCTACTGAAATCATCAATAAAGAGCAAGAAATATTTTCTTTTACCAAAAGAATGTGGATCGATTGGACCACACACATCGGTGTGAACAAGTTGGAGTGGCTTAGTTCTTGATGTAGTCTCCTTTGGGAAACTCTTCCTTGCATGTTTTCCAAGAAGACAAGCTTCACACAATTGATTTGGATGGTTGATTGATGGTATCCCATCAACCATGTTCTTATCTCCCATTGATTTGAGCGCTTCAAAGTTCAAGTGCCCAAATCTCATATGCCAACACCATGAGTCATCTTGCACATTAGCCTTCAAACACTTTAAATCGATAGTTTGAAGATTCAAAGGAAATAACCTATTCTTTACCATATGAACTTTAGCAATTAAGTTGTTACTTGAATCTCTTAGACAAAGATGCATATTTTTCATATGAATATCATATCCTTTTTCAAGAAGTTGACCCAAACTCAAAATATTACTTTTCAATTTTGGCACATAATAAACATTGGTAATCAATTTATGACCACCATATTTACAGAATATCAGAATTGTACATATCCCTTCAATTTGGATCTTTGAGGTATCTCCAAAAGACACATTACCTTTCACGGTCTTCTTTATCTCCACAAATTTATCTTTCTGGCCACACATATGATTGCTTGCTCCATTGTCAAGATACCATGAGCTGCAATCATCTTTATCTTCTTCTTTGAGTGTTAATAACAGTGTTGACTCATCTTCATCTTTGTTGTTGTCAACAAGATTAACTTTCTCTTCAACATTACTACGACATTCCCAAGAGTAATTTCCCATTTTATGACAGTTATAACACTCAATTTTAGATTTGTCATACCTCATTTCATTTGTACCTTGATAGGCTCCACGTCCTCTGCCTCCTCGTTGACCACGACCACGACCTCTGAATGACTGGTGACCTTTATCTTCATTGTTGAAATAATTGGTGTAACTTCTTCCTCTTCCACGACCTCCACGACCTCCACGGCCTCGCCATTGTCCATTTCCTTTGTAACTTTTCTCACCTTCAAATCCTTTGAAGGATGCATGAGTTTTAAGAAGTTGGTCTAGTGGCTCTTCTTTTCTCCTTTTCATTTTCTCTTCATGGGCTAGTAAAGAACCATCCAATTGTTCTACCGTCATAGAGTCTAGATCTTTAGACTTCTCAATAGCACACACTACATAATCAAATTTAGGTGTTAAAGAACGAAGGATTTTTTCTACCGCACGCACATCATCTACTTTCTCCCCGTATCTTCTTAGTTGATTTACAACAGCCATCAATCTTGAGCAGAAATTCGAAATGGATTCGGATTCTTTCATTTTTAAAACTTCAAACTCAGCCTTTAGAGTTTGAAGTTTTATCTTCTTTACTTTATCAACTCCTTGGAGAGAATTTAGTAAAATCTCCCACGCCTCTTTTGAGGTGGTTGCATCAGCCACTTTCTCAAACTTGCCATCATCCAAACGTTGATGGATAAGAGTGAGGGCCTGTTGATCTTTCTTTCTTGTCTTTAACAAGACCTCCTTTTCATTTGCGGGCAAAGTTTCCTCATTTGCGGGGTTTGTATACCCTTTGTCTACAATATCTCAAACATCTTGAGAGCCAAGAATAGCTTTCATTCGTAGACACCATTTTTCATAATTTTCTCTTGTGAGACGGGGGTATTGAAAGGACAACGGGTTATTATTTGTCATGGCTCTGATACCACGTTGTTGGATAAAATGATAATCACACCCAGGATAATGTCCAAACTAAATAGCAATAGGAAGAGAGTAACAACGACACCAAATATTAAAATGGGTAAATATGATACCCGAATAAGTAATACAATAATATTGATGAAAAACCTTGATAGTGTCAAAAGACTACTACTCAACACTCTTTTATTTTCTACAACTCACAATAATATTATTTGCACACTATTTTCTCACAAACTAAGAAGTAGTTTTTGGATTACTCTCTCTACTCTCTATTGCTTCTCTATTTTGGTGTATCTTCAAGTGTTCAATTACTACTCTATTTATAGAGATTTTTGAACATTTGTTTACATCATTAATGACATAATGTGATAGCCAATTTCAACAAAATTGGCTGCCTTACTCTACCAAACTAATACCAAACTTATACCAAATTTTGACTACCTACTTCCACAAATGTGGCTACCAACTTTCACATTGGTGGCTATCAATTTTCACATTTGTGGCTAGTAATTTCAACAAGTATGGCTGCAAAATTAATTGCTGCCAAGATTTATTTCCACATTAATCTCGCTATGAATTTGCGTATTAAATGTATCTTGTATGTTTGCCAAGCGCAATGAAAGTACTCTGAGTTGCCTAAAAACTTTTTTTTCCTTTTTTTTTCACCTTGAACATTTTAACACTTAAAATGAGCAAAAAAGCTCATATTTCATCTGAAAAATAGGACCAAAACTTGCACAAAAAATACACACAAAAAAACACCAAGACAACTAAAAAAACTGATAAAACGATTCAGAAACTGATAAATCCGTACAAAAGCAGCCAAAAAATCAGCAAAACAATACCAAACTAGCAAAAATACAACAAAACAACAGAAAACAACAACAATTTTTTTTGATAAATCAGTATATAAACCACAAGAAAATCAGTAAAACAACACCAAACTAGAATAAAACAGCAAAATCAAATTGCAGTGCAATAGAAAAATTGGTAAACCACTAGTAAATAACACACTTCTTGGCAAAACATAAGAAAACAATTGAAGAGACCGGTAAAACAATAGAAATATCAATAAAAATATGTATAATATATGGGGATTTGGGGAAGTCATGTGCTTGGCACATGTATTTTTTTCTGTTAGTTTTTTAACAGTAGTTAATAGAAAGGGTGTTTATATAAGTTTGGGATAGTTGAAGGATTTTTTTTGCTTAACAATTACGCTAAAAGGATGTACACTAAGTTTAGTTATACTTGAGCAATGATTTTAGCCTAAAACTCTACTATGAATATATCCTCCATCCTTTTAATTTATGTTGCCTCAACAAATTAATATTTGACATCATTCGGCTAATTATATTCAGAATTTTTATATGATTTTGTTCCCCTCAATCTAACTCTTCTTATTGTAATATTTTATTTAGTCTTTTATAGCGTAGAATTGTTATGAATATAAGAAACTGAAAGTTAGTTACATATTCTGTTATAATATTAGTTAGAGTAAACTGTGGTTAAGTTAGATTAACTAGATCATATAGCTATAGTTAGTACACACTATATATATCTGAATGTAGACATTTTGTTAGATTAGATTCATTTCTTATGAATGAAAGTTACAGTTCTTTCTCTCTGTTAATGGACTGTTAATTCATATCTCTGAATCTCCATAGCTGAATTCTTCATGGTATCAGAGCCATCAGTGAGATACTGATTGGTTCATTAGTTCGATCATCTGCTTAAAGTGTTAGCTGCTTCAAGAGTAGCTGAATTCTTTGAGAAGCAGTTTCAATTTTTTCTCCGCAAGTTTGTTTCTAGATCTGCATCAATGGCGATCAGTGAAGGTCTTAATTCTGGTTCTACTGCCGCTACAGCTGTAGGAAGAGAGGTGTTAGGTGACTGTCATCATCCATTGTATTTGCAATCCAGTTATACTCCAGGTAGCTCTCTGTCACATTTCAACTTACTGGATCTGAGAATTATTCTCTATGGAGTAGATCCGTGAAGATAGGTGTACTAGGTAAAGGGAAAATAGGCTTTGTTGATGGTACCAGTTCTAAAGATAAGTTTCCTGCTTCCTTACATGCTTTGTGGGAAAAATGTAATGCTATTGTTTTGTCTTGGATCATGATCTCTGTTAGTCGTGAACTGCTCAGTGGTATAGTCTATGCAAGCAGTGCTCAACAAGTATGGATTGACTTGAAAGAAAGGTTTGATAAAGTAGATGGATCTCGTATTTTTTATCTTCACAAGGAAATTGCAACACTATCTCAGGGAATGTCCTCTGTTTCGATCTACTACTCGAGACTTAAGGAGTTATGGATGGAATTTGACTCACTCATGCCTGTACCTGGTTGTGCTTGTACTGGTTCACAGGCTTATGCAGTGCATTTTGAGTATCAACGCTTGATGCAGTTTCTTCTAGGTTTGAATGAATCTTACAGTCAGTGCAGGAGTCAGATCATGATGTTGGATCCTGCACCTAGTGTTAACAAAGCCTACTCTCTAGTAATTGCTGAGGAGAGTCAGAGGATACTTGGTAAGGCTAACTCTGTTGGTGATGTGTCTCCTCCAACTGGTAGTTTGAATGAAGCATTAGCCTTCTTCAGTGGGAACAATTCACATCAGAGCTTCTCAGGATCTACTTCAAGAGGATCAAACTCTGGTGGAGCAGGATCAGGTTTTGGTATTGGTGGTCCCAATTTCAGACCTAGAAAAAATTCTAATAGTCACTTGTATTGTGACTATTGTAATTGGAAGGGTCATATACGAGCTCAGTGTTATAAACTTCATGGCTATCCTGCTGACTGGAAAGGCAGGAGGAGGTCTAATCTTGTAGGTACCTCTAACAGTTCTGGTACTCCTCCAGGTAGTGGTAACTCTGGTGCTCCTCCAGGTGGTGGTAACTCCAATCCTAATGTCTCACATGCTTTTATGACTAATGTGCCACATGCAGCTTTATCTCAGCAATCTCATTCATCTCCACAACCACAGCCACATCCTCAATTTTCTCATCAACAGTACATGCAGATATTACAATTACTAGATTCTGGACATGGAAAGCATGACACTGATTCCACTGTTAAAGCCACAGGTATATATCCTACTGCTAAGTGGATAATTGATTCTGGTGCTTCTAAGCACATGGTTTATAATTTACAAATGTTAACACATTATAAGCCAATATCTGCATCTCAAGATGGAAGAGTTTATTTGCCTACTGGTAATCTTGCCACAGTTAAACACGTTGGTTCATCTCAGATCTTAGGAGGGATTGAGATCACAAATGTTCTTCATATTCCTGAGTTTCACTATAACTTGTTGTCTGTGTCTAAACTCACAAAGGAACTAAACTGCACTGTCCTCTTTTATCCTGATTTCTGTATTTTTCAGGACCTCTTCAATGGGAAAGTGAGGGGGATTGGCAGGTTGGAGAATGACATGTATGTTCTTACCACTGTCTGTCAGTTACATCCAGAAAGAATTCCACTACAGGCACTTCAGATTCAGTCTACTCCAGTTTCCTCTAGAATAAATTTGTCTGTATGGCATAAAAGATTAGGTCATGTTCCTTTCACTACTCTTAGAAAGTTAGGTTATTTTACACATCTACATGATTCTACTGATATTCCTTGTACTGTATGCCCTTTGGCTAAGCAATCAAGACTTTCTTTTTCTTTAAGTAATACTACTACTTCTTGTTGTTTTCACACATTACATGCTGATGTATGGGGTCCGTACAGAGTGCCTACTCATGATGGTAAGAGGTATTTTTTAACCTTGGTAGATGATTATTCCAGATATACCTGGTTAATCTTAGTAACATCAAAGTCTGAAGTTATAGTAGCACTCAAGAGGTTCTTAATCATGATTGGCAATGTCTTTAGTGCTTCAATCAAGATTCTTAGAACTGATAATGGGTGTGAATTTTTTAATTCCCAAGTCACTGAACTTCTCCAATCTTTAGGTATCTTGCACCAAAGTTCTTGTGTCTACACTCCTCAACAAAATGGTATTGTTGAAAGAAAACATAGACATATACTAGATGTTGCTCAATCTCTTAGATTTCAATCTGGCTTGCCTCTTAGATTTTGGGGTGAGTGTGTTCTTACTAGTGTCTATATCATAAATAGATTACCTTCTACAGTACTCAAGGGTAAGACACCTTATGACCTGTTATTTCTTCAGCCTCCTTCTCTTACACATCTTAGAGTGTTTGGCTGTTTGGCCTTTGCAACTCAGGTGAGGAAGGTTGACAAGTTTGCTCCTAGAGCTATTCCTACAGTATTCCTTGGATATTCCACTCTCCAGAAAGGCTACAAACTTTTCTCATTACACATTAAGGAATTCATGGTGAGCAGAGATTTCATCTTCAAGGAGGAGTTTTTTCCTTTCCTTCACACTTCTTCTACTTGTTCCCTATTGTTTCCTGTGGTTCAGCTCAGAGACTCTTCTCTATTTCCTGTTGATAATCCTGTTGTTCCTGATCAGTCTATATCTCCTAGCCCTAATATTGTTCCTTCTAGTTGTACTTCTGTTCCTACTCATTGTACTTCTCAATCTCTTGATCAATCTGTGTCTTTAAGTTCTGCAGATTCCATTGTTCCTTTACCATTAAGAAGATCCTCTCGACCTTCTAAACCTCCCATTTGGCATCATGACTATATTACCACCACACCTAAAACCTCTTGTCTATATCCCTTATCCAATCATGTCAGCTATCAGTGTTTATCTGTTCCTTATGCTACTGCTTTAGCTGCTTATTCCAGTACCTCTGAGCCTAAAACATTCCATGAGGCTGTTCTTGATCCTCTTTGGGTGAAAGCCATGCAGGCTGAAATCACAGCTTTAGAGGATAATAATACTTGGAGTATTACTGACTTACCTCCAGGCAAACATCCTATTGGCTGCAAGTGGGTTTTCAAAGTGAAATATTTAGCCTCTGGAGCTATTGAGAGATACAAGGCCAGATTAGTTGCTAAAGGCTTCCATCAGCAGGAAGGCTTGGACTACTCTGAGACTTTTTCCCCTGTTGCCAAGATGGTTACAATGAGATATGTTTTAGCTATTGCAGCTGCTCGACAATGGCCTATTTTTCAAATGGATGTCCACAATGCTTTTCTTCAAAGTGATCTTCTTGAGGGTGTTTATATGGTGATTCCTCCTGGTTTTGGCAGACAGGGGGAGTCTGGCAAGGTCTGCAAGTTACACAAGTCACTATATGGGTTAAAGTAGGCACCTAGACAATGGAATCTGAAACTGACTGAGGCATTAACTCAGTTGGGATTTGTTCAAAGTCATTATGACTACTCTCTATTTACTGAAAGAGAGAACAAGGATTTGATAGTGGTTCTTGTGTATGTAGATGATCTCCTGGTGACTGGAAGTTGCAGTGACTTGATAGTCAAAACCAGGAATGATCTTCAACTCAGATTTAAGATGAAAGATCTAGGAGAATTAAAGTTTTTTCTTGGTATTGAGTTTGCTAGAACCAAGGAGGGGTATGTCATGAACCAACATAAATATGCTTTGGAGCTTATCTCAGAAATGGGATTAAGTGGTGCTAAACCTGTTCATACACCACTGGATCCAAATATGAGACTTACATCTATTGAATATGATTCACATATACAAGATACAGGCACTATAGCAAGAGATAAACCACTGGCAGATGTTGGCAGATATCAAAGACTTGTAGGAAGATTATTGTATCTAACTATGACCAGGGTGGATATTTCTTTTGCAGTACAAGTTTTAAGCCAGTATATGAATGCCCCTAAGGAATCTCATATGGAAGCTGCACTTAGATTAGTCAGGTATATCAAGTCAGCACCTGGATTAGCCTGTTCATGCCTTCTCAAATTTCAATTTTACTGACAGTTTACTGTGACTCAGATTGGGGTACCTGTGTGCAAACAAGAAGATCTATTACTGGATACTTGATGAAATTTGGTGATGCTCTTGTTTCCTGGAAATCAAAAAAATAAGAGACTGTAGCTAGAAGTTCTGCCGAAGCTGAATTCAGAAGTATGGCATCAACTGTGGCTGAGATTACTTGGCTTATTGGTTTATACAGTGAACTAGGCATAAAGATCAAACAATGAGTTGATTTATTTTGTGACAGTAAAGCTGCAATACAAATTGCAGCCAATCCTATCTTTCATTAGAGTACTAAACACTTTGATATTGATTGTTACCTTGTTAGAGAAAAACTACTCAAAGGAATGATAAAGACTCATCATGTATCTACAAGAGAGCAGCTGGCTGATTTACTTACAAAAGGTCTATGGAAAGCTTCACACTTACATCTAATGTCCAAGCTGGGATTGAAAGACATATTTCAACCATCAGCTTGAGGAGGGGTGTTATGAATATAAGAAACTGAAAGTTAGTTACATATTCTGTTATAATATTAGTTAGAGTAAATTGTGGTTAAGTTAGATTAACTAGATCATATAGCTATAGTTAGTACACACTATATATATCTGAATGTAGACATTTTGTTAGATTAGATTCATTTCTTATGAATGAAAGTTACAGTTCTTTCTCTCTGTTAATGGACTGTTAATTCATATCTCTGAATCTCCATAGCTGAATTCTTCAAGAATATAATTGATAGTTTACACTTTTAGATTAAAAAAAAGTGATAATATTAAATTAAAATATGAAGAATATCATCTTTGCATAGAGAGAGATATAGAAAATGAGGTAGATGAAGAAATAAATTGATAAGCAAAATACATTAGGGGGAAAATGGGGTTGAAGAGAACATTGAGAAATAAATTGGGTAGAAGGTTTCGAATGATAAGAATATCGAATATTAATGTAAGAAAGAATTCCTCACGCATTTTAAAAGGTGAATAATTTCATTAATCTCTTCGGCCAACATTTTGTATTTAAAATGGTACATTGAAAATAAAATAGAAGGGTTAAAATGAAACACGATTTAATTAGAATGTCAAAATAAAATTTACAGACAATTTAAATGAGATATGTATGTGTTTGGACATTTTTAATACTCTTTCCGTTTTAAAAGAATGACATAGTTTGACTTAGACCGAGTTTAAGAAAAGAAAAAAGAATTTTTAATCTTGTGGTTCTAAATTAAAGTTATGTCACATGTACCAAAATGTCCTTTAATCTTGTGGTCTTAAACATGCCACGTGGAAAGTTAAAGTTAAAGTATTGCCAAAAAAAAGAAAAGGGTCATTCTTTTTTAAACAAACTAAAAAGAAAATAGATACAATCTTTTTGAAACGGAGGGAGTATATATCTCTATTATTATATATTATAATTGTTGTATATAAGAGAAAAAAAATGATACTCTCTCTGTTCACAAAGAATGGTTTGGTTTGATTTGGCACGGAGTTTAAATAAATAAAGATGATTTTTGAATCTTGTCGTCCTAAATTAAAGTTATGTTCAATGTAAAAAATTGTCTTTAATTTTGTGGCCTTAAACATGCCATGTAGAAAGCTAAAGTTAAGACGTTACCAAAAAAAGAAAAAAAGCATTCTAATTTTTTAAACAAACTAAAAAAAAAGAAGTCATGTTTTTAAATAGAGGGAGTATGATATATTTAATTGGCCAAGGATTCATCTACCTTATGTCCTTTTCCTTTCTTTCTACTTTCCCAACTTTCCATTTATTTTTGTGTTATTGCTAAAATTCTTAAAAGTCATTTTTTAATTCTCTTAGAGCTTATTTGACATTGTTGTTGTGATGATAGACGTGTTTTTTTTTTTTATAAAAAAACACTCATTTTGAAAAATAAGTGTTTGGCATATCTTAAAACTATTTTTAAGTAGACGTAAAAATGGTTTTTCTGTTATTTGAAAGAAAGCTGTTTTTAAAAAAACAAACGCAGAAGCAGATTTTTAAAAAAAAAAACTAAAATATCCCTTACATACATATATTTTATCAATATAGCCCTTATTAATTAATTAACATATCTCATAAGTTTGGTTAACGTTCATTCAAGTATTGTATTGCTTTTATTTTTATATAATCAAATTTTATTTTATTCATGTTTTATATTATTATTTATACATTATATTGTATATATCACTTTACATATTATTTTACACAATTAGAAATAAAGTAACAACAATATATCTTTTTTCTAAAAAGTAACAATTAAAGATAGACCCTTCCAAAAAAGTAACAAATAACAAAATTTTCTTTTCTTAATTTACTTATTATTTTATTTTAGTTTGAATTTTTTAAATCTTTAGATTATTATAATAATAATAATAAAAAGGGAAAATAGCTAAGATTAAATCTCAAAAATAAATAAATAGGTACAAATGAAAAAAAAGCTTTTCAAAAAAATTCAACAATTTTTATCTATGTTCAATAATGATTGAAAATTTGAATATTGTTATGAAACTATATAAATTTAGAAGAAGATCAAAGTAGGGAGAAGAGGGAAAACTTCTTATTCATCTCGAGGGAAATTTAGAAATTTACAGTTCTTATTTACAATGAAGGAGAAGCCATTTATTTATAGGGGAAACCTAACTGGGTCCTCAAGTAGGATTCATAACCATGTCCTAAAAGGACTCCACATAATTAGACATTCACTATAATACAAATATGTTTATAACTCTCCCCTTGAATGTCGGTAGACTATGTGCCTCATTAAAATCTTACTAGATAAAACCCAGTGAGAAAAAATCTAGTGAGGGAAAAAGAGTACACATATCCAATAATACGCATTATGGATGCCTCATTAAAAACCTTACAAGGAAAACCCAATAGGACAAAACTTTGTTAGGGAAAAGAGTACATCACGTATTAACTCCCCTTAATGAGAACATAAATCCACAGACTTGAATCTTCGTTTTCCACCATCTTCTTGAAAGTTGTAGTTGGTAGAGACTTGGTGAATAAATCAAGTGTAGTATTATTTAAACAAACATGTTGCATGTTGATATCACCATTCTTGAAAGATCATAAGTGCAGAAAAATTTTGACAAAATATGCTTTCTTCTATCTCCTTTCATAAATCTTCCCTTCAGGATCAAAAATTTCTACAAGTTCCTTACTTCAACTTTGTAAGCAAATAATTTATTGCCTTTGAAAACTCTTTTAGAGTTTCAATTCTAGTCATCAACTTGCATAACAATACTTGTATATGCTTTATGTATTTTAATCTATTTAATCCTTATGAGGATTATAAACAAGTTTTTGCTTTAAATTTTGAATTCATCGAATATTTTCATATATCAATTTTGTCAAATGACAACATTCAATATTAAATGTATGATATCTTCTATTGCCTAGATTGCAAGTCAAATAAGTTTTACGCTTACCAAGATGCATCATTTCACTTTTACTTGATAATTATTTCTATACCAACATGCTTTAATAGTCGTAAAATTTATATCATCACAATCTTTTACAATATTGCATGCTATGGTATTAAAAATATTGTCAACGATAGATAATTTTTTTTTTCGATATACAATACGACATAACTTATTGAGATCTCATCACTTCATTATTTTTAGGTACGTACCCTTATCATGAGGTTTCATGAAGTGTTATGTCATAAGCGCTTCAAGAGCAGATTGTCTCTTTATTATGAACATTTGGATTCTTTGATCCTCCCCCTTTTTCAAGGATTATTTTACTTAGATTCGATTGGTCAATCATGCTTCATGCATGTTGTAGATTCTATCCTCAAAGGACATTTAATAGGAGTATTTACAACTCTTGTGTTGCTTCTAATCTCCACTTGAAAAGCTTCATTTACTACCATATTCTCAGTAATCAGATCATGAAAAATAAGTTGAAGTTTCTGAACTTGTGATTCAACAATTTTACTATCCACAATTTTATAGTCTATAAATTCTACGACCACAAACTTTTTCAGAAATGCATCTTCTATCTTATATTTCTTTTCAAGTGCATTCCACAATTATTTCTAAGTTATCATTGCACTACATATATTATATAAGTGATCCTCTAAAGCACTCGAATGTAGCTCTTACATAGGAAGTCTGTCTGTTTTCATGCTTCAATAATCATGAATTTTTCTCTGCTGACATTTTAGCAGCAGACACTGGAATTTCATCGTTGGCAAATTTCTGATAAACAAAAATCGATACAGACTTATTAAGCAATAAACCAATGTAGCAAACTTAATAGGAGTATAAAATCACAAAGGTTTTTGTCTCCACCACAAGCACAGATTAAAATAAATAAAAAATAATTTCCTTAAGATTGTTGTCAGTATGTGTTTAAAAAACAATAATACTGATAACCAGAACCTTTGTATAAATACGAAGTTGTCAAAAAATTAAAATCTGTAAAACATACCAGAATTTGGAAAAACCAGAACGGAAAAAGATCAAGCCCACTAAATATACCGTGTCCCCTTAAGAAAATTATTCTCCTATAGTATCTGAGATTTGATTTGGAATATGTACTTCCAGAATAGAATGATCTTAATCACCTGTGTATTGATACCCAAAACGCTAGTGTCAGCGAGTCACTCAACGACAGTAAAGTACACGAAGAAACTTTGTGCAGAAGAAGAAGAAATCAGAAAAAATCGTAAGAAAAAAGTCTGAAGATTGTAACCCTTTCAGAATCAACACGATCATTCATGAAAGTTTGCAACCTTTCAAACGGTCATGGTTGTTCCTGAATGTTGTTACCTTTCAGAACAGTCATTTCCAATGGCGATAAAATTCAAAATAAAATGGGAAAGAATTTAAATAAAACAGGTCGCGGATCCGAACATTTCGGTTAAGCAACTGAAAAGTTGAAAGGTTTGGGTTAATCTCAACTAAATAATCGAAAAAGTTTTGACTATTTAATTTTATTTCATTATATAAATAAATAACTAAATAATTAAAACAAACTTTGTCCAAAAAAATCTCTCGATTGATCAAAGTCAAGCGACATCGGCGAGAGGGGATCCCTCTTTCCAATCCTTGTAACAACTAATAGGAGTGTTTCTATATTTTAACTCATCTATTTTTCTTTCAACCACCTATGAGGGAGAAATAACTTTTCACTAAAGAATAAGAGGAGTTTTCAAGTTCCAACTTTCCAAGTTCTTTCTTTTCAACTTCGCTCCATTTCCCATTAACTCTTGCTATATACAAAACAATGACTTCCTCAATTATCAAAATACTCTTGTTACATTAGTTTCAATTTATTCTCTACAGATTGTGAGCACTCAATTTGCCGTATTTACCTCATGATAAATTATTAGGATTTACTAGACATTCTCTTACACTACTCTAACTAGCAGGTTCTCACAACTCGTTATCACCTAAAGCTTCGATATATCTAAACAAGCTTTTAAACACACAATATGCATTCTTTATAAAGAAACACATAATGAATACGTACAATCAATCCACGATGATTTAATCACCAGTTGAACAAGTAGAAAAATCCAACATCTCAATTATATTAAAAGGTAACAATATTTAATTTAGTGACTGCCAAACCCTTATATAGAAAATTTAGTTACTCATTAATAATGTATGTGAAAACATAATACTAAAATTATAACTAAGAACGGAAAATACGGGGAAAGGAGGGAAACCTTGTTATCTAATCTTTATTTTACTCTATGACAGATCCTAATTCTGCCTAGTTCAAGGGTTCTGTAAAATCTGTAGTTAGACTATGTTTACAAACTACACAAAGGCCTGAGAAACGAAGTAATAAGTTCATATTGGAACAGAAAAATCTCCTGCTGGCACCAGCTTTACTGTGCATAGAGTGTAGCAAAAGGCTTCATTTCAACACTTTTATCTAGTTTCTTTTTATCTAAATCTCTTCATCTTAGAACCACTTTATTCCTACCATATCAAAAATACAATTTTAAGCATGAATAATATAATTTATTCTCATAAGGTGATAAAAATTGTACATTGTGATTCAACAAATGATTAAATATATATATGTACCATATTCGGATATAATCAATTTTCACTGAATATTCACTCTATTATTTATTTGTCATTTTGAAGTAATTTTGTCTTCAAGAACAATTATTACTTCTTAGGGTAAAATGAAAAAAAAAAACATAATTAGATTTATCTTAAAGTTTTAGAATGATAGATATATTTATTTAATTTAAATAGATATTGTTAAAGAAAAATATGATAAATAATTTGAGATGAATAGTTCTTAGTTATAAAAATAAAGTTGGGATAGTTATACCTTGTGCAATAGTTTTGCTTGTGGACCAATTTAGCTTTGTCTTTGAATGGGAGTCAAGAATTCTTTGTAAATTATAGCTCTCATTGATTTTGGACAGCCAAGTATATTCAATTCCTTGATTTCATCTTGTTTAAGATCATACGAGATCAAATATCCACTGTTGCTTTGAAAAAGCAATATATAATCTTTCCACACTACTAATGGGTTTTCGGTAGGAAGACCAATTATTGTATATTTCCTAATCCAAGACTCATAAATATTGTAATCCTTCATAATCCAAATTTCCATCATATCTGTTGTTGGATCAGTACCCGATGATAGACAAGGGTAACATAACAAACTTAGAGACTCATTCAAAAGTTGGAGGCTATAAAGTGTGCCCTTGTCAAATTTGCTTGTGTTAGGCATTTCTATATTTCGAAAAATTTCGGTTGTCATGTCAAAGCAAAGGATTATATTTCGTCCTTCAACTGATGCAATCCAATGGTAAGCACCCTTATAAGACATTGAAGAATTCAACCAAAATAATATGGGCAACTCTTGATCCACATGATCCAATTTTCTCCAAATATCAATACCCAATTCATAAACTTCAACTTCTGTCTCTCCGTCTTCAGGGTACCCATAACGATCTTCCGTGTAAACTTCAGATATTCTAAAAACCTTGAAATCATTAAAAACTGAATCGTAGCCAAATCCACCACTTTTAATCGATTGATAGAATCCCTTCGGAATTTGGAAAGGGCTGGGGGGGAGATGTCTATAATTTCTAGTTGATATATTGAACAAAATGGTGGTTCGGTGTTCCATCAAAGCAATTAAACCATGGTTAGAATCGATAAGCTTATCACTTTTAACACTAGTAGTCCTTAACAAATTAGGAACATCTAGATCTGGATAAACCGAGTTTAAATTGTCTTCATCGTCACTAGAAATAAAAGAAAAAATAGCTTTATATCTTTCAATGTCTTCTTTACAGGAGCGCTTTAAAAGAATGTTATCATATGTCGATGTTAATGTGTGGTTGTAATGAATATGGATGAAATATGAAGATTGTATGAGAGTGTAAAAAGTTTTGGAGACACATTTGAATCGCAAGATAAATTTAAGTGGAAGTCTCAAAAGGATATGAATGATCATATCTTCAGGATATTTCTTCATAATTCCGTCAACCATCATGTATTTTTTACCAAATAATTCCAGATGCAGTTAGGGAAATGATGTGCCCTTAGCACCTCACTTGAATTGTATCCCAAAGCTTATTCTTTGCACTCTAAGATCCATAACAAACTAATCATCCGGTATTTTGTGGGTGCAAATGTGTTTGCTGGTGAAATTTTTCCTTTTTGATTTAAAACAGTTATATCTATTACATATAATTTTATATTTATCTATCTATACTATTTTAAAAGCATAAACTTCCTAACTTAATGTTAAACTAGTGATACTATCCGCACTTCGCGCCGCTATATGAAATGTTTATAAGATAATAAAGTAATATTTATATTTAGGTAAGTATCAAATATATAAGATAATATTCATATTTTTCTTCATCTGCGATATCACATGTTTTTTCATTTTTAAAAACATAAAATATAATTATTTTCTTACATTTTTTAGTGTAAACTATTCAGATGTTATATAGTAGAACAAAATATTTACCATTGTGAAATAAATAAAATAAGAGGTAATATTTTTAAATAACAATATATTGCATTACATTAAAAATATTTTACATGTTTTAATTTCCTCTATATATTGTTGGAGTACTAAATTTCTATACAAATTATGATTTCGTAAACAAATGTTTTTTTTATCATATCTTTATTATTACATTTGTTTGTTATAATTTTTAAACATTAATTAAATATTTATAAGAATTATGATAAATGAAACCATTAAAACTTATGAGTAATATTGAATATTAGAAGTTACAAGTAAGATGAAGAGACATGAGTTATAAATAATTCACATGTATAATTTTATTGAACATTAAATGTATTAAAATTTATGCATTGATTTTATTAGTAAAACAATAAATAAATAAACAAATAAAAATAAGGGCTGAAAATACAAAAAATGAACAAAAAAATATAATAATCGGTGACTGCATAAAAATTGTGAAATTTACGATTGTGAAAATAGATTGTTACATACGCAAAAAAAATGACATCATGAAACTAATATTTTTATTTTTAATTAATTTTTTGCAAGTATAATAAAAATGAAAATTCTAATTATCATAATTTTTTGTTTTTGTTAAAATGGAATAATTATATTAATTATGCTTCATAACAAAGAAAACGTAGAATAGTAAAGGATCAAATGATTAGCATTGACAATACATTTAGCTAAATTATTTATACATAGAAAAATTTAAATAATTCTAGCAAAAGTAGCTAAGTTATTAATGCAAGTCAAAGTAAAAAAAAATCTAGCAAAAATAATCTTTAATTATGCTTCATTGTTTTTTCTTCTACTATCTTCCTTTGCAAGTAGAACCGCCACCATATTTTGCTTCATAAGTCAAACTCTTCATCACATGCAACACCTTGAATAAAAAATTAAATAAATAAAACATCATATACCAATTAAAAATAATCATATCAAAAGAACGAAAGAAATTTAAACTCTATATATGTATCATATTTGTATATTATTTTTTCAATAATACTAACAATATAAAATAATAATCATTTCTTAAAATCTAACAAATATTATAATCAAACTATATTATACTTGAAAAACTGACTGTTAGAAAGAACAATTGTATACGGACAACACGTTGTTAAGAAGTACAAAGACATTATTTTAAATCATACTTGCTTGATGTATGATAGTACAAACATAAATAAAATATTAAGAAAGCATGTCCAAGTATGTACAGAGTTAAGAATGAAATATATCTTACCTTTATGTACTTCTTTTTGTTACATGTTTGTTAATTCACAAACAAATATGATGAAGAAGAGAAATGATAAATTTTTGTATGAGTAAAATAAATATGGTTTTATTTAGACGAAATAGAGGAAATGAAAAAATAAGGATTTGAGAATGAAATATTTAGGAATAATTAATATATATATATATATATATATATATATATATATATATTACATCTTCTACATCTACTAATTAATAATTTGTAACAAATTAATTACGAGGAAAACTTAAAAATCCTACTAAAACTAGTAATAACAACATTTAAATATATCATTTTTTTGCAACTTTCTCTTTATTTATCCACACAGAAAGTAAAAAAGACCCAAAACCCAACCCTTTTATCACTTAAGTGTTTCTTCTTTCCTGGTTGTTGAGTCTTTTTTTGTGCTAATATTTTAAACGCACTCTTCTCAATGAAGCTTGTATAGGTGTTTTTTCTTCTCTTATCTTTTAGATTCGAGCTGTTGGCTCGTGTTAGCCGTAGTTTACAACTGTGAGGGATTAAGATGTTAATTCCTAGATTGCATGAGTTTGTAATCTGACACTTGACTTGACTTTAGTAAAAATATTGGTGAAATCTTATATGGCAGGTCGTAACTTTTTGCTTTTTTGAGCAAGATGATTTTAACGTAAGCATCTTCTGTTCCTTTACATTTTGTTGTGTAGATGGTGTCACACCCCTTTTTGGGCACGACGAAAAGAGTTTTTCCAATTTAATGATATTATTGATTAAGAGATTATTATTATCTTTTCAGAGTCGTCACTTGGATTGAGTTAGGTGTTCTAAGTCACCTTTTTGTTTAATCCTAATAAAAAGGAAATGATTCTTTGTTTGGTCTATGAATAAAAAATTTAGGTAAAGAATTCTATTGACCGAGGGGAAGGTAGTCATCCCTCGAGTCCTGTGATTCTAGCACAATCGCTTTTATTGACTTATTACTATTATTTGGATATACTATTGTACGCTACAGTTTCACTCATATTTTTATTGTTGAACTTTTTATTTGGTCTCAACTGGATGCATAAATGCATTCTCGATCTTGATATTTAATGACATAACTGTCTTCTTTGCATTGCACCTCATGATTTATTTTTTTATAATTCTCTACTTTAAATTTATAGAATTTACTTACATTATTGGACAAGGTGCATCATTGCATCATTGATTTTTTAATGTCTCAAAAAAGATGCGCAAACACATTCTTAATTGAAATAAATAATTTTAACGTACCTAATAGTTTATCTAATGTTAAAAGAAAATAATTAGTCTTTATAAAGAAAGATCAACTAAAATAAAATATTAAAATTCTAGGATACAATATAAATTTTGAATTATCTTGTTTTCTTTTAATTTTATTCACCCTTAAAGTTAATGTTAAAATTAGGCCTACACATATTATATTTTTTTTATCTTAAAATTAATGACAAAATTAGGCATGCGTATATTGTAATTTCTTATTAATCCAACAAAACAATGACAAATTGCTAAAATAAATCTCATTCTTTATTGGACAAAATAAACAACAATAATTTTTCATCAAATAAAGCTATTAAAAAAAGATATAACTCTCAACACATTCTTTATTACAATCAAATCACGAATAAAATAAAAGTGTACGAGAATTTATCATAATAATTACATAAAAAAACCTTGCTCAAACCTCGATTAGAACACCCACTAAGTTTTTGTAGGTGATTTGTGATGGTATATGTATTTGTGTTGATATGAAAATAATGAATAAAGAAGAAAATATATGAATGTATGATTATTGTTGAAAGAAGAATAAAATAAAAATGGAATTTTTGGTTTGGGAGTGATTCTATAATCTTTTTTTTCTGTGCATGTGTGTATTTGATGATTTTTCCTTTTTGGTTTGCTGAATTCGTTCTCCTATGTTTTGATTTGTGAGGGTAGTATATAAGTAATCTAGGTATGTGTGTACGTGAGTAGTGTGTAGTGTGTCGTGTAGTTGTGTGTAGGTGGGTGTGGAGTGAAGTGAGTGGGGGAAATGGTGATGTGGGGGTTATTTCTTTTAATTTTATTTTGTTATCAAATAAATAAAATAAAATAAATTGTAATAATTATAATGATGTTAACTAATTATTTTGAAATAATAAAATATATAAAAGAAAAAGTCAAATAGCTAGTTTAAAAATATAATTAAGATACTAGCTTATTTATTAAAATTTAAATTAAAAGAAAAACATAATTTTTTTTTGTAGTTTTCAATCTTTTAAAATAAACTTACTAAAACACGATGAAAAATAAAATATTTAATGTAAACTTAGAAGAAATATTTAAGGACTAAAATTGGTGTAAAATCTTATGTTCGGTAAAAAATTATGTGTCTACAGTTTGTCCCTCTTTGACTGGACACATGAAGAGTTTTCAGACAAAGAAGTAGACAAAACAACAAGTTATGACTGGACTCTTATTTGAAAGAAAAATATGCGACTGAGTTCTTGTATTGAACAACCTACATATTACGGGTTGTAAGGAATCAAGTCACGTGTAGTTCAAGGAGATGATATGATGAATTGAAAGTCAAGTGAGGTTCTATCGAGGCTTCAGGTCGCGACACTTATTCTTACATAAAAAAAAGTCAAAAGAAAATAAAAGTACAAGTTCCTATCTATGCAGCTTTTTTTGAGTCTCGACTTTAAGATATCACCTTGATTTTCGGGTGAGTATCTTAACCATGAATTGAATTGGAGGCTAAACTTGTCACTTCGAGTTAGCTTTGCCATCTTCAAAATGACAATTTGAAAATGTTTTTGAATGTCTGCTTGTTTTGTTGATCAGTAGCTGAATAGAACTAGGTGTCACGAGGTCAGGTTGCTAGAAGCAATTAAAAAGTTGATTCTGGCTACATGGGGATTGATCATTCTGAAAAGATCTGAAACTTTGTTTTTGAATTTCAAATTCATGTTTCGCTTGAAGAAACCTGAAAACCATCACAAACAAAAGAAATAAACAAAAAAAATTCCCTAGTTTTCACTGGAAAAAAATTGTGGGTTATTAGCAAATGTGAATTTTAGAATAAATAAATAAACTCAGACTAGAAAATATTTATTTTATGAGAAAATAACCAAATGTCATTATGTAGGAGGGTCTTGCTCCCATTGTCCAGGAGGGTCCTGCTAATCCATTATCTAGGAGGTTCCTGCTAAACTAAATCTCATTGTGTAGGAGGGTCCTGCTAATCCCATTATGTAGGAGGGTCCTGCTAACCTAAATCCCATTATGTAGGAAGGTCTTGCTAACCTAAATTCCATTATGTAGGAGGGTCCTTCTAAACTAAATCTCATTATGTATGAGGGTCCCACTAACCTAAATCACATTATGTGGGAGGAACCTGCTAATCTCATTATGTAGGAGGGTCCTAATGACCTAAATATCATTATGTAGGAAGGTCCTGCTAATCCCATTATGTAGGAGGTTCCTGCTAAACTAAATCCATTATGTAGGAGGGTCCTGCTAATCTAAATCCCATTATGTAGGAGGGCCCTGCTAATCTCATTGTGTAGGAGGATCCCGCTAACCTAAATCTCATTATGTAGGAGGGTCCTACTAATCTAAATCTCATTATGTAGGAGGGTCCTGCTAATCTGAATTTCATTATTTAGAAAGATTTTGTCAAACTGAATCATCAAATATACTCACCATAACTTTTTTTTATTTATTATTATTATTGTTTTAAAATGTCATATATTAGAAAATATTTATCCTAGAAGAAAAATGATAAATAACTGGCTAACACTAGAAAATGTTTATTCTAGGAGAGAGAGAGAGAAATAAAGATAAATAATAATAATAATAATGATACTAATAGTCTCCGACTAGAAAGTGTTTATCCTAGTAGAAAATGAGAAATCAATGTCTCAGACTAAGAAATGTTTATCCTAGGAGTAACAATACATGTAAATTTTTCTTCTTGTTGCAATAATATTAACAAATTTGAGTCTTCAAAATATCTTTCATGTAAGGAAAATTTCCTTATTTTAGAGAAGAAACAAACAAAACTTTAGTTTTTTTTAATGGTGGTCGATTTGTGACATTGATTGAGGATAGTTGCTCTTGTTGTTGCCATGTTTGAAACTAATTTTAGCTTGAGATAGACTGTTTTCATTTGCTAGTCAGCGCACTGATAATATCAAAAACATCTCTAGTTGTTCAGAACATCCAACTTCAAAATTGTCATATTGTTTCCACCCTCTAACAATAATTGAATCTTGTATTAAAAAATTGTCAATTGCTGACAAGTTACTATGTATATCACTATTTCTTGAATCATGTCACGATTGATGGCTGACCAAACTTTGTTTTGTGCAATTGAAGAGATGGTAGCAATTTTGAAATCATTTTCTGCTTTCTTAATGAAGACTATCTCAAGATCGAATTGAGCGAGACACAAGATAAGAAGAAATAATATTTGATCCTTTTAAGAAAAAATAAATAAAAATAAATAAATAAAAATGGACTCCATTGATAGTGTGGTCGATTCTAATGATCATGACATGCATTTTGGATTAGATGGTCTGGTCTATCCAATCAATCTAAACTTCATCATTGTTGAACTTTCAACTTTGAAGTCAGACTTATATAATCCAACTTTTGCGCTGGATTTATGACTAACACTTGATTGGTGGTGCTTCGAAAGGTTTTCACGGACAAGTCTCTTTTTTTAGTATCTCTCATTAACTATCATTCTACGGTGCCCTGGAGGTTTTCATCAATAAGATTCTCTCATTTTTTACTTACTCTCGACTCATATGATCTACTATAGGGATTTCGAGGATTTTCATCGATAAGATTCCTCATTTTCACTCCTTATATGAGTGACATGACATTTTTCTTTATATAATCAACACTGAAAGCTTGCTTGACTTGTCATCGTTAAAAATCAATCAGAAGGTCTTTATTTGGATTGTAACGTAGCCTTTGGACAGGGTTACAAAGAAAGAATTGACATGACAGCTTAAAGATACTTCATAACACGATTAAGACGTACAACTTTTGGAATCGACTCTTTTTTTTTTAAAATAAAATAGAAATAATAATAATGGCCTTCGATTAACCTTACTCATAAAGGTTCTTACGGTTGGGAGAACTACCTAACTAAATAAAAATAGTGTTCTTTCTAAGAGTAGGCGTGGAGAGCTTTTTGCGGAAAAACTTGCAAGTACAGTTTTGGGGGGAGACAGGCATCGACCCTATCTTATGAGTATTCGAACTATAACAGTTCTCATGAACAATCTCTCATTTTCGACAGTTATACAATTCCAGAAGATGATCTAGAATTGGTTCAATCACGTTTATTAGAAGTCGACAATAGAATGATTCTACTAGCAAAGAGCCATATACGTTTTGTTGTCACATCTACTGATGTACCTCATAGTTGGGTTGTACCTTACTTAGGTGTCAAATGTGATGTTGTACCGGGTCGTTTAAATCAGACCTCTATTTAGGTACACCGAGAAGGAGTTTACTATGGTTAGTGTTGTGAGATTTGTGGAACTAATCATGCCTTTATGCCTATCGTCGTAAAAGTTGTTCCTAGGAAAGATTATGGCTCTTGGGGATCCAATCAATTAATACCACAAAGACAAGACAAAGATCAAATACTGGTCCCCTCTCTCTTAGACTTAAAAAGCTCTGAGTCTTGAGGTGGCCCGGCGAGAAGGACCGAATAGATCTGAACAATCCCCCACTACCAGACGACGACACTTGTCGAGTAGAACTCGAGAGTAGGTTAATGAACCTTCGTAGAGGTTCTAATATGGGAGAAAATCTAACCTCTATTGTGGAAAACCAACTCGAGATTGAAAAAAGAGTTTTTTTTGAACTTCTGCACAGAGGTTATTCCCTAAAATTGCTTGTTGCGAAGAGGAACGAGATCCGGGAGTTTCTCTTTTCCCCATATGGGGAGGCGCTTAGTGAAAAAGCCCGCTTTGCACCTAAGACAAATTTTGCGGGAGGGTGCAGCACAAAGTCTTTGCTTTCAAAGGGTTGAACAGGCGCTCAATAAAAGCAATCTACTTTTGAAAAATTAATTCTTCATTTATATTTTTAAAAGAAATTTTAATTTTAAAAGATGAATTCTTCTTTTAGTGGGGGATCCGTATGAGGTGGAAGCTTAAGCAGAAATGAAAGAGGATGTTGAGGGAAGCCACTAAATTGAGGTCTTCATTCGCTCACTCTAACGCTCGTTTAGTAGACAACGAGTGGAGTGCATAAGCCCCATTAGATATAGGCGTGGGAACTACACGAGCTCATAAGTAAAGTACGGAACAAGCCTTTGTCTACAAAGCAGAGCGACCTACTATTGCTTGCTTCTAGCGAAGCTTTTATCTCTAAGTAATAGGAATTCAGGTATGGCAGGAATACTGTCGACCATTACGAGCGATAGCGAAGCCAAGCCGTATAAAGGCAAGCAACCTTATAGCAATATGAAACGGCCTACTTATAGCCTATCAACATGTCAGTCAATATCAGTAGAGGTCCTCTTGCCTAAAAAAAGGAGTCAACCCAACATGGGCAATGATAAACACACCAAAGATTTACGCAATCCTTGTGTGCTTGATTTGTGCACTGGCATAGCAGAATTCAAATCCGTTGGCTCAGATGAGTGGATCTTGGCTTCGTAAACATATCTATATTCTTGCTTTTTCACTACCAATGAGTAGGCAGCTTGGGATGCTTATGGAGATATGGCTTTGGTAAAGTTTTGCTTAGCGTGTGCTTTCTTAGGTGCTACTTAGAATATAGATAGTCAGACTCTAACTTGAGAATGTTATAACGCTATGAAATAAGGATATCGTGATCAGCCCGATTGGATCTCGTTATGGTTTCGCGGAAAGGGGAAAACGCAAAATTTTTCTTCCTGGTTGGTGTACTAGGGCGAGGCGAATCCCAATTCTTTCGTTAGCTATCTTAGCTTTCCCTCTTTTCAATCTATATCAGACCTCCACTACTTCTTCGTCAATACCTTTTAGTTATCCTTTATGCTACTTTTTTCCAGCCCACGCCTAATCAGAGTAGTCAATGTGCCTACTCCGTCCTTCTTTTAAAAAAAATGAATGTTGTAGGAGAGGTTGGCAAGGAGGGACATCATTAAAAATGATTTGTTTGTGTGTGAGGAAGGTCTTTTATCTTTCTCCTTCCATTGCTTGACTAGGTTCGCTTTGCAAGGAAGGGAAGGAATTTGTACAGGTAGAAAAGGGTCGAGGTCAAGCTATGGGCACAAGGAGGTAAGGTATAATAAGTTACTTCTTCGTCTTTTGCTTGTCATTGGATTAGAAGCCGCAGGCAATGCCTTCTTGCTTGTGTAGTTGGCCTTGCCTACTTAGTGCGGAAGTGCGTAAAGTAGGCTAATTCTTTGGTTTATAAAGATCTTGTAGTAGCCGAAGGTAGTCCGCTTGTTAGATTGAATTTCATCTCATATAACAACATAACCGGGGCCTTATTAATTTAGAGACTTTATCAATAGTATAAGTGGACCTCTCAAAGGTATAAGTAGACATTAGTCTTGCTGGTTCGGGCGGTAAGGCCCTGGGTAAGCTCGGGTTAGCCTGTCAGGGTGAATGCAGGTAATTGATGTAACTTTTCTTCTAAAGCGTCTTAGTTCGTAACTGACGAAGTGTAGCATTGAGGTGAGGAGCGCGCTAGCTAGGTGGAGTCTCTTTTCGAAACTACTTCTTTTCCTTTCTCTCTCTGCTATCCCCTAAACTGTTAGTATCGAGACAAGTTCAGAATGTTGGCTGAGCGTAGACTAGTCTGTTCAGGCAGTGTTATTATTATTATTATAATTATTATTATTTTCCCCAACTTTTGTGATGAGGACTATCTAGATTTTTTCTTTGTTGGATCGAACCTCAAAATAAGGTTGCCTACATATCTTGTCAAAGCAAGATCAGTCCGAACGTAGTTCAAGAAGTTTTTTTTTTGTTGTTATTGATTTTTTTTCAACTCTTTTTTTCTTGACTATTTTTTTGTGACTTCAATTTTTCTTTTTTCTTTTTTTAAATTTGTGACTCCTTTTTTTCTTCTTCTTTTTTTGACTGTATTTTGATTTCAAAAGAGGGATATGAAAGAAAATAAAATTAAGGCTCAAAAGGGATAGAAAAGAATTACACAGTAATCATATAGTAGAATAAAATGCCTTCGTCATATCAATTATCACAAATATCAAATACAAGCATGACTTTAAGATGTGAATTGAAAATCATACATTATCTCTTTGTAACATATGCATTGATGGATATGCATATCATTTTTGTTTTGATACTAAAGTACGCATCAAGGTGTTTAAGTCCTTTATTCATTTCCTCAAATGTATATCTTTACTTCTTTGGTGTATTCCTTTCATGATCAAATATAATCTTGAGATCTAACCAAATTCTCTTGCATATCATGTCACAAAATTAAATTAAAAAGAGATGCATATGTGGAAAGCCAAATAGAACGGATCAAAGTGACATAGAATAAAAATTATATTAAGATAAAAAAGACTTAGTGACAAAACTAAATTTAGGTCACAACTCTATAATGACAAACTACGACAAGACTCAACAAACAAACACATAAGAGAAATGATAGAAAAGTCTAACTTACTAAAAATAAATATAGAGATGAATTGCATAGCAAAAATGATGACAAAATAAAATATCCATGCACTCTTTTTAAGAAAAGAAGAGTGTCTCATATTCACCAATCTAGACTTCTTAGCCACTGCTTTGTATGTTAGCCTTCGTAAAAGCTCCATCAATTTCAATTGTCTTTGCTTCAAAATTGTCATATTCTTTTTCATCACATATCGTCTCGAGAAAGTGTACATCATTATGAACCGGTAGAGGATTCTTAGTAACATTTGGGGAGTCATCATTTTGAACCACAATCATCTTTGTTTGAATCATCTCTTCCACTTTTTTTAAAATCAATTATGACAGTCTTCAATACTGTGCCCTGGAGCATTAGAATGATATGCACATTGTGCTATAGGATTGAAACCTTTTGCATGTGGATCCACATAATTTTGAGGAATCGACTCTATCATCTTCAAATGTTTCAACTTATTATACAAACTTGTGTAACACTATCCAATTGGTGTGATATTGTTTCTAGGCCTTGGAACTCCTTCAAATTTCTGCCTCGGACAGAGATTATAAAGTGCTCTAAAATTTTGAGAAAAAGGGTGAACATTTTGATATGTTGGTGCTCGCCATTGAGGATAGTTTGGTGGGTATGCATATTGTTGTGCATTATAGACCGCATATTGAGGTGGAACAATAGAATACTATGTGTCTTGCATAGGGAGATAGTGATGAAAATAAGGTGGTGCATATTGATGAAGTAGACCCCTTGAACTTTTTTGCGTGTATGACACAACATTAACTACATCCTCCTTCATTTTCTTTTCCCCAAGATTTCCTAATTTATTTTTAATCACCTGTGTTGTGGCTCTCAAGGCAGCTTGACTTATCATTTTTCCAAACTTGATGCCATTTTCCACCATTTCAACAATCTTAATAACTTCGGCAAAGGTTTTTCCAAAAAAAGGAAAGTAAATAATTAAAATAGTATGGCTCTTGCGCTTGAAGGAAAACATTAATAATTTCAGACTCTTTCATTGGCGTCTTAACCCTCACAGCTTGCTCCCTCCACCTAATAGCATATTCACGAAAATATTTAGTGGTCTTTTTCCTCATGTTGGCAAGTGAAGTACGACTGTAACTATGTCAATGTTATATTGAAATTGTTGAACTAAACATCGAGCCAAATCATCCCATGTATGCCAGTTAGAAGTATCTTGATCTATGAACCATTCCGAGGCAATTTCTATCAAACTTTCTCCAAAAATAGGCATGATCAATTCTTCTTTGTTTCCAGCCCCTCTCAGTAGATTACAATATCTTTTTAAATGAGCTAGAGAATCTTCATATCCATCATATTTCTCGAATTTTGGAGTTTTAAAACCAATGGGTAGATGAACATGGGGAAACATGCACAAATCATTGAATGCCACACTTTTGTGACCTCCCAATCCTTGCATATCTCTTACACTCTGTTCCAAACTCTTCTTTTTTCTAGCCATTACTTCATATTGCTCGTTCTTAACAACTTCTCCAGCTTCAACATGCAAACTATACTGATGAGTGTGAGGATAAGAACCTAAAATTTTAAGAGCATCGTCGTGGGTGTAGCCATGATCATGAAGAACTTTGGATGAGTGATCATTGGATTTGGACACCATTGTTGGCCAAGGAATGCTATTAATTGGCGCAGTTGGCACGTACAGTGGATTACTCATCATAGGAATATTCAAACGACACACCGTAAAAGTTCCAGCAACGTTGGATGTGTTAGCAAAGGGGACAAATCTAGGTGGATTAATTGGATAATTTATCAACACTTGGATAGGGGGTGACATATTTGTATTTATATAGTCATGAATTGAAGACGATGGAGATTGTCTACTCATCCAAGCTTCGTACATCTTCGTTATTTGTTGTCTTAACATCTTTACCTCTTCACTTGACACTATTTCTTTTGACTTCATCCAGTTCTGTACCTCATCATTGTCCGACTCATTTCCATCTCTGTGAGTCAATTTCTTATTCCCTTTTGACCTTGTATTGTAGGGATGGGATGTCAGCTTCTTAATTTAACTGTGTATTGAAAATAAATCTTGGTAGGGTTAGACCTTCTTCAGTTATAATCTGTCATATTATGGGAGCACCCTCTAGACGTAACCGGCGTCATCGTCCTCGAAGAGGACTAAGACTAGCCTCTTAGCTTACATCATTACATTCATCAGTTAAAATGCGGAAAATTTAAAACTTTTTCGATTACTTCTACATTGAGGTTTACATAGACCTCTACATACACATAATATATATATTTATCGAGTATACATAGACCCTTCGTATAAGAAGATTACATAGTCTTCTACTTTTATTGCACATACATAGTATAAGATAGTCTCATAAAAATTCTATAACATTGTCTCATATTAAACCATCTAGATAAGAGTATCACAATTTGGACATAGCCCTACATCAATAATTATAGCCACATATAGGCTTTACAAGTATAGTACCAAATGAAAGAGAATGAACATAGTGTCTTTGAAACTAAACAACATCCAATAGGTAGATAATGGCATCGTCCTCGGAAAGTGAGGACCTACCGAACTTGGAAGATAAGAATCCAAGTAGTCTTCGAGCCTTCTCTAATATCAACGGCCGGATCCTACATTTGTAGTAAACATCAAACATGGGTTAGTACACACTTGTACTAATTATGAGTATATGCACATAAACAAGTGAAATCATGCTAAAGAGGACATTTTGGTCAAAATCATGCTAAAGTACTTTGAAAAGCCTTATGCACAATTAAGAACCCATATAAGCCAATAATCACAAAATCCATAAGTCAAACCCATGTACAACACAACACCAACATCAACAAGTAATAGTCAAGTCAACACATACAAGAGTTCATAACATCATAATATAAGCAAGACTCTTACTCCTAACCCACCATTTAGCCTACTAGTACAATGACCAAACAAAGCCCCATAACCTTATTCAATCAAGTAAGCCAAACAAAAGATCACAAATAATGCCTAACCTAACATAACATAGCATCAATAATAACCATCATCATATTTAGCAATATAAACCAATAGCATGTTCATAAATGAAACTAACATCATATAGGATCATCAACATGTAAAGTCAACATCTTCATAGCATACACATTATAAGAACACAAGAACAACCTCCTAAGGTTCCCCTCAAGGCAAACCTGTGCAAGGCATAGGTAGAGTCTCATGCCCCTACCTAGGCTAAGTCAAACTTCTCAAGTCACCCTAGTTAGTGTATAGTCCATTACTTCATTTTACTTTTGGGAACACTTGCCTTAACCGACATAGACCATAAGAGCTAAGTATGGAATCCGGTGTTGTAAAACCTTACACCTATGGAAGGTGGACTACCAGACAAAGTAGTACCAAACATGAACATAGCATCTAGGTGGATCCACTAGATATTATTCCTATGTTGGCAACATAGTTTATGGAGCTTGGGGGCTGTCTTGGAAACATCACTCTATGCCCGTTTTGGAATATGAGGCTATCCACCCCGTGAGAACTATGGTGAACCCTACCTTTCCTCCTTGGGAAGGCGCCACCTCCCATCTACAAGTTCACTCGGTGCTAAGCTAGAGTCCCTTTTGAAATGTCTTTATTTATTAGTCATCACTTAGTTTAGGTCACAGGGTCTAATCCCTTGTATAGTGATTGTCATTTAGCTCAATAGGTATTGCATGAGAATATCCTTTCATGGCAACCCTCACATGTAAGATTAGCATATCATCATCATCATTTCATAGTAAGGCATATAGGTACTTCATAACCAACCTCATATCATTTCATCTTAAGCATAATCTCACAATCACATAGTCAAGACATTTCAATTCAACATCATACCAACACCTATGTAGGCTATTCACAAGGTATACTTCAATTGAACTACATCACCAATCACAAGCCATCATACTTGAAGTAAAGGTTAGGATCATGAAGACTTACCAAATCTCCTTCAAAATCCCATCATCATGGTCTTACCATCAACCAACCAATTACATTCAATAATAGGTGTAGTAACATCAATCAATAGTAATTAATACAAGAACTAGGTCAATTACATCATCACTATCCCAATTAACATCAATTCATAACCTAGGAATTAGGGAAATTATGGTTCATCATGAATTTGATCCAATCCCAAGAATACATTACCCTAGTCAATCCATAGATGAATTAGAATAGATAAAACAAGTCTAATAATCAATTCATAATTCAATTCCCATCAATTTACAACCAAAATCCAAGATTTGGGTAATTGGGAAAAGGAACATGATCAACATGAAATTTCATAAATTAACATCAATTAATCAACAATCTATACTAAATTAGTCATAGGAAATCACAATTCATCATCAATTTGAAGCTTAGAAGAAAACCCATTAGAATAGGAAAACCCCATGGAATTGGGTAATTTGAAAATCAACTTTGAGAGGACCTCTTGGGAAAAGGAATCCCAAGAGTGAAGAAATCATACCTTAATGAAGATTAATCCACGAAATTAAAGTGAAATCCTAGAGAAATTGACCTTCCTTCTTCAAGCTTTCTTCCTTTTTCAATGGAGAAATTGGGGAGAGAGAAAGTAGAGAGAGGTGAGAGCTTTTGGGTTTAGTTTTAGAAATTGGGTTTGGATGAGTGAAAATAACTTTAAAATGATCCTTAAGCTATATATAATCACCTCCTAAATTACCCAAAACACCCCTCACTTAAAATGGTCTCTTATTGAAGTCAAAATGTCAAAAATACGATTTTAACGGATTTGGGAAGTGGCTCCGCATTGCGCTACCATCACGAATTTTATTTCTCAAAAATAATTTGAGGCAGTGAGGTCCGTGTCAGCTGTGCGTCGCACAGATGACCTCCAATTATTGACTTTCACAGGCTGCTTTGGCAGCCTGCCCACCTATGTCGGGGTCCTCCTCAATGACCCTTCGGAGGGTCCTTGGGGCGTCCTTATTGAACGTTTAGACTCTCTATACTACACTCTACCTAATAAAAGTCTTTTTACAAGTTTTAGACTTCATTTGACCCTCAGAAACCATCCCCAAACATAGCGACGTCAACTAGTTCAATTAAGCTAGTTTTCGGACGTCATGGACGTTCTTTGACGTCTTGGCTCTAAAACTTCTTGGACGACTTATATACATTATTTTAGGTCATAAAACAGTTAAATCTTTAGATACTCATGTTAGGCTCTAGATTAGGTCTTGACTTTTCGGAGTGTTACATAATCACATGTTGCACGTCATGCGTAGACAAATTTTTTATTTATAGAGTGAGTTTTGAAAGTCTAATGTTTAATTCTAACTAGCTCAACTATATTTATTTTTTATTATATATATTGTTATATTTTTTTATTAAAAAATAATGCATTGATCAATTTCATTTGGATTGCGTACATAACTCGCTTGATGAAAAATGATAAAGATCCTTGCATAATTATTTACTAAAAAATAAACTTCTTTTTTTATTATATTTTTTTAAAGATAAGCTCTTTTGTTTTCTTGACTCATTAAAAGAAATTAAGAAACAATCTATTTTTGATCTTTAACATCATGAAATAAAAAAAGAAAATATAAAGAAAAATATTGTTTGACTTTTCGTTTGAGTGACAAATTTGAAAAGATATAAATTTGTTTTGTAAGAAGAAAAAATAAATAAAGTGGTTAATAAAGACTACAACTTTTTTTTTGATGAAGAGTTTTCTTTTGAATAAAGGTCACCGAATCAAACAAGAGTTGCCTACGTATCTCATTGAGATGAGAATCCGGTGTGCATAGTTCGTCCAGATAGGACAGTTAGAAAAAAACTTTGAGATATTAAGACTTTTTTTTTGACAAATGCAAGTAAAATATTTTGAATTTTGCTTTACAAACTTCATAAAAAAAATCTAAATAAAATTATTATTATTCTTTTCACGAAGTAATGCAAAAAAATTTATTTTATTTTAAGAAATGTATAATAACTTCTAAAACAAGAAATATTTTCGTGTTTTTCCCTTCATCTTTTTTTATTTTTTTTTAATCTCACTAAAATGCGTCAACTTGTAGAGACTTTCTAAGTAAATGCATTTTCATGTAGCACATAAATTGATCTAAGTAGTCAAGTAAGAGAGGAATACTTGTCCTGGATGGACCCAACTCTTGTTTTGAGGCTCACTGAGTCACTTGCAAATGATGCAAATAAGTAGAGTCTTCTACGATAACCATGTCTATGTTCTAGCTATACTAGATTCAAACCTGAATAAGATAGGTATCTAGACTGGCTTACCCGAGTGGACTACTCGAGCCAGGGAGGGACAACTTATTGATATCAGCGCTATTCCGACTTCATTGCTGGTCCAACCCCGACTAACATATGTGAATAAATATCCTTCACTATGTATTAAGACACTCCAACTTTATCTCAAGAAAAATAGGATGCATAATTGCATTCATGTGAATGTGTGTTAAGTGTATTCCAAGACTTATAAGTGAGCGCAAGAGAAATAATTTAATATAGTTCAACAACAATTATATTAAAAACAATAAATTAGCAGCAAGTAGCACATTACACCATCAAATAAAATATATCCAATAAAATAAAATAATAAAATCAAGTAAAATTCTATAACAAAGCTCGAATTCTGGTTAGTCTCCGGCGAAGTCGCCAGAGATGTCACATCCCTTTTTGCGTAAGGCGGAAAGGATTTTTCCAATTTAAGTGACATTATTTATTAAAGAATTATTTTTATCTTTTTCAGAGTTGCCACTTGTAATTAAGTTATGGTGTTCCAAGTCACCTTTTTGTTTAATTTATAATTAAAAGAAAATGACTCTTTGTTTGGTCTGTGAATAAAAAATTCAGGTAGGAATTTCTATTGACAGAGAGAAAGGTATTAGGCATCCTTCGAGTTCCGTCGTTCTAGCACGGTCGCTTTTATTGACTTATTACTATTATTTGGATATACTATTGTACGCTACAGTTTCACTCATATTTGTTTGTTGAACTTTTTATTTGGTCTCAACCGGATGCATAAATGCATTCACAATCCTGAAAGACATAACTATTTTCTTTGCATTGCGCCTAATAATTTATTTTTCTATAAGTCTCTACTTTAAATTAATAAAATTATTTAATTATATTATTGGACAAGGTGCACCAACGCATCATTGATTTTTTTATTTCTCAAAAATGATGCGCAAAACGCATTCGTAATTCAAATAAATAATTTTAACGTACCTAAAAATTTGTCTAATGTTAAAAGAAAATAATTAGTCTTTATAAAGAAATATCAACTAAAATAAAATATTAAAATTATAAGATACAATATAAATTTTGAATTATCTTGTATTCTTTTATTTTTATTCACCCTTAAAGTAAATGTTAAAATTAGGCCTACGCTGTTACACCCGGATCCTAGACCCCGGATGAGACCGGCGTCATTAATCTCTCAGAGGTCGCAGACAAGCCTCTTCTTAGCTTTCATCACAATCATACAGTTAAATTTTGTGGAGAATTAAAAACTTTTACATTCTACTTGAAGTATACTTAGACTTCATACTTAATATTCGTATAGACATACGATATTCTAAAATTGTCTCACATATATATAAACCATCTAAGAGTGCAAATCTGGACTTAGCCAATAATAGTCAATATGACATATAGGCCTTAATACAAAAGAATTCAAAGTACATAATGAAAATTACATATTCTAAAAACTACTAAGTCTTCATAGGCTGAAATATAAGTGATAGCATCCCGAACATGAGGACCTACCAAGACTTGGAGAAAGAGTTCCAAGCTTCTTCAAATCGACCTGCTTAACTTCAATGGCCGGAACCTATAGTTATAGTAATATAAAGTAATAGGGTTAGTACGCCACATGTACTAAGTATGGGTATATGCACATAACACATAAGGACATGCATGAAAAAGGATCATTTATCATTTCTTTAGAAAACATGCTAAGTCATATAAAAGTCTTCAATGCACATACCGTATAACATATACACGTTAAATATTCCATCACTTAAAGCTTCATCATAATCAAAGGTATATTCTCATAGAGTCATGTTAACATTTCATATTCAATAAATCATATAAACATAACATACAAAACATTTACCAATGACCTCATCCCCGACCTACAAGTGCAGTGGTCAATTTTGAACCAAAAAATGGATGACAAGGGTACTTTAGAGCCAACAGGTGGATGATAAGGACATTTTTGGAGCCAATAGATAGATGAAGGGTAGTTTTGTACCATTTCCGATAATTCGATCATTTTCCGTTTTTTCTGTGCGTGTATGTGTATTGGATGATTTTTCCTTTTCTGTTTGCTGATTTTTCCTTTTTGATTTGCTTAATTCGTTCTCCTATGTTTTTGATTAGTGCGGGTAGTATATAGGTAATGTAGGTATGTGTGTACGTGAGTAGTGTCTCGTGTAGTTGTGTGTAGGTGCGTGTGGAGTGAGGTGAGTGGGGCGAAATGGTGATGTGGGAGTTATTTCTTTTACTTTTTTTTTGTTAATAAATAAAATATAATAAAATAATAATAATAATGATAATGTTAACTAATTATTTTGAAATAATAAAATATATAAAAGAAAAAGTCAAATAGCTAGTCTAAAAATATAATTAAGAAATACTAACTTATTTATTAAAATTTAAATTGAAAGAAAACATATATTTTTTGTAGTTTTTCAATCGTTTAAAATAAACTTACTAAAACACGATGAACAATAAAATATTTAATGTAGACTTAGAAGAAATATTTGAGGACTAAAATTTGTGTAAAACCTTATGTTCGATCAAAAATTACGTGTCTACAATTGGGAGTGTCTTTGTTCTTAGTTGTTTTCAGTTAATGACCTGATCACTTGATTCCTGGTGGATTCATACGAGCCAACAATAACCTAAGTAGGTGTAGTTTCTTCCAGTCAACATTTTCTTCCCACAATTTTTCTTTCTGTTTAGAGATCTTTGTAGGGAAATAGAGACAATATGTATGTTGGAATACTATTAAGTGTGTTGATAATGAGTGCCTCATATACTGCAAATATTTTTTTCTTGGAGAAGTAACTACACTAGTAATTGTTATGCAAATTGCACCTCCTGCCAAACAAGGGCAAAACCAGATAGCCAAAGTTTTACTTTGGCCACTTTATAGGAACTTGATTCAGAGTTCCTCTAATTTTTTTTAACAAGGCATATACAAATAATTGATAAATGTATAGAGGTTTTATAGTTTGAAAAGTATATATATATCATGAATTGCAGCTGAGTAATCACTTATGTGTGATATATATAGAAATAAAATTATAAACACTTTGAGGTACTTATCAATTTAGTCCAAAAATGAAAAAGCAGATCATTCACGACATATACATAGTGCATTATATTCCAACAAAAGAACCAAATGCATAGTAATAATTATTGTTTCATGTCATATCGAAGAAGGGGAAGAGAATCATCGACCTAACTATTGTGATGAATGTTTTTATATTTTTGTGCATTAGTTTAGAATAATTAGTATGGCTTTTGATCGGGCAAAGAGTCCATCAATTTTTCAGAGACATTTTGATCGGGTGAAATTTCACTAGTTTAGGAGCTAATTGCTTAGATTTTATGAGTCTTACTAGAGTTTGGTGTGTCTAGATACATGCTCAAAATATGTGAGGTCAAAATTAAGTGTAATTTGTGAATATATCCAAGTGAATTTGTATGTGTCTGAGATACATTGAAAAGTCTCATTCACCTCTCTCACTTCCTCCCGTCTCGCTTGCAACTCTCTATGTATCTAGTTTACATGCGAATCATGTTAGAAAAGGCAAACACAAAATATATGTGCACGACAAAGCGATAACGGAAGAAAATTCAAATCAAACTTTCCCTTTCAATTTGAACCAAGAGAAGACGAACTAAATCAAGTTATACGAAGAATGGACAACAAGTATATCAACCTAACAAAATGACAACACAAGAACAAATCAATCACACAAGACACAAGAATTTACGTGAAAAAACCCTTCAATGTGAAGAGTATAAACAACAGGACCAACAACTCCACTATAAACACCAAGATTTAAATAATTGTTCTCCGAAATTGACCACAAAACAAGTGCCAAAAAACGAGCAACAACGAAACAAGATTGCACCAAAACTAGAGAATTAAAGGAGAAATTTTACCCAAAATCGAGCTACTGTTTACGCTGCAAAATCAGAAGCTACAGTCCTCCGAATCCGATCTCCACCGTTGACTTTCAAGTACCAGATGCTTTGAATTCCCAATTCCAATTTTAGTACGATCCAACGGTTAACGAAGCGCAAACTTTGTTTGAAGTGGACTGCCATAGCAGAAAAATTTCCCGAAATAAAAGCGAGATTTTTCTCTCTCAATCTCTAAAACGGTTCTCTCTTGAATTTTCCTCTTGTGTTTTTGAAAATAAGATCTAAATAAGACTTATATATGCCACATAATATTGGGCTTATGTTCTAAAGTGGTCTGCTCAAAATAAGATTTTTATTTGTCCACATAGAAAGAAAAAAAAGATCCTAAACCCAACAATTCTCCACTTCAAAACTATGTGGAGGAGACGTCATCTCGGCGATCATGCAACAATTCTCAAACTTCGCTCTTGAAAAAATCTTAGTCATCATGTCGGAACCATTATCATTGATATGGATCTTTTCAACTTCAAGCTACTTAGAATCTAAACACATCTTGAATCCAACGATACCTCACATTAATGTGTTTAGACCGACCATGAAATGTAGAATTCTTTTCAAGATGAATATATAGCACTTGGACTGTTGCAATAAAGCACATACCTCTCTTGATCACAATAAAGTTCCCCCAAAAATCTCTTCATCCGGATCAACTATTTGGAAGATTAAACAACAACAATAAACTCAACCTCTGTAGTAGATAAAACAACACAATTTTGTATCCTAGATTGCCAAGACATAGCCCCTGCAAAAGTAATCAAGTATCCTCAAGTAGACTTATGAGTGTCAACAACACCAGTCATGTCTGATTCAGTGTAACAATAAAGAATAGGCTTCCCTGTGCAAAAACATAAACTCAAACTAAAAGTGTCTTGAAGATATCTCAGAATCCACGTTACAACATTCCAATGCTCTCTTCTCGGATTAGAAAGAAAACGGCCAACAATACCAACATCATGAGCAATATTTGATCTTGTACACACCATTGCATACATCAAACTACAAAGAACTAAAGTATAAGAAACTTTCTTTATATCTTCATTCTCACAATCACTGGAAGTACAATGTTTAGTACTCAATTTAAAGTGCAAAGCTAAAGGTGTACCGACAACCTTTCTGAATATACTTCTCTTGTGACAACCACAATTTCTTGACATCTCTATCATAGACAATTTGCATGCCAAGAATCTGTCTTGCTAGTCCTAAGTCATTCATAGTGAAAGACTTATCCAATTTTTGCTTCAACTTTTTAATCGTGCAGTATTATGACCAACAACAAACATGTAATCAACATAAAGCAAAACGATAATAAAATAACCATCAGAGAATTTTCGCACAAAAATACAATGGTATGAAGAAGTCTTCTGCCCTGCTGACTCATAAAAGAACCAATCTTCTTGTTTCATTGCATGTGAGCTTGTTTTAAACCATACATGCTCTTCTCGAATTTGCAACAATAATTCTCTTTTCCATTCACTTGAAAGCCTTCCGACTGCTTCAAATAAATTTCTTCATCCAAGTCAACATGGAGAATTCTTTTTTAACATTCATCTGTTCAACTTTCAAGTCCAGACTTGCAGCCATGCCTAGAACCACACAAATGGATGACATCTTCACAACTGAAGAGAACATCAAATCAAAATTATTCCTTTTTTCTGGCTAATGTCCTTCACAACTAATCTATCCTTATACCGTGGAAATGGGTTACCATCATCATGTTTTACCCCAAAAAACCATCTGTTTTTTTTAAAAAAAAAATATTTTTCAATCTTTAGGTAACATAACTAAATCAAAGGTATGATTATGATGTAGAGACTTCATTTCATCTTCCATAGAATCAAACCACCTTTATTTTTCTTCACTTTCCATGGCCTCATCAAGACTCTTTGATTCTCCCCTATCAGTCAAAAGTACATACTCATTCACAGAATAACGAGATGAAGGCATTTTCTCTATAGTAGATCTTTCTGAGAGAACTCTTTGAAGCATCAATAATAGTTGGTTGCTGACCAACCACGTCGTCTTGCACTGGAGCATCGACATACTGGTCATTCTAAATATGATCACCATCTTTAATATCAACTTGATTTTCATCATTTTGAAGATTTCCATTTGGTGGAATAGTCACAGGATTAGGATTAACATCAACTAGGCTCTCACAGCTCTAAGAATCAACTTTCTCATCTTTATCAAGATCTTCAATTGTTTGTCTTCAAAGGACACAACATCATGACTTCTAACAAGTTTCTTCTCAACTGAATCAAAGAAACGATAACCAAATTCATCTTGACCATAACCAACAAAGATAAATTGACTAGTTTTAACATCCAAGTTTAACCTCTCATCCTTAGGAACATGCACAAAGGCTTTATACCAAAAAATTTAAGATGATCACAAGAAAATTCATACTAGACCAAGCTCTGTCAGGACATCATTATTCAAAGAAACCGTAGGAGATAAATTTATAACATAGGCAATAATATTAAGTGCTTCTACCCAAAAGGAATCTGGCAGCTTATCATCTGAAAGCATACATCTAACCCTCTCAACAAGAGTTCTATTCATCCTCTCCGCCAAACCATTTAACTGAGGGGTCTTTAGAGGAGTTTTCGGATGTCGAATACCCTGCTCTTGGCAATATATATCAAAAGGGCCAATATACTCACCACCATTATCCAGAACGAATGCATTTCAATTTCTTTCATGTATGTCTCTCAACCAAGGTTTGAAAAATCTTTAACACACCAAGTACTTGATCATTGGACTTCAAAGAGAATACCGGAAGTTTGCAAAAATAATAATCAGTAAAAGTCACAAAATAAATTGCACCACCATGAGACCTTACCTTAAAAGGACCACACATATCAGAATGTACCAGCTCCATCAAATCAAGCTTTCTTGAAGGCGGATGACTCTGAAAAGAAACTATCTTCTGTGTACCTGCTAAGCAATGAATACACTTGTTCAACTTTGCCATTTTCACTCCAGAAAGCAAATTCTTCTTAGCCAAATTGCTCATCCTCTCTCGCTCATATGACTCAATCTTCTATGCCATAACAATAATGAAATATCATTCTCCACCAAATTTACTGAGCCTCTAAAAATAAAGCCCTGAAAAGCGTACAAGTTACACAACTTGTCACCACGGGCTACAACCATCGAACCTTTAGTAAGCTTCCACTAGCCAGCGACAAGGGTATTAACAAAATCCTCACCATGAAGGTTTCCCACAAAAATTAAATTCAAGCGAACTTCTAGAGCATGTTTGACATTATTGAGAACTAGTTTGGAACCATTGTTTCCAAACAAATTGTCTCAATATCAAGAACTACAACCTCATGATTAGTACCCAAACATCCCAAAATTACCTGGAGAATAAGAAGAAAATAATTCCTTTGTTAGGCATGACATGAGAATTAGCACCAGAATACACTAACTAGCTAGACTCATCACGAACAAGATTAACAATATTTTCATCACAATAAAAAAAAACATTAACAACAACAACAACACGATTTTCATTGTCATCTTCTTTATTTTGTTGTCTCATACCTCTATTTTACTTAAAATAATATTTCTTGGTATGACATTCTTGTAACAATAGTCACATGTAACATTTTTGTATTTGGACTTTGGCTTACCTCTACTTCTATCTCTATTACTCTAACCTCTGCACTTGTTTCTCCACTGTTTTTCAGTAACCAAAACATCGGAGTTTGAAGTAGAAGATGATGAGGCCGGAGATCTTCTTCTCATCTCTTCATTCAAGAAACCATTGTTAGCATATTCCATAGTTACAACACCACTAGGAGCAAAATTAGTCAAAAGAGTCTGGCAGAGTATTAAGAAGTCATAGTCCATGCATTTCTTAATCGAATTTTACATTCATTTCAGATAGCTGGTCAAGAACATCATGAAAATCATTAAAATTATGATTTGAAATAGGAGTACCCTCTTTATACATGATGTTCATCAATTGTTTTTATAAAAACAACTTATTGTTGCTAGTCTTCGAAGCATAAAATGTCTCGAGCTTGTCCCACAAACTTCTGGCATGTGTCTTATTCACAATGTGGTTTCTAATATTATATAATTTTTAGTTTTTGGTTTATATATATATATATATATATATATATATATATATATATATAGTTTTCAATTATTTATTTTTAATTTTGTTTGTTTGTAATTTAAATATAGTACCTTTTAATTATTTTTATTCACTTTATTTTATAATTTTTGACTACTTATTGAAGTATTTATTTTTATTTTCATCGACACATATACCGCGTGAAACTTTTACAGTGTTGATTTAATTCAACACTGTAAGAATGTATCACACGAAAATCACAGTGTTATATATATATATATATAGTTTTCAATTATTTATTTTAGTTTTTTTTTTTTGTAATTTTAATATTGTATTTTTTAATTATTTTCTTCCATTTATCTAATAATTTTTTACTACTAATTAAAGTATTTTATTTTTATTGCTTGAGATGTATGCATCAATTCAACGATGCCCTCTCATTCATAAAAGCGATGATAGTGATTTTGATCTTCTAGTCGAACAACAAGTGATGGTAGCTATTAGTGAAAAACTTAAAATATAACAAAAGTACAAGATTACAATTGACAATAAAATGAAAAATAAATCTCTTCATGCTGAGGCGCGGATATCTCGCTCTCATTAAGGAGATTCAAGCCCACTGCAACAAATGTTTTCACCGGTCCAACATTATTCCTCTTTGACTTGTCCCCTCCAGGATACAACAATCTTCACAAAGTATAATTCAACAACTCTGGACAAGAGTTGAGTCCTAAGCTCCACAAAAAAGAACACCTCCCTTCAACTAATAAGAACTCTCTTTTTGACCAACTCTTTTATTCTATATTTTCTCTCATGTGTTATAAACCAAATGAAGACCACCACTATTTATACTACAAGAAAGTCTTCCTAGCAATGAATAGGAAGATAATGAGATAGTAAATAATAAAGATAATGATCTTGGGAGTTACATATGTTACAAAGAATAATAAAGAGTGAAATAAAGTGAGTGCATCATGCCAAAAACGGGCGGAATAAAGAATGCCACTTACGGGTAAAATGTAGAGTTGCACAATGGCAATAATGTGCACCAAATGAAAATGTCAGAAACGACTGAATCAATATAATTAAGCCTCATAATACATTGTTTCAAGGATAATGCAAAAGAGACTAACAATCTGGAAATGGAATGTGCACCGTAACTATAATTTTATAATATTAAAATGCTCCAAAACCAACAATCCCCCACTCATTATAATATTAGAAAATAGAGTATATTAGCTGAAGGAAGACTACTATGTATAATGAAGGTGCGCTCTGCATTGAACCTCCACTTAGTGAAACAATAACTTTTACTCCAAAGTCATAGTGATCTCAGATTTGAACTATGACAGCTTAAGGGAAATATATCACTGCTCAGACATAATAATCAAGGTGTTGACATGAGCTTTAAAGTCAACACGTTATAGCCGTGTGCTACCCCAGTTTCATGAGTGCTTTTGAGAATAATCCATAACATATTTCCACACATCACATAGGTGAAATCTATTGAGAGTGCTCCTATAAGTTTAACACTCCACCCATACGGGCTACAAATTTTCATTAAGAGTTTTATCAACTCAACCTTCACACACTAAAAGAAACAATGCACTCACATCATATGGAGGAAATAAAAAGATAGTGCATTTTTCACAACAAGTCATCATATGATTTGTTTTTCCCTTTGAACCTGGTTATAGGATCTCTAGTCCCCAGATTGGGTTTCCTCATATATGACTCAAGGATTTGTAGGTTTCAATCACATCCACCTCTATGTGCTCAAGAACTTTTCTCTCGTTAAGGCCTTAGTAAGAGGATCTACAAGATTATCACAAGATTTGACATAATCAACATTAATGGTACCATTTGTCATTAGGCAAGGTAATATGAGTGTTGAAGAGTATTCTTTGAAGTTTACTCTATTGTCTAAGTATGATCCATCCTTGGTGTCTAACCCAAGGGATGAGATGAGTAGGTTTATGATCGGTGTTACCAACCTTGTGAAAGAAGAGTGTCGTATGGCTATGCTCCATGGTTACATGACTCTATCTAGTCTTATGGTGTATGCTCAATCTATTGAAGAGTATAAACTTGGGAAGAGAAGTAGAGATGCTAAGAGGGGAAGAACCGAGGACAAGTTCAACCTAAGTTTAAAAAGAGGGCTCCAAATCAAGATGGTTCTATTGCTCCTAAGGACAACTATGAGAGAGGAGGTGGTTCCCAAGTGGTTAAACCTACTTGTGCTACTTTTGGGAAGAAGCACTTTGGGAAATGTCTATCCGGTACCGGTGGTTGCTTTGGTTGTGGTAAGGATGATCATAATGTGACAGATTGTCCTACTATTGCGGCAAGAGGAAGAGAGGCCAAGCAAGTTCCACCTAATGCTCTGGATGATGGTGAACCAAAGAGAAATCAATTTTATGTTCTCCAAGCTAAGACCAAATCGGGTGAAGATGTCGGTAAGTTATAGATTTCTCTCTTTAGTTTTAATGAGTTCCTTCTAAGTGGGGGAGTATGATGAGTAGTTAGGTTTTGGGTTTTTGTCTCTTCTATTCAATTCAATTCAAACTTGAGAGTTACAATGTTATAGTAGTATGTTGCATTTTGTGTAGGAGTCTTAAGTGAAAATGAGTTTCATTGGTTTCCTTGCATTGTGCATTTCATGAGGTTATGTGTTGGTTATAAAAAAGAGGAGTTCATATGGTTTATCTCTCATATTGTCATGCTTCTTAAATAAATTGCTTAAAGTGTTGCATTAGTGATTAAGTAAGCATGCTTCATTGTAAGGAATTTGAAATTTGTGCTAAATTGTGCTTTCATGATAAATGGTTATAATGTGTATAAAAATGATGTATATGAGGATGATAATATGTGGAGAAGGAATTTCCTCTTATATAATTGAAAAGGTAGAGTCTTATTGCATGATGAGTTGTAGATGTTGTGCCTACTTTCTTGTTGTGTTTTGAGTCTCTTAGTTATGTTGAGTTGATGTTTCTCCTATGTATGTGTATTGTATATGGTGTGGTATGGTTATGGGATGCTAGTCTTGAGTCTTTACTCTTGAAAGTTTTTAATTAAGGTGTATCAAGTGTCATTCGAGGACGAATGTTGTCCAAGTGGGGGAGAATGTAACGATTCTAAAAATGAACTAGGTGAAACTAGAGCCTAACATGTGTGTCATGAGCTTTAAAGGTCTTAAAATGGTTAATATTACTGTTAGAAGTCAGTTTGAGAAGTTTGGAAGAGTTTGGAAGTGGAACGTCCAAAGATGTCCAAGACGTTCGGAAGTTAGCCTTTAGACGTGCTTGTGTGTTCCGGTATGTTATGCTTGTTTTTAGGTATTGTTTGGTGTCTAAAATCAGTAGGTATTACCCTAGTACCTAGAGGGACATATGTAGGGTCAAAACATCCGAGAACAACGCCCCAAGGATCAGCCTAAGGGTCCCAATGAGGACATAAACAAGCGCTAAGCAAGCTGCCCAGGCAGCCAGGACTTAGAAGTGGTTGCGCGTCGCGCCTGCCACACTTAAAGGGCAAAAAGTTTGCTCTGCGATGCGGGGTCATCGCAAAACATTCTGTCTCAAAATTTTCCAGAACCAAGAATTGGAGGTGACCCCGCAACGCGCATTGACTTCTCAGATTTGGTTGCGTCGTTTTTAAGTCAAATTTAAATTGGTTAAACGGTCGAATAAGTGCAAGGGTATTTTGGGTACTTTGGGAATCTTTTATTTGAAGGTTATTGAAACTTTCTAAACCCCTAAACTCACAAATCAAATATTAAACCCTCAACCAAAAATAAAACATATCCATTCCTTCTCTCCAAAACCAACATTGTTGAAGCTTTGAAGCTCCAAGGAAGAAGACAAAATTTTCATGTTTTTCTCCACCAATTTCGTGGGTTAATCTTCTATATTGAGGTATGGTGTTTCATCCTTGAATCCTCTTTTTTTAAGGAGTCAATTTCAATGGTTTTCAAAGATGATCAAAAACATGAAATCTTCTATTATGAATTATAGCCATGGGTTCTTGCATAAATGATTTGAATCAATGACTTATGATTGAATTAAGGTTAATTGGATGATTTTAGATCAAAATCTCTATGAACCCATACAAATCATGATTTTATATTTTTGGCTCTAATATGGGTGATTTGATCATGACTTAATAGTATTGAATTCTTTGTAGATTGTATTGGGCTATTGATATATGTATGAATCATGTTAGAATTGTATATAGGTTGCCTTAATTTGAGGATTTTCATATGTTATCTTGTTAGATCAATTGCATGGTTTGATTATTGGTTTGGATTGATGTATAGAGCTATTGGTAAGAGCCTTTGTGAATTGGATTGGTTGAGAAGACCAAGGATTGGTGATTATAATGATGGAATGGTGGTAAATTGACCTAATTTTCTCTATATTGTGTAGTATATGTATTGAATTGTGTTGATTGATATGGTCCACTTATGATGGCAGTGCTTATGTGTTATAATAGTGATGAACATGGTCTTGTCGGCATTATTAGGTAAATTGTGATGTTATCATGTTATAGCTTGTATATGATCAATGTGAAGGATTATGTGTATATGTATATGTGATGTTGAAGTATTAATTATCCTAATTGATTATGTGTGATCATGATGGACTAGGGTGATATCTCTAGTTGTATTGTTAGTAAATCTTGTTAGGTTGACTTGGTTGTTCCTACATGATACTTGACTATTGGTGTAAAGGTGACATGAAGATGATGACCATGTGTGTGTCTTGATTGATAGACTATGTCTCTCTACTTGATACATGTTAATTATGTGAATATGAACATCTTGACTTAGTAGGCTTAAGCACCTTTGTCTTGTATGTGTATGGATGAATGTTGAATGAAAGTCGAGGATCGATAAATCTAAGATGGTGCCCTTCTAAGTATGACTCATATATGACCTTGAATAAGTAAAGAAGGTCTAGTATGTGGAACCTTCAATATAGAAAGAAGGTTGTGATATTCTTAAAGTTGAAATTTGTAATGATATCCTTCTTGTGTGAATGGTGGACTTAGGGATAGGTTGGTCAGAACGACATGAAACCATCGCTAGGAAATTATTGAGCTATCCTTATTAACTATTGAGTGGCAGCCCTAGAGGACCTATCTTTAGTAGATGCATTATGGTTAGGTAATGACTAAGAGATGGTACCTTTTCATATGCCCTTATGTGATTGAACTTATTCTATGAGAACATGCCTAGCACCAAGAGAATATGCTTTTGGTAGTAGCTCTACTTGAGAAGGAGACTAGAGTGCAAAGAAGTCCTTGACATTCCTTAACCATGTGCCTACACGGATGTGTCCTAGTTCTCCCTTGGCAAGTAGAACACCCTCCATCGGAGTAGGATAGATTCCAGATTCCATGCCAAGCTAGTATGATTTATGTCGGTTAATGCCTATTCTCATCATGTGGGATACATTTTAGTATGGATAAGTTCTACAACGTTTAGGTAGTGGAATGGGACGCTATCTAGACATGGCACGAGTAGGATTTGAAGATTCTAGTATGTAGGTTCTCAATGTTGACCCATTCTAAAACGTTCTACGGATCGAAAAAGGAATCAGAGAGTGAAAAGTCTACCTCTAGCTTCAAGAATGGTAAAAAATGAGTTGGAATAGCCTAGGGGTCGTCTCTTAACCCAAAAAGTCAAAAAATACAAAATAAGGTCATCTAAGCATTTTATTTACGATTTTAAAACCCACCATCCCGCTATAGTTTCACCCATCCCGTTGTAGCGGCGTCGCTGCAACGACACTTTTTGAACCGGTGAGCTCCGTCTTGAAAAATATCAAAAATCCTATAATTTAATTTCTCGCTTTCATAACATACTCTTAACCCACTACGCTAACCCACTACGCCTAGAAAGTATCATTAATACTACAGTCGATTCCCTGAGGTCTATTTATCGAAATTCAATTTCGTAAAGTCGTATGGATCCCCTAACGAGTTATCTAACCGATTGTGTAGTCAAATTTCTGTTTACTCCACCCAATTGCTACCAGATTTCCCTACACCTCCATATCTGGACAAGGTTGGAAAAATCATAGTAGTTCAAAAAGTTTTTCGGGACCCAATTTTCCCCATTGGCATTTCTATAACGACGAAACCCGGTTGTTACAAATTGTGTATCCAAACAAAACATGTCTAACTACACTTTAACATCCAAACATGACATGTGTCATTATAGTGTAATTACAATGTAGCAACTAGGAAGCAAACATGTCAGTGTAATTTAAAAATAGTGTAACTACTAGGCTGGTAATTAATATCTTAGTAATTACATCAATTTTAATTACCATGTGACTTCCAAACAGACTCTTAGAATAATATAATAATATATTACTATATATGTTAGTAGTTATATGATATATGATGTGATATGATATGATTAATAATAATAAGACTTTAATATATAATATACATATTAATTGTATGGTGTTTTTTGGTAATGTCAAGCCATATTGAATATGATCTTTTTTAAATATGCAGCAATATTAAAGTTGTGATGTCAATTTTATGATAATTCGGTTTATTGCAAAGTATGCACACGTGTATGTGCATGAGTTTCTATATGAGAGGGCATCCACTGTTACAACTTACATATAACTAAATTATTTTGAACTTTTTATCTTCAACTTTGATCCTTGCTTGCTAAGAAAAATATGGAATGAAATCAACGATCCTTTTAATTAGCTAAGGTTTTAACTGAAATGAAAAAATAAAATAAATAATTGTGCATTATATTATAATTATAACATAAAAAGTGTACGTGGATCCTGCACCAAGTAAAAAAAAATGAGAAAATAGAAAATAAGGAATTGAAAGTGGTTATGCTGAAAGGAAGGCGAGAAAGACTAGGCCAACAATGAAATGAGAGGAAGGGAGATTATATCGGTAATAAACATAGGGTTGTGAGAGGTATAATTTTTAATATAAAAGGCGGTGATGGAGATGGTTAATAGTGCAAGCTCTAGCAGGAAGAAGAAATAATAAAAAAGAAGAAGAAGCCTGACCTCTTCTTCTTGTGAGAGTAAAAATATATAAAACTCCCAAAAAAATTACTAGAGTGATCAAAAATAGAAAAAAAAAGAAGCATCGTTATGGGGAGTGGTAAAGTGACAGTTGTGGCTTTGCTACTTTGCCTCTCAGTAGTAGGGGTAATAGCTGAGGACCCTTACCTCTACTTTAACTGGAACGTTACCTATGGCACAGTCTCTCCATTGGGCGTGCCACAACAAGGTATTCTCATCAATGGCCAGTTCCCTGGGCCTAGAATTAATTGTACCTCCAACAACAACATTGTCGTCAATGTCTTCAATAATTTGGACGAGCCATTCCTCTTCACCTGGAATGGTGTCCAACATAGGAAGAACTCATGGCAAGATGGTACCCCAGGAACCATGTGCCCAATCATGCCTGGTCAAAATTTTACCTACCGATTCCAGGTCAAGGACCAGATTGGTAGCTACTACTACTTCCCTACCACAGCTTTGCACCGAGCAGCAGGTGGTTATGGTGCCATCAATGTCCACAGTCGTGCTCTCATCCCTGTTCCTTTTGACAATCCTGCCGATGAGTACAATGTCTTTGTCGGTGATTGGTACAACAAGGGCCACAAGACTTTGAAAAAGGTCTTGGATGGTGGACACACCGTTGGCAGACCTGATGGCATCATCATCAATGGTAAGTCTGCTAAGGTTGGAGAGGCAAAAGAGCCACTCTTTACCATGGAGGCTGGCAAGACCTATAGGTACAGGTTCTGTAACCTTGGCATGAGGTCCTCAGTCAACGTTAGATTCCAAGGTCACCCAATGAAATTAGTCGAGCTAGAGGGATCCCACACCGTACAAAACATCTACGATTCATTGGATATCCATGTTGGTCAGTGCCTCTCAGTATTGGTGACTGCTAATCAGGAGCCCAAGGACTATTACTTGGTTGCTTCAAGCAGGTTCTTGAAGCAAGAACTCTCCTCTGTGGCCATCATCCGTTATGCCAATGGAAAGGGTCCAGCATCTCCTGAGCTCCCAGCATCCCCACCAGACAACACTGAAGGCATTGCCTGGTCCATGAACCAGTTCCGTTCCTTCAGATGGAACTTGACCGCTAGTGCTGCCCGTCCCAACCCTCAGGGTTCCTACCATTACGGACAGATCAACATCACCCGCACCATCAAGATCGTCAACTCTATGGGCCAAGTAAATGGTAAGCTTAGATATGGTTTGAACGGTATCTCTCACTCAGATACCGAAACTCCATTGAAGCTTGTAGAGTACTTTGGAGCTGCGGATAAGAGCTTCAAGTATGATCTCATGGCTGATGAAGCCCCAGCTGACCCAAGCAAGCTAACTGTTGCCCCAAATGTGAAAAACACCACCTACCGTAACTTTGTGGAGATCATCTTTGAGAACCACGAGAAGAGCATCAGGACATATCACCTTGACGGATATTCCTTCTTTGCAGTAGCTGTTGAGCCAGGGAGGTGGAGCGCAGAGAAGAGAAAGAACTACAACTTAGTGGACGCAACAAGCAGGAACAACATCCAGGTGTATCCAAACTCATGGGCAGCAATAATGTTGACCTTTGACAATGCAGGAATGTGGAACTTGAGGTCAGAGATGTGGGAGAAGACTTATTTGGGAGAGCAAATGTACTTCAGCGTTCTCTCACCAAGCCGCTCCTTGAGAGATGAATACAACCTCCCTGATAACCATCCTCTCTGCGGTGTTGTCAAGGGCATGCCCCTCCCAGCTCCATACAAGGCTTAATTTAATCTATTCTCTTTCTATCTAATAATAAAGGGGACGGCTTAACTATTAATGGATTCCATGTATTTGTTTTCCTTCCCCCAAAAAATCAATGAATAAAAAGTTTTTCTTTCTTTCAAATTTATGCATTTTTCCTTTCTCTCCTACTCCTTCATCATATTATTTGAACTCAAATACCAAAACATTAATAAATTTATCCATATGAAAAAACTAAAGTCGGCTTCTGATCTTACTCTTTACAATTTACAATTTAGTTCTTCTTAATTTTCCATCAGGGCGACTCAACGTAATCGGTATACAATTAGTTACTTTATACAGTTTGATATAAAATATATAAAACGCGTTTGTATTTGTATAAAGTGAGAGAAAAGTGTATATACGAATACAAATATATATATTTTCGTCCTATACACTTATAAATATACAAATTCAAATTTTATTATACAAATTACAATTTATAAATGAATTTATACTAAACTGAACAATTTGTATAAAATGAATGTTTGTAGCGAATTATACAAATCAAAAGCTCCATAGCAAACATAAAATTTGTTATGGCGCGCAATTATACCAAATATAGCTATAACATAAAAATATGATTTTTATTTTTGCTATATGTAAAAGTTACTCTAATTTTTATTAGTAAGAGCCGCCCGTGTTTTCCATCTCTGCTTAGAGATAGTTCAACCCCGTCGATGAGGTAGAACAAAATCCTTCAATTTTGCATGCTTTTGAAATTAGCAAGACTATCAAAAAATTGTTGTTTAATAAGTAGTAGGGGTGTACAAAATCGAATCAAAAATCGAATCAAACCGTAAACCGAGTCAAATCGAAAAAATCCGACTAGTGATTTGGTTTGAATTAGTTTGGTATTGGGAAAAAACCCGACTATATTTGGGTTGGTTTGATTTTAACTAAAAAGACAACCCGAGACCAAACCAACCCGACATTATGTATGTAATTACAAAATTTTATTTTATACATAAAAATATTTACTTTGATATCATTTTAAAATATTTCTTATACTATTTCATAGTTTTATCTTTTAATATATTATTTCAAGTTTAAAACTTAGAATACAGAATGGTCCAATAAAGATTATAGTTCATATATGTTGATAATTATAATAAAACTTAAATCAAAATCAAATTAATACTAATGCTAGGAATGACAATAATATTGAATACTTGTTCTTTAGTTTGACATTGGTTTAGACAATTAAAATATATAATTTAATTTAATTTTCCTTAAATAATTAAAAATGTAACTAATACTTATTAAACTTATTTTAGCATGATTTAGTACTTTTAAATTATGATTATTTTCATTATGACTTTACAATATTTATTTTATATGTTGATTTCATTATTAATTTTTAGTGAATTTTTTTGTGTCATCAATACTCATCTCATATTTTGTGTTTCTTTTTTAAGAAACACCTTAGATAATTGTATTTTGGTTGGACTAAAGAAATATTTGAAGCACAAGCTAATAATATGTTTGTATGCAAGCTTTACCGAAAAAATCCAAATATCTGGAAAAATCAGAAGTTCATTAGTTTGGTTTAATTTATAATTTTAAAAATTCGACACGATGGTTTGCTTTGGTATTTGAAAAAACCAAACCAATCTGAGGTTGAAAACCCCCAAAAAATCCGAACTTTATTGATTTGATTTGGTTTATAAATTTAAATTTTTTACACAAATGGTTTGGTTTATAAATTTAAAATTTTACACAAATGTTTTGGTTTGATATTTGAAAAACCCAAACCAACCCGATCATGTACACCCTTATAAATAAGTAGTAAAGATCATTGCAATGATTTTCTGCTTAATTCACTACAACAAAAATGATCATTAGCGGCAATTAATTCTTAATTGCCACTAAATATGTATTTTTTGCAGCAATTGTAACTCTTTGTATATGTCCCTAAAGCCTTTAGTGACACTGGTTCTAATGACACTTAACTAATGCCGGTAAAAACTATAGCACTCTTTATTAATATTAAGATTTAATGCCGCTAAAAGTTGTTTTTTTGTTGTAGTGATTATAACTTGTTTATACACCCCCTAGGCCTATATATAAATGTAACACTTCGAAAATCCAATACTTGTCCTAAAGCCTAACATAGGTGTCTTAAGGTCTAGGCACTGTTTTTAGGACTATTATAATGAATTTATGACATTTAGGAAGTTAGGAAACCAAAACGTCTAAGAACGTCCATGACGTTTGGAAATTTAGTTCAAGGACGTACTAGCGTGCCTTAGCCTATTTGACTAGCTTTTACGAGTCAGAAATTCATGAAATTAGGTGGAAGGGTGTATAATATGTGTTTAAGATGATTTGTGGTCGACACTTCTGGGTACCACTCCCCAAGGACCAACCAAGGGCCCTTGAGGAGGACCCTAGCACGTAGGAGGCAACACTGCTTGGGCAGTATGCAACCACGGAAGACAAACGACGGCTCGTGTGTGGATCGACGGTGCGTCGATGCCAACCGTCGTCCCACACTTAGACAAAATGGGGAATTCCTCGCCTGCACAAGTCTCTGACCAAAACGACGAGTGTGCAGGACGGAGGGGGGCCAAGTCGTCGACTCACAGATGGCCCGTCGATCGGGGTTCCGTCTGTGAGTGTCAAGTTTTCCTGTACGGTTTTAAGTTGGTTCATTTAATTAGTTAAGGGTTTAGGTGGTTAATTAGGGGTTTAAGTGAGTCTAATTAGGTTAATTAACCCTTCATATAAATACCCCAACCCCCATTAGTCTTAACACAACTCACAAAATAAACTTTCTTCCTTCTCTCTTCTTTCTCTCTCTATTGGAAGACACCATTGAAGAACAAGCTAGGAAGGGTTTTGGGTGATGTTAAGGGGCTATTTCACCATCAAATCTTCATCAAACGTTAAGGTATGGGATCTAATTCACCTTTGAGACTTCTCTCCTCAAAGGGCCCCTTCAAAGTATTTCTAAAAGTTGAGTTTTCAAGTGGGTTTCATCTAATCTCGAAATTGATATTGTGAACTAAGTTGTTTATGGTTTCTTTAGGTTATAATGGATAGATTAAGATATATTTTAAACTTTATCATGATAATTGTTTATGGCTTGGTCTAAATTGTAGAACATGATCCTTAACCCTTAACCCTAGGTTTGATCTTCATATGAATTAGGTTGTGATTGGTTCAATTGATTTGGTTATTGGTTAAATTGATATTAGATGATGTTGTTACACTAATCATGGACAATTAAGGTTATTTGTAGTCTTTCATGCTAGTTCTTGAGAAGTGATCTAGGTTATGATGAATTGACCTAATCTTGAACTTTGATATAGTATTGAATCGTGATGTAGTGATTCTTCTAGCCTTGTGATCCTATTGGTTACTGAATTATAGTGACTTTATGACCTAAATGAGTTGAACTAAGGGTTGATGGTAAGACCTTAATGATGAATTATGAAGAAGACTTGATAAGTCTTATGATCCTTATTTTTTGCTTCACTTTGTGGTTAATTGTGATTAAGCCATGATGTTATGATGAAGTATGATGTATATTAAGTTTGATAGGGTGGTATGATGATGAATTTAAATGTCTTGACTATGATTGTGAGGTTCAATAAGATGTGAATGTCATAAGGATGGTGATGTTTACCAATGTATCTTGATATGAAGTACTATGAAATGTGTTAACCTCACTTATATGAATTGTGATGAAAGGACTAAACTCATGCAATTCCTTTTGAGCTATGATGATGATGATTATACAATGTCTAGACCCTATGACCTAAACTAAGTTATAATTGATAAATAAGTATAAGGACAATAAAGGGACCTATCTTAGCACCGAGTGTCCCTTCCCACATAGGGAAGGTAGGAACACTAATGTACTCAAAGAGATTGGAGACTACAATGCCTGTGGCATAAAAAGGGTCCCAATTATATCTTCTAGTTCTTGAACTATGTTGTCTCCATAGGAATACTAACTAGTGTATCCACGTAGTTGCTATGTTCATTGTTTAGGTACTACTTTGGCAAGTAGTCCACCTTCTTTCGGTGTAGAGTTCCATGACACCGGATTCCACACTTAGCTCTTGTGGTCTATGTCGGTTAAGGCAAGTGTTCCCTAAACTAAAATGAAATAATGAAGTATAAACTAACAAAGGTGAGTTGAGAGGTTTGACTTAGCCTAGGTAGGGGTATGGGACTCTACCTACGCCTTGCACTAGTTTGTGTTAATGGAAACTTTAGGAGGTTGATATTATGTATGTATATAATAATGATGTAGATGATAATAGTATGTTGATTTTCCATGTAAATGATCTCATGTGGTAATGGTTATCCTTATGAACATGTATTTGGTCTATATTTTTAAGGTATGATGTTATGTATCCTTAAAGTTCATATTATATAAAGTTGGGCATTGATTATGGATTCTTGTTGGGCTACTTGATTGAGTAAGGTTATGGGGCTTTGCTTGGTTATTGCACTTGTTGACTTGATAGGGATTCATGAGTAATTCTCTTGCTTATTATGCTATGATAAACTCTTATTCATGCTTGTAATGTTATTCCTTGAGGATAGGGTTGTAGTAGATAATGGGTTCAAGTATGTTGATATGCATGTTACTTACTTTGCCTTAATAAATATGTCTTGTTGCTTGGTATGGTTTGCTTGGCTATGCATAAGACTTTCAAAGAATAAAATGGCATGATTTAGCTAAATGTCCCTTTTTGCATGTTTTGATAATATATGTGCATATAGTCTCATACTTAGTACATGTGGCGTACTAACCTCATTTTCTCCCTTCTCCCAAACATTTTAGATTTCGGGCGTTGAAGGCTCATTTGAAACGACATTGAAGAAGACTTGGATATTCTCTATCATCCAAGTGGGTAGGTCCTCACTTTCCGAGGGTAATGCCAATATCTAGCTTATGAAGTTTTTCAGTTCTAAAGACTATTATGTTCCTTCTACTTTCATTTGAGTACGATTTGTATAAGCCTATATGTGGCTTCTTTACATTGATGTAGGGCTATGCCCAAATTGTTATGATCATTTTTAGATGGTTATGAGATGAGACAATCTTTGAAACTATGTTCTATCTTCTATATATATGTATGTGCAATAAAAGTAGACAACTATGTAATCTTTCTATATGAAGGGTCTATGTATACTCGATACGATTATATTACGTGTATGTAGAGGTCTACATAAACCTCAATGTAGAAGTAGTAAAAGTCTTAATTCTTACGTATTATCGACCTATGAATGTAATGATGTAGGACTAAGAGGCTAGTCTTAGTCCTCAAAGAGGATGACGACGCCGGTTACGTCTAGGGGGTTAACCCGGATGTGACAATAAAAGTTGTATGTTGTGTAGTAGTATATTTTTCTGTTTTGTTCAATTTAAGGAAAGGATTATATGGAAGCATTTAAAGGAGTAATACAAGTAGTAGGGTAGTGTAAGGGCCCTGACCAAGTGACTCGACATAGGCATGGACGTGGCAAAGGGTTGGCATGAATGACTTTGCCAAAGGCCAAAATGCGGGTGAAATCAAGCATGTGTTGTGTGAGAAGAGTGTTGGCATGGTAAAATGGGTTCAAAATATATTGGTAAGATAGTGTCAATACATGACATGGGTGTTGGCAAGGCAACAACCCATGGCATGACTTGGACGCTGGCTGACATCGGTTGTGGGCAAAGTTGGCATCTGAAAATCACATGTTCTGATCGAATGCGGAGAAATTGAGAAGAGCTAAATTAAAGCATTGTCAATTGTGAATGAAACGCAACAAGAAAACAAGAAATGAAACGAGTGGATTAAGAGTTAGCATTGCCAAAGTAAGGCAGCGGCAGGGTGTCGGCAGGGTGCAGACATGGCAAATGTGCGGATGGATTCAGGTGGGCTTTGATGAGGCAATGACTATACAATGTTTAGACATTGTATTGGAGTCAAAAATGTTGAAGTAAAATGCAGCAAAGGAGCCGAAATCCAGTCAGCAAAGATCACATCCAAGCACATGCGGCGGTTACCTTTTTGTAACCGCTTGTGTCCAGATTCGTTGTATCTTCTAATAGCTTTTTGAATTTAAATTTTGAATGCTTCTTATCACTTGGGGATGTCAACTGATTTATATTTTAGTAGGCTAAGCATTTGACAAGTGTTGGACATGTGTCACAACACTATGCTATGTAAAACACAAGGCTGCCACATGTGTCTATAAATGGACAACCTTGGTGTTGGACATTTTAGAGACTAAATATTGGGATAAAATTGTTATCCTAAAGGTGAAAGAGGGAAGAGGAAGTCTAGAATTTCACCGAGATACTTAGAATAAAATGTGAGGGTTTTAGAAAGTGTCTAAGGCAGCAATCGACTTGTGATTGTGCCTTAAGTCGAAGTTGAACAGAATTGTTGTTCAACGAGTGAGTCCTTTGTATTGATTTTGAGAATAAATATAAAGGTTGGGTTTGCCCGTACGTTTGTATGTTGAATTTATGTTAAAGTTTGAAATATAATCTAAGGCGAAAAAGAAGAAAAACGTCCCTGAACGTTAGGCATATTAGGCTGCGAAAGAGCTGAGTCGAGTGAGACTTGACTGCCTGTAGGTTGGGCTAACTTTCTGCACGAAATTAAGGTAAAATAGTTTTCCCTCCTCACAAGTGGTATAGTAATAATTTCAAAAAGGATCGGTTAGTAGCAAAAGTAATAATTGAAAATTTAGTTTTGGTGGCTTCATTATATTAATCCTTCCTTAACAAGCCAAGAGAGTCTGATCTATTTAATTTATAGTGGATATATTGTTGTCAATCTGTGTTTGAAACAAAACAGAAATACTGATTCTGATAAAACTTTGCAGAAACACGAAGTAACCAAAGTTTACTGAATCCGTACAAAAGATGAACAGAAATTAATTAAGAAAAACTTAAAATCTGTAACATACCAGAATGTGGAAAAATTTGAACAGAAAAAGATCAAGTCCACTGAACTTACAATGTCCCCTTAAGGAAATTATTCCCCTCTAGTATCCGATGTTTGAATTGGAATATTGTCACAACCCAAAAGTATACCCTAGAAGATAGGGTACAATCTTGGATTGTAACCGGCGTTGTCGACCTCTCGGAGGTTTAAGACAAGCCTCTTATATCATTCATTGCATTGACAAAGTAAATTTAGCGAAAAATTTAAAACTTTTCATAGCACATCATATGCTAGAAACATCACATCATATATATATAAAACATAAGTCATAATACATATTTAGACTCTAAGTCTCTTTGTCATCTTAGACTCAATAACTTTAGAGTACATTAAGGACAAGGCCCTTAAGACATAATACAAAGCTATACATTACTAAATAGACTTTACAATAAGTACACATTATGACATCCTTGAACTTAAGGATTCCTTTCCTTGAGCTTGAGAAATCACCTATCAAGCTCCTCAAACATAGACCTCCTTTAAGCATTCCAACACATACACTTTGTGTAAAAAGTAGAGAAGAATGGGATTAGCACAAGAATGTACTTAGTATGGCAACCATGCTAAAACATGCATTTAAAAGGGACATTTCCTTTGAAATCATACTTCATGCCTTTTTGAGTAAATCATCATAAAACCTTTATCAATAGCATTTATATCATCCACATACTTCATAGAAACACAATCAAAGGCCAAACATCATAGAAAAGCACATATAGAATTTAAGTACAAATAGAGGTCACTTTACAGTGAACTCACTCTCCTTAACATTAACCCTCTCTTTCAATTCATTAGCCTCCTAATTAATCCTTTAGGGATACTTGGTGAAATGCATCACCTTAGGAACACAAGAGAATACCATACATAGCATCTACACAACCATCATAGAAGTATAGTACAATATAATCAGAGTCAAACCAAGACTACAATATCATACATAAAGGACTCATACATAATCCTATGTAATAAGGTACCTTCCTAAGACTTCCTAAGAAGTCACTTGTGCAATGTCTAGATGGGTTCATTACTTCCATATATCCTAAGTAACTTACCTTAAGTCCTCCTAGTTAGGATCCTATTCAATTACTTCCATTGTCCATTTTATCTTTAGGGAAACCATAGCCTTAACCGACACTAAGACCATGGGTGCTAAACATGGAATTTGGTGTTGTAGAGCCTTACACCAAAGGAAGGTGTTCCTACCTAGCCAAGGTAGAACATTAACATACATCCTAGCATCCTAAGTGATGTCACTTTGCTAGATCCTATGTGGCAAGCATAGTTTATGGAACTAAGAGATAGGTATTCCCTCTATATACCATTTGGTAATGGGGCCTCACCTCATGAGAAAACATGAGTGAATATTCCTCAAGGAAAGTCAACACTTCATGTAAGTCCATTGGTGAGTATTCCTCTAAGGGAAGTCGACACCTTATAAGGGACAAATGGTGAATATTCCTCCAAGGAAAGTCAACACCTCTCAATGTCAAGTTCACTCGGTGCTAAGCTAAGTTCCCTTTATATAAAAGCCTCTATTACCTTTATTTATAAAACATAGGTTTAGGATATTCATCATTCATATGCTTATAGCATATTCAAGCACCTATCTAGTTTTGGAGTATTCTTGGGCACCCCTAGCAAGGCCTCTTCTCACTAACTAGATCATCCATGTGTGTGAGTGTATACTTAGATGTGAGCAAACCTTTCACATAACACATAAGGTCACACATGTTCATATATCAATGCATAACTCTATAGGCATAACTATCTGAGCAATACTTTCATATAAACCTACTAAGACACTATACACATTCATACTTCATTATATCATATTCATAACATGTTCATACATTCATCCTTCATGTACATAGAAACCAAACCTAGGAACTATCCTATCAAGATACACATGTGCAGTGCATAAACAAGGTCCCATACCCTTGCCCATACTAGTACACCTATCAAGTCATCCTAGTAAGGGAATACAAATCATACATTCATAAACATCACCTTAACATACATAGTAGTAGACACTAGTGAATATGAGAACTACCTTTCATTTAGACACAATGACTTATACTACTTGTAAGATGCATGTAAGTGAGAGTGTGTGTACATTGACCAACATGATCACATAATGGCTATCAATAACTTATTAAGTCATCCACCCTATTAGACCACATTACACTTCAAGCACATAGAACACAACACATAATAGCATAGGAGACAAGACAATATACACAATGTAATCAAGACTCCTAACTTTAGCTATTTACACTTTCATATAAGGGGTACATGGGTAAAGGGTTATTAACCATCTTAACACATTAATGGCAGCACCTATACAATACCCTAAGATGATTATACACATGCTCAAACAATAGCCATACAACCTAAATCACAACTAGAATAGGAAAGTAAGTATAAGCTTCTCATAGTATCATCGTAAGCACATGTTCATAAGTTCATCAATATGCCTTCAAGGCCATGGTCAACACATATATAATGACAATAAAGTAAACACCGCCACCATAAGTCGACCATACCACACAATGCCATACAAGGCTTCATCAACATTACTATAAAGGAATAGAGAAGTAGAAGAGTAAAGGAAATAAGCGTTCTTACCCAATTCTCACCCTTTGATCATCATTGATCAATACACCTTATTCATCAATAAAACACATATATGGCAGTAGCTAAATGTACTTTAAACATATTAGAAACCATGTACAAGTCACTACATGATTTTACCATAACATAATACAACATATCAACAAACTAGGAAAGTAGAATAACATAGATCATTAATCAATTTCATTCATATGGATTATAGGTCATATTTCATGAATCATATCACCCTAAGGCAGTAGCTAACGAAATCATAATCTAGATGAGACACTACTACAATTTGCCATTAAGGTCGATACAAGCATGCTTCATATAAGGAGTTCATGGAAAGTAAGTTTACATAGGTTAATCATATTCAACCTATCATGAATTGACCCATATTGTATTAATTTACATATAATTCATCCTCATATTTCATTATAGGCAGCAGCTATAGACATTAACCATAATCAATTCTTATAGGGACTAACCTAACGTCAAGATCACAAGTTACAACTTCATGGACAAGAAGAACCTAGATTAATTCAAACCAAGCCTTCTCTACTTTGTTCATACATGATTTATATCCACAATTCAACCATGGTATTAACCTAAAACAGTAGCTACAAGAACCACAACTTAATCGAAATTCACTTTAGATCACAAGAAAACCAATGTTACAGTGAACTATAGAAAACTAGGCTAAACATGCTCAAATCTTCATACATTGATCCTCATGGACCATTCAACATCAATTCAACATAAATTCATGTAAATAACAGTATATACAATCAATTCAACGTAAGGGAATCATAATTCAATCGATAACAAGTCGAGATCACAAAGCCCATGCAAGAGCTAAACCAATTTTGGAAGGAACATGGGTTCATCATGCAATTGGAGTGAAATCACATTCAAACCACTGTATTAACTTCAATTCATCATGATTTAATCATTAAAAACGTTTTGAGAAAGAACCCATGGCTAGATTGGAGAAGAAGAACTTTGATCATAAACTTTCTTTGAAAACATTGAGAAGAACTCTCCAAGTGAAAGGTTACTTAGAGATGAAGGATCACCATACCTTAATCTTCATGAAGACCTATAAAACTTGATGAAGAACCCATGAGAATCCAATCTACAAGCTGTTCTTGAGCTTCAAAAACCATGGAGGTTCTAGAGAGAATATTTTTGGGAGGGAAAGGCTTTAAACATGTGAGAGGATTGGGGAATGGGTTGATCACGTTTTGGATGACTTATATACACCTAAAATTACTTAAATAAACCTATTATAGTCAGGTTAGGACGTGGGGTGAATTTCCCATTCACCCCTTTATTTAACAGAATGCAGCTGCCAAAAGCAGGCCACTCTCGACGATGGCCTTGACGGGGCGTCATGGCCTTGACGGGCCGTGGCTGGCCTCCGTCGCAAGAGACATAGCCAAATTCTTGTCTTAAGACCTGCCCAAGGCAATTCCCCTTCGACGAGACCTGCTCGACAGTCCGTTGGTGGCCCAACGATCCGTCATTGGGTCCGTCAAGGGACACTGCCCAGGCAGTGTCTTAGGCAGCCTTGGGTCCTTCTTTGGGGCCTCTTGTGGGGCCCTTTAGAAGTCGTACCCGGAAGTTTCCAACGCGATTACAAAACTTAACATGTTATAGACCTTCCGCATAAGTTTCATCCAAAACAAACACCTACAAGACGTCCAAACAGCCTTGACCCCAACATGACATACGATGAACGTCTTAGGGGCTATCTTTTGAACGCCTTGGACGTTCTTGGGCGTTTGACCTCCAAACTTCATGAAACTTCATACAATAACATTAAACATCATTTAAAACCATTTCAAGACTTATTAGACTCAGTTCATACGATTTAAGCATGCATACACACATAAGGCACATAAGCGACTATTCGTCGAACGTCTTGGACGTCCCTTGACGTCCGGCTTCCAAATCATTTCAAACATTGCACACTGCCTATATATAACATAATAAGCCATTTTAGGACCTTATAACATTAATACGAACATGTTAGGCTCTAGACACCTTATCTCATTTTTCGAGGTCTTACAATATCCCCCACTTGGGAACATTCGTCCTCGAATGACACTTATGACTCTTTAATCACATCAAGGACTTCAATGCTCATAAGAGCAATTAATAACAAAAATATCATCAAATCATTTTAGCACTCGATGCACACAAGCAAGCAAAACCATTACTCACTCACTCTTTAATGCATCAAACACAAAAGTTTTTTTTCATGTTCATGGGAGAACATCCTTATCCTAATCATAACAAGATCATTAAGCCTTAACTCATTACAAGAAAAACCTTGAAAATCTACTCATAGGTAGATCATAACTCATACTCAAAGTTAATTAGGCACTCATACTTCAATGCATATAAGCTTGAGTTAGTTAAATCACAAAGATCTTCATTAGTTAGACCTAGTACCATGAAGGTCATACTCAATCATACCATGCCTAGTGGTGTACATGGAGGAATATCTTGCTCCTCAACACATTTCATGCATAATGAGTTCACACCTTAGCAAAGTACAAGATCAATTTCTTTTAAAAAAATGAGAAATCCCAACTTTCAAGCCAAAACATGCATACATTTTTCTTCCTAGTGAAATCTAAATGGTAAGTCACACCAAGTATATCACAACAAAATAGGAAGTCATTCCACAAATCTCTTTTATTAACTTATCACTCACCCTTATAGTAAACCTTATTTTGGAAAAATAGCACAAACCATAGGCACACACATATACACTTGGCAAAATATGTTTTCACCGTTTAAAATGAGCCTACAATGTTTTATTACAAATCATCAAATCACTAAATTTTTCAAGAGAGTCAACATATTTTATTGTAAAAGAGACTCAACTCCCCTTACAAGGCTAAACAATTTAACCTACAAGTGACTATCTCCAAGTTCCTTGCCTTACCTCATGGAGTCAACTTCACAATTTGCACATTGAAATGCAAGTCAACCAGAGAAAACATGGATTTTATCAAAAACTTCTTTACATGCTCTTTGGAGAATTCACCATGTCTCTAAGATGATGTCAATCAATTCATACCAATTATATAAAGATCATGCAATTCACACTTTATGCAAGACTATTTTCATGAACAAGCATACTAAGAATTCATATTTTCCAATTCAAGTAAGAATAGAAGAACAATGTAGACAATTTCTATAATCTCACTACTCAACCTTCATATTCATCACTTAAAGTGATTACTACTTTAGAGAGAATTTTCATTAATTCAATTTAACAACACTAAGGCATTCTAAACCTTATCATTTTAGGCAAATCATCCTCAACCATCAATTTTGATCATACCATTCAATTCACATAAGGTCTTCCTTACTTGCAATAGACACTAAGGTCATACATCATTTGAGGAAATACAACAAGGAAGTTCTTAACACAATAAGAAGTTTAGAAATAACTCTACGACTCATCATGTCATAAAATTCTCATCCTTCAATCTAAATAGCAAAAATTCTTTTCCACATTCCTTATCATGTTCATATTCATAAATTCTACACATATTTCAACAACATCCAATCAAATAACAATTTAGCAAGTTCTCCAAACATGATACAATAAGTTGCCTAGTCTTTACAACGAGCACGCTTTCAAATACCCAAAAGTGCAACATTTAGACATTTAATGTAACAAGTAGGGAATTATAAGATACAAAGCTTTACCAACTCATTCTTCATAAGCATGCATACTATATTTACAACTCAAGTCTCCACAAAAGACTCCAATTTATACTAGCAACTCATCAAGTACCACTTATATACAAAGAAAAACAATGCACACTGTTAATCACATATACTCATAGGATAGCATACTTGCATAGGTAGTTATTCAAACAATCCAAGTTCAAATTCTATGTTTGGCTACCATCATACAAAACCATATAGAAATACACAATTTAAGAGAATTCACTTTAACCACCATAACTTCTAGCATGCTTCAACTATATCATGACATACATCATTCGACATAACATGCTATTTCACAAAGACTTCATATATTGCCATAATTGGCATCACATTATCAACTAAGAGATATTTCATACATAGTAAGGTAAGATAACCAATAGTAATCCCCATAGAGTTAAAATGTGCAATGATCAAATAAAGCTCCATAACTTCACTAAACCAAGTAACCCAACAAGAACTACAATTAGCACCATACTCCACTCATCAATAAACTTCATGCATGGATAACTCCATATCTTTAGCACACTAGTCTATTTACATGATTATAAGCATAGAGATCCTACATAAGGACATTCACATTTATCATTATACACATACATAGTATTAACCTCCTAAGGTCTCCATCAAGGCAAACTAGTGCAAGACATAGGTAGAGTCCCATACCCCTACCTAAGTCTAGTTAACCCTTCAAGTCGCCTTAGTTAGTATATACATCATCAAGTAAGGACAAACGTCGCCTTCACACATACTCATTCAAACCATAAAACAAAGATAAGCATTTTAAACTCACCTTTTCTCCCTCAAGCATAGAGCAATCTCATCCAAGCAACCATATCTAAAAGACCACCGGACAAGAAAACATAAGAGAGAGATCTTATAGAATTAAGTTCTATGGCACGATATGAGATTGATGAAGAAGGGAAACTCTATCGTCCTATAGCCTCTCGTACCATTTTATGTGTCGCGACTCACCACCAATGATACAAGACTCTACTAGACGTGGCAATATGAGACTTCTTAGAACCTAAAACCGCTACATAAACCTCATGATCTGATACCAAGTTCGTCACAACCCAAAAGTATACCCTAGAAGATAGGGTACAATCTTGGATTGTAACCGGCATCGTCGACCTCTCGGAGGTCTAAGACAAGCCTCTCATATCATTCATTGCATTGACATAGTAAATTTAGCGAAAAATTTAAAATTTTTCATAGCACATCATATGCTAGAAACATCACATCATATATATATAAAACATAAGTCATAATACATATTTAGACTCTAAGTCTCTTTGCCATCTTAGACTTAATAACTTTAGAGTACATTAAGGACAAGGCCCTTAAGACATAATACAAAGCTATATATTACTAAATAGACTTTACAATAAGTACACATTAGGACATCCTTGAACTTAAGGATTCCTTTCCTTGAGCTTGAGAAATCACCTATCAAGCTCCTCAAACATAGACCTCCTTTAAGCATTCCAACACCTACACTTTGTGTAAAAAGTAGAGAAGAATGGGATTAGCACAAGAATGTACTAAGTATGGCAACCATGCAAAAACATGCATTTAAAAGGGACATTTCCTTTGAAATCATACTTCATGCCTTTAGAGTAAATCATCATAAAACCTTTATCAATAGCATTTATATCATCCACATACTTCATAGAAACACAATCAAAGGCCAAACATCATAGAAAAGCACATATAAAATTTAAGTACAAATAGAGGTCACTTTACAGTGAACTCACTCTCCTTAACATTAACCCTCTCTTTCAATTCATTAGCCTCCTAATTAATCCTTTAGGGATACTTGGTGAAATGCATCACCTTAGGAACACAAGAGAATACCATACATAGCATCTACACAACCATCATAGAAGTATAGTACAATATAATCATAGTCAAACCAAGACTACAATATCATACATAAAGGACACATACATAATTCTATGTAATAAGGTACCTTCCTAAGGAGTCACTTGTGCAATGTCTAGATGGGTTCATTACTTCCATCTATCCTAAGTAACTTACCTTAAGTCCTCCTAGTTAGGATCCTATTCAATTACTTCCATTGTCCATTTTATCTTTAGGGAAACCATAGCCTTAACCGACACTAAGACCATGGGTGCTAAACATGGAATTTGGTGTTGTAGAGCCTTACACCAAAGGAAGGTGTTCCTACCTAGCCAAGGTAGAACATTAACATACATCCTAGCATCCTAAGTGAAATCACTTTGCTAGATCCTATGTGGCAAGCATAGTTTATGGAACTAAGAGATAGATATTCCCTCTATATACCATTTGGTAATGGGGCCTCACCTCATGAGAAAACATGAGTGAATATTCCTCAAGGAAAGTCAACACCTCATCTAAGTCCATAGGTGAGTATTCCTCTAAGGGAAGTCGACACCTTATAAGGGACAAATGGTGAATATTCCTCCAAGGAAAGTCAAAACCTCTCAATGTCAAGTTCACTCGGTGCTAAGCTAAGTTCCCTTTATATAAAAGTCTCTATTACCTTTATTTATAAAACATAGGTTTAGGATATTCAACATTCATATGCTTATAGCATATTCAAGCACCTATATAGTTTTGGAGTATTCTTGGGCACCCCTAGCAAGGCCTCTTCTCACTAACTAGATCATCCATGTGTGTGAGTGTATACTTAGATGTGAGCAAACCTTTCACATAACACATAAGGTCACACATGTTCATATATTAATGCATAAGTCTATAGGCATAACTATATGAGCAATACTTTCATATAAACCTACTAAGACACTATACACATTCATACTTCATTATATCATATTCATAACATGTTCATACATTCATCCTTCATGTACATAGAAACCAAACCTAGGAACTATCCTATCAAGATACACATGTGCAGTGCATAGACAAGGTCCCATACACTTGCCCATACTAGTACACCTATCAAGTCATCCTAGTAAGGGAATACAAATCATACATTCATAAACATCACCTTAACATACATAGTAGTAGACACTAGTGAATATGAGAACTACCTTTCATTTAGACACAATGACTTATACTACTTGTAAGATGCATGTAAGTGAGACTGTGTGTACATTGACCAACATGATCACATAATGGCTATCAATAACTTATTAAGTCAGCCACCCTTTTAGACCACATTACACTTCAAGCACATAGCACACAACACATAATAGCATAGGAGACAAGACAATATACACAATGTAATCAAGACTCCTAACTTTAGCTATTTACACTTTCATATAAGGGGTACATAGGTAAAGGGTTATTAACCATCTTAACACATTAATGGCAGCACCTATACAATACCCTAACATGATTATACACATGCTCAAACAATAGCCATACAACCTAAATCACAACTAGCAAAGTAACCATAAGCTTCTCATAGTATCATCTTAAGCACATGTTCATAAGTTTATCAATATGCCTTCAAGGCCATGGTAAACACATATATAATGACAATAAAGTAAACACCGCCATCATAAATGGACCATACCACAAAATGCCATACAAGGCTTCATCAATATTACTATAAAGGAGTAGAGAAGTAGAAGAGTAAAGGAAATAAGCATTCTTACCCAATTCTCACCCTTTGATCATCATTGATCAATACACCTTATTCATCAATAAAACACATATATGGCAGTAGCTAAATGTACTTTAAACGTATAAGAAACCATGTACAAGTCACTACATGATTTTACCATAACATAATACAACATATCAACATACTAGGAAAGTAGAATAACATAGATCATTAATCAATTTCATTCATATGGATTATAGGTCATATTTCATGAATCATATCACCCTAAGGCAGTAGCTAATGAAATCATAATCTAGATGAGACACTACTACAATTTGCCATTAAGGTCGATACAAGCATGCTTCATATAGGGAGTTCATGGAAAGTAAGTTTACATAGGTTAATCATATTCAACCTATCATGAATTGACCCATATTGTATTAATTTACATATAATTCATCCTCATATTTCATTATAGGCAGAAGCTATAGACATTAACCATAATCAATTCTTATAGCGACTAACCTAACGTAAAGATCACAAGTTACAACTTCATGGACAAGAAGAACCTAGATTAATTCAAACCAAGCCTTCTCTACTTTGGTCATACATGATTTATATACACAATTCAACCATGGTATTAACCTAAAACAGTAGCTACAAGAACCACAACTTAATCGAAATTCACTTTAGATCACAAGAAAACCAATGTTACAGTGAACTATAGAAAACTAGGCTAAACATGCTCAAATCTTCATACATTGATCTTCATGGATCATTCAACATCAATTCAACATAAATTCATGTAAATAACAGTATATACAATCAATTCAATGTAAGGGAATCATAATTCAATCGATAACAAGTCGAGATCACAAAGCCCATGCAAGAGCTAAACCAATTTTGGAAGGAACATGGGTTCATCATGCAATTGGAGTGAAATCACATTCAAACCACTGTATTAACTTCAATTCATCATGATTTAATCATTAAAAACGTTTTGAGAAAGAACCCATGGCTAGATTGGAGAAGAAGAACTTTGATCATAAACTTTCTTTGAAAACATTGAGAAGAACTCTCCAAGTGAAAGGTTACTTAGAGATGAAGGATCACCATACCTTAATCTTCATGAAGACCTATAAAACTTGATGAAGAACCCATGAGAATCCAATCTACAAGCTGTTCTTGAGCTTCAAAAACCATGGAGGTTCTAGAGAGAATATTTTTGGGAGGGAAAGGCTTTAAACATGTGAGAGGATTGGGGAATGGGTTGATCACGTTTTGGATGACTTATATACACCTAAAATTACTTAAATAAACCTATTATAGTCAGGTTAGGACGTGGGGTGAATTTCCCATTCACCCCTTTATTTAACAGAACGCAGCTGCCAAAAGCAGGCCACTCTCGACGATGGCCTTGACGGGGCGTCATGGCCTTGACGGGCCGTGGATGGCCTCCGTCGCAAGAGACTTAGCCAAATTCTTGGCTTAAGACCCGCCCAAGGCAAGTCCCCTTCGACGAGACCTGCTCGACGGTCCGTTGGTGTCCCAACGATCCGTCATTGGGTCCGTCAAGGGACACTGCCCAGGCAGTGTCTTAGGCAGCCTTGTGTCCTTCTTTTGGGGCCTCTTGTGGGGCCCTTTAGAAGTCGTACCCGGACGTTTCGAACGCGATTACAAACCTTAACATGTTATAGACCTTCCACATAAGTTTCATCGAAAACAAACACCTACAAGACTTCCAAACAGCCTTGACCCCAACATGACATACGATGAACATCTTAGGGGCTATCTTTTTAACGCCTTGGACGTTCTTGGGCGTTTGACCTCCAAACTTCACGAAACTTCATACAATAACATTAAACATCATTTAAAACCATTTCAAGACTTATTAGACTTAGTTCATACGATTTAAGCATGCATACACACATAAGGCACATAAGCGACTATTCGTCGAACGTCTTGGACGTCCCTTGACGTCCGACTTCCAAATCACTTCAAACTTTGCACACTGCCTATATATAACAAAATAAGGCATTTTAGGACCTTATAACATTAAGACAAACATGTTAGGCTCTAGACACCTTATCTCATTTTTCGAGGTCTTACAAATATAACCTCCCAGGGTAAAATGATCTCAATCACCAAAGTATATATACCAAAAACTCTGGTGTCACCGAACCAGTCAACAGCAGTAAAATACACGAAGTAATTTGTTGTGCAGAAGAAGAAGAAGAGATCAGTAAAATTCATAAGAAAATATTATGAAGAGTGAATGGTATTTATAGGCAAGAAGAACAGATTTCGAAAGGTTGCAACCCTTTCAGAATCTAGACGACCATTATTGAAAGTTTGCAACCTTTCAGAATAGTCTTGGCGGGAAATTTAAATAACTGAAAATGTTTCTATTATCAACTAATTAATTGAAAATTTTGGGCCAATTTAATTAATTAAATAAATAATTAAATAATTAAAATAAACTTTGTCCAAAAAATAATCTCTCCATATATCACCGAATCTGAGTGACGACAGCGCGAGGGGGGTCCCTCTTCCAACCCTTTTAACGATTAATAGGAGTTTTTCTATATTTAAACTCTCCTATTTTTCTTTCCACCACCGATGAGGGACAAATGCCTTTTTATTAAAGCATAAGAGGACTATTCAAGTTCCCAACTCTTCAAGTTCTCAACTTTTCAAGTTCCTCTCTTTCTCTCTATTTCCCATCAATTCTTGCTACATACCCAACATATAGTCCATCCATCAAGCCAACTAGTTCATAATTCCATCACATGGTTTGCATTAGAAATTCCATTACGTCCTCATTTGAATTATTTTTGCAGTTTCATCTCTGTTTAGTAGGGGTGGGCATTCGGTATTTCGGTTCGGTTTCGGGTTTTTTTTCCGGGTTTTTCGGTTTTCGGTTCTGGTAAAATGTGTATCGAATATCGAACCGAGATATTTTGGTTTGGTTCGATTTTTGTTGTTTCAATTCAATTTTTATTAATTCGGTTCAGTTTTTTATTTCGGTTTTTTTAATGGACCTGCTTAGTGGCTTTTTAAAATTTTAAACTTTACAATTTTTTTGTTTGATTTTTCAACTTAATAGGCTAAAAAGTAAAAATAGACAATACATCAAAAAAGTGCATTACTAATTTACTAGCAAATATCAATATGTCAATATGCCATTAGGCATTAACACCACAAATTTTAAATTCACAATGTCACTAAAACACACAATTTTTAATTAACAATGACACTAAAATAAAAGTTGCATTGTAGATTTGTAGTTAATGTCTTCACAAATACAACATAATAACAATCTAACAAGTAACAATAAAGTCTTTCATGAGCTCATAATAAACAATATGAGCAACAAACAATGTATTTTAAACTTCTTGTCTTCTTCGATGAGATTACTTTCAATTCAAATGTCAACAATAACAAACAACAATAATGAGTTTCTTGACTTTCTTCCATGAGATCGCTTTCAACTTTCAAGTGTCACGTGCCAACAAAATTATTTCTTCATTGTCTTGACTCTTGGACCTTTTAAGATAAAATCAAATGTTAGAATACTACTTTTAAGATTAAAAAATGATATGATTAAATAAATGATGTATTAAACTCACCGCTTACAAGTCAATCATAGATCAACAATGGAAGAGTTTCTTCCACTATTTGTCATCTCTATAAATAAGAAAAAGAAACATGTCATACAAGATACAACACAATAAGTATTTTATTTTTTCCAAAAATAAATAAAAAATAAAAACTCTTACCAAGTTCAATTTTTTCAAGAAACTCCAAACTTTCTTCAACACAAATAGGCTTGGTTTTTTGTCTAAGCCAATCTTGAACACAAATAAGACATTGCACACATTTGGGAGTCAATGAACTTCTAAAGGGATCTAGAATACGACCACCGGTGCTAAATGCACATTCCGATGCCACACTCGACATAGGAATAGCCAATACATCTCGAGGCAACTGTGAAAGTACAGGAAATCTAGGAGAATTAACATTCCACCAACTCTAAATATCAAAATCTCCAGATTCAGGCTCTTGGTCTTCAAGAAGATATTTATCCAACTCAGATTTAACACCTAAACTTCCAGAATCTTTCTTTTGTTTCTTCATGTGCAACTTAGTTCTCAAAGAATTTTTGGACACATTTTGAGAAATACCACAAGCAGAAGAATCAGATGAGTCAGATGAAGATGGTTGACTTTTGGAACCTTTTCCATACTTACTTACATATATCGTAAACAAATCCCTCAAGTAAGCCTCTACTTTCGTATTCACTACATTTCCCGTTTTTTCCCCAAGTAATTCTTCAAGAGCAAAACTAACATACACAAATTTATTGCGAGGATCCAAAACAGAAGCAATAAAAATCATTTTGTTCATTTTTTCAGGAGTACCCCAATATTTCTTGAATTTTTCTTTCATTCCCGAAGTCATTTTAGTCAAATCAAGGTCATCACTTGCCATACATAATTTCAAATAAGCATCAAGTTCACATATATCTTCAAAATGAACATTACAAGTAACATACCGTGAACCTGAAACTTTCAAAGTGAGCTCATAAAAATTTTCAAGAAACTTTGTGACATTCCTCACATTAGCCCAATCTTCATATTGAATTGAACCTGCGATACTTCCATCTTCACAAACATCAGTAGCAAGAAAAGAATTAAAATTACCATCATAAAGATCAAACCTCTCAAAAGCCTTCTCAAACTTTTCTACTGTGTCTAACATCAAATAGGTGAAATTCCACCTAGTAGGCACATCTAAAGACAACATCTTATCACATTCTATCTTTTGCATTTCAACACATTTCAAGAAGTTTCTTGTCCTTGAATAAGATGATCTAACATATTTCACCATTTGTCTCACCCTTTTGATAGAAGGACCAATTTCTTTCAAACCATCTTGCACAATTAGATTAAATATATGAGTCATACATCTCACATGGAGATGCTTACCTTCCATCATATTAGTTTCCCACATATCTAATTGGCATAATACATATATTGGACCCTAAACTTGGCTTCAAATTTTAACTTTGACCTCAAACTTTCATAGTGCACAAATAGGCACTTTAACTATACTATCTTTCAACAAATAAACATGCGATTCCTACCTGGCAAAATGCGTGAAATACACGCATTCTGCGCGAGTGAGAGGTAATTTTTGAGGCCCAAAACGATAAAAAATTGCTAAAATGACAATTCTATCCTTAATTAGTACATAAATTGGACCCTTAACTTGGCTTCATATTATAACTTTGACCTTTAACTTTGTTTGTGCACAAATAGGCACTTTACTATCCAAAACTTAAACAAAAAAATACTCGGATCCTACATGGCAAAATACGTAAAATTCACTCAAATTAGGCGCGTCAGATGTAAAAATCGAGTGCCCAACAGTAAAAAAAACACTGAAATGACAATTAAACTCTCTTTCTAATTTTTCAACAATTTTCCCCTCTTTTTTGCATTATTTGTTGTTCATTGCAAAATGCAAGTGACATTTAATTACTTTTTTGTTATTATGAAAAAAATTATAATGAAGTCTTTTTTGACAAGATGGGGTGAGTATACAATTATACAAATTGAATGCAATTTTTGAAGGCATTTTGATTAGATATCAGACTGCTACTCAAACTTGACAAAAATATGTGAAAAGTTCTATCATACAATTTATCAAATACTTTAAGTGCACCATTTCACTTAATAATTTTTAGTACTGTAAGTTCATTTGTTGCCCTCTAAAATTCATAATTGCAATTCTCTTCACTATGACAATCACAATACACAAAGCACCCTGTTTTTTCAGTCAAATATTTGACAACTTAAAGCACAAATATACTTCAAACTAAAGAAAAGAAGGACAAGTTCATTGAATCTCATGTCTTTCCATATTTATGGGTTGCTCTTAAATAATTTTGCAATAAAAACATTAGTTTCTTCTAGAGATTCTCATATTAGTTTGAACATTTGACCAACAATATGCAAATTCTTGTTTGTAAAATGTTGAATCTTGTTACCTTGACTAAATTGAGGAAGAAAAATAGATAACTCGAAAATTAAATTAAAGCAAATATCTTGAACAATTTTTTCTTTGATTTGAATATAAGGAACATGAATTTCAGATTAGGAATTTTTAAGAGAGAGAAGAAAAGAGGTACTAATTTTTTTTTACCTAAAAAATGAATTTGTTTTCACTTCCACCTTATTCTATATTATAATTTATTTTTATAATTTTTAAAATCTAGGTGTATTTATTTTAGTTAGTTGGCAGCAACTGAGTGGTTTACTTTTCCACGTCAGAGCATGTGTGCAACACGCGTTTTGATTGAAATATTTGCGTGTTTTTTTGTTTAAATTTCGGATAGTTAAAGTGTCTGTTTGTGCATTATCAAAGTTAAAGGTCAAAGTTATAATTTGAAGCCAGTTAAGGGTCCAATTTATGTATTATGCTTAAAAAAATACGTGTAAATTTTTTAATTAGTTGGCAGCCACTGAGTGGTTTACTTTTCCACGTCAGAGCATGTGTGTAACACGGTTTTGATTGAAATATTCGCGTGTTTATTTATTGAAAGATAGGATAGTTAAAGTGCCTATTTGTGCATTATGAAAGTTTGAGGTCAAAGTTAAAATTTGAAGCCAAGTTTAGGGTCTAATATATGTATTATGCCTATCTAATTTTTTGGACAACTCTAAAACTGCCACATCATTTGAAGAGGCATTATCAACCGTAACAGTAAAAATGTTATCCAACTTCCAATCAAGTAAACAATTACTAACAGACTCAGCCAAATGCTCACCTTTATGACTAGTGATAGGACAAAAAATCAATATTTTTTTATGAAGCACCCAATCCCTATCAATAAAGTGAGCAGTCAAACACATATAATTGATTCTTTGCACCGATGTCCATGTGTCTGTTGTGAGACAAATTCTTGATTGTATTTCTCTTAAAGATTGTTTCAAATTTATTCTCAATTCACCATAAACTTCATAACAATCCCTTGTTATGGTTCTACGAGAAGAAATATGAAACAAATGTTGGATTTTACTCATAAACTTCTTAAAGCCTTCTTTTTCAACAAAACTAAAAGGTAGTTCATCCAAAATTATCATCTCAACTAAAGCTCTCCTACATACCTCTTGCTCAAATTTCCAAGTCTCAAAATTGTTACTTTGAATATTTAATAATGTTTGAATACCAGGTGCAACAGTCGGAGGTTTATACACTTTACACCGATAAGTCAAATGTTATTTTAGTCCACTTGTTCCATTTCTTGTTGTATTGGCAGCATAGTAATGTTTACAGTGTAAGCACTTTGCTTTAACTAATACACCATTTTCAAAAACCTTTTCAAAGTGTTGCCAAACAGGAGATCTAGGATCCATTTCTTTTCTTTTTTTGTTATTTCTGTGTCAATTGACGGATCATTGCTATTACTAGGTGTATTATCTGTAGAACCAGCCATACTTATTCGACTTTGATCAGCTACACCCATATTTAATTGATTTTGTTCAGCCATCTATATATAAAAAAAAATCACAATAAATTCACACTAACTAGTAACAAAAACAAAAATCAGAAAGAAAAAATGAAAGAAGTCAAGAACAAAGAAGAAAATTAGAAAAACAAACCTGACTGGGCTAGCCGCCGGACGCCGATTGCCGGTTGAAGTCGCTGGCCGGTTGAAGTCGCTGGCGGCTGCTGCTGGGCTGCTGCTGGCGGCGGCGGCTGCCTGAAAGGAAGAGGAAGAGCTGCAAGATGAATATTGAATTAGGAATAGGGACATAGGGTTTCTACTTTCTACTTTTCTATAAAGTATAAAAGACAAAAATTAAAAAAAATTACTTTTCAGATTCTTTTTTTTTTAAAAAGATTATTTAACATTAATAATTATTAATTAATATAATATAAATATAATATAAATTATAATATAATATTTCGATTTAAACCGAAATACCGAAAACCAAAATAATACGTATTGAAAATCAAACCGAAATACCAAAAAATACAAAAAAGTAAACCGAATACCGAACCGAAGTACCGAAATCGAAATACTGAAAAAATTCGATTCGGTTCGGTTTTTCGATTTTCCGGTGTTTATGCCCACCCCTACTGTTTAGCTTATAAAACCTTTTCAGGAGGCTGCTTTTCCTTCAAGGAACAATTTCTGTTGAACTAGTAGGTCTTAATCACATCCAACCAGTGGCCAGTGGGAATCATGATTTTATCCACATCCCAGTGACCTGACTTCAAGTTGTGAATGGCACGACTTCCACAAAATTAATCCTTTCGTTATCTCCCTATATATATTGTTGTTGTGGTATCATTAAGGTTTCTTTTTCAGAAATTACTATAAGAGTCATAATTTGTTACATGATTAGCTAGCGAGTAATTTAGTTTGGGTGCCATCATGTACCCATCCCATAGTGACAATTCACTTAAATGTAGAAGTCAAAGATCTATTAACCTCACGAATCACGATCACAGAATAACTACTTTCTCTGGAGGAAGATATATATACGTTTAAATGTTTTTTGTCCCCTCCCTAACAGTATCAAATACGTTTAGTTCTCTCCTTTCAATATACTAATTATTACTTAAATAAGCAGAAAAAGATCGGCCAGGAAAAGGAGCGTTACATGAAAATGTGTACTCCATTAAAAATGCTAACTGCAACTTCATATACTTATACTCCCCACAAATACAAAAGCAGGTCCAGATAGTGGAATTGCAACGTCAAGAGTGAGATACACAACTCACATGCGATATTTTCCCTATCATATTAGGTTAAATGCAATTTTGTAATACAATTATTGAAATTCTCATCAGTAATGCACCTTTGACTAATTTGCTCTAACGCAACAAAAAAGAAAAAAAATAATAAAACATAAGAAAGGAGATATGATAACGGAAATGATGTGAAAGGCAACATGAGCAAACTTTTGAAACCTATCATATCCATTCTTTAGGGTTGATACAAGCATCCAAGAGTTTCCATTCTTCAGTACCTTCCTCTGGTTGCTGCATTAAGCAACAACAATTAGTGGGTATCTGGTGATGTTTTCTTGTTCTCCTCCTATCTAAGAATACTACCAATAAATTACATAGCAGAGTAAAGCTTACGTGGTCATACTCCCATCGTGCCATTAATGGAAGAGATACAAGAATGCTCTCAATCCTACCTCCGGTCTTGAGACCAAATGTAGTTCCACGGTCATAAACCTGCACTTACAAAGCAAAGAAAAGGGGTTAAACAATAATCTTTGTAGATGGGCGAATAGGAACTAAGGGAACAAAGTATTCCACCAAGTTGAATTCCACATAGCGGCCTCGCCGTAGTTGTTGCCATGCTTTGTGTCCGTCTGTGAAAGGCATATTCTTCCTCTTCTCTATGATAGGCATATATGCCGGAACTACGGAATTTGCACACTCTACAATTCCAAAACAGACACATCAAGGAAGGTAATTTATCCATTCAAGCAAGTAAACAAGTTCTCACCGCCAGGGGCGGATCCACATTGGGTCCAGGGTGTTCAGCAAAAAAATACACGATATATATAAGGTAAATTTTCTGTGTTTTTGTAGATATATATATTTTGAACCTCCTCAATAACAATTAAAATTAGATGACTCAATGGTAAGACCCCTCAATATTAAGCTGCATGCCCCAGGTTCGAAATCCCATCAACAACATTTTTATTTTTCGAACCTCCTGAACAAAAATCCTGGGTCTGCTTATTTTTCGAACCTCCTGAACGAAAATCCTGGATCCGCCACTGCTCGCCGCTTAACTTTCATGCAGAATTAATTATAATATAGTCTAGAAATATAGTTTCCAGCACATCAACAACTCTTTTTGCAGCACCTAGAAATATGCTGTCGCCCGTCGAACTAACAGACGTCATTTTGCCTTTTGTTCATAAAAGTAAGCTTGTCTATGACAAGTTGACTGCTCTGTTTCCTCCGATTATTTATAAGCAGGTGGTCTTTCACACCATTTACCTGTTGAAAACAGGGCGGACCCACGTTGGGTCCAGGGTGTTCACTCGAACATCCTCGGTAAAAAAATACACGATATATATAAGGTAAATTTTTCATATGTTTATACATTATATATTTTGAACCCTCTTAGTAAAAATAAAATTAGATGACTCAGTGGTAAGACCCTGAATATTAAGTTGCACGCCCATGGTTCGAAATCCCTGAGACAAAATTTATTTATTTCCCTTTATAATTTCAGTTTATTTTTGTATAAAAAAATCAGTTCTGTTTTTCAAGCATTTTTAACTTTATTTTTTATTTTAAAAACGTGATAAAAGTGTGGTTTAAACAAAAAAAATTCAAGGGATCCATTTCGAAAGATTTACTTACACATTTATACTTTTATTTTTTAAACCTCCTGAACGAAAATCCTGGATCCGCCACTGGTTGAAAAGGAAAGAAGCATTTCTTGATCATAGTCGTTCAAGTCATCAAAAAATATTCCTCCAAGACCTCGTCTCTCACCACGATGCTGCAATATGATGAGCTCAACGAAAAGCTATTTGTACTCAATACTTTTAATTTAACAATTAAAAGAACAAACTACCAGAAAAAAAAAGATATGTACTTCAACTCAACAATTATAAGAAAAGGCAACGACAAAACAATAGCAAGGTCATTATGAACTTCCGACAATTTTGAAATTCAGAAAAGTTGGATGAGCTTTCAACTTAAGATACTGCATAATGATGCTGGTCCTGAACAGAAATATGCCAATAGAGAATAAAGGGAAGGCGTGTCCTAGTGCTTGGTTGTTGGCTAAACAATTGCATAAGAGGATCAACATGTTACTTATCTGAAAGTATCTAAAGGTTTATGAAGACCTTTGAAATCTGTTTATGTAAATTTCTGGGGTTATACCCAAGGGTGTTTAATACTAATATGCCACTATTAAACCATCTTCTAAAGAAAGTAGAGATAATTAAATATGCAAATCAATATCTCATCATTTGTGGTCTTTGCCTTAATAGTTTTCATCACAAAAGGGTGCCTCAGTTTACTGTAGGAATAAACATGTTCAATAGAAGCATTTAACCCAAAGCAAACAACTTGAACAGTTAAGAAATGAAGTTGCCTGACCTTAATATAGAAATAGTCATCACACCATTTCTTAAATCGAGGGTAGAAGCTAGCATCAAATTTGTCACAAGCAGTTTTTTGCACCTACAAAATAGCCAATCTGCTTCATATAATGCAAACAGAAAATTGTGATCAAACATCAGAAAAATGTCTTGTCTTCACTGCATTTGCTCATGGTATAATTATCTTAATTGACATGCAGAAATTGTGAACTACACATAAAGAGATTTCTGTTGGGAATAAATCCGTAACAGAAATAATATTTGCGGTAATAAAGGCAATAAATGCGGAACACAACAATACGGTTAATCAACGAGAATAAAAGAGAAATAATGACACCAAGATTTTACGTGGAAACCCTCCTAAATAAGGGAAAAAACCACGACCCGAGAGGAGCAACGAATATCACTATAGTAAGGATTTTACAGTTGTAGATCCGAGCAAAACTCCAAAGATCACTACACACTCAAAAGAAATAACCCTCTTTTGATTTTTCCACCTCACTATAATATCGCTCACACTCTCTATTTTTCCTCACAGATTATTTTCCTCTGTGATGCCTCACTCTTCTTTTCTCTCCTTTGTAATTTCCTTTTGGTGTATTTAGAATGAAGAATTGTCCTCCCTTTTATAGAGAACAAATACACTACCCTCCAAATGTGCTACAGAAGAAAAACAATTTTTTTCTTCTTCATAGCTTACCTACTCTACCAAACTTTGAAATTGGCAGAAAACAATTTTTTCTTTACCAACTTTGCCAAACTTTGAAATTGAAGAAAAAACAATCTTTTTTTCTTTACCAACTCTGCCAAACTTTGAAATTGGCAGAAAACAATTCAAAGTTTGGTACATGGGGATGGACCCCACAATCTCCCCCTCCAGACCCATTCACCTGAAGGAGGTAGCTCTAGGTTTCTAGCTTGAGTGCATGCCGACAAGTTCTTTGCATAGCTCGAACTTGTCTTTTGATACCACCTTGGTCAGCATATCTGAAGGGTTTTCACTAGTAGGGATCTTCATGACCTGCATAGATCCGTCCTCTATCTTTTCACGAATCCAGTGATATCTCACGTCGATATGCTTCGTCCTTGCATGATACATGGTGTTCTTGCTCAAGTCTATTGCACTCTGACTGTCACAATAGACGACATACTCCTTCTGATACAATCCAAGTTCTTGAAGAAATCGTTTCATCCATACCATCTCTTTGCCAGCTTCAGTAGCTGCAATGTATTCTGCCTCAGTTGTAGAGAGTGCGACACACTTCTGCAACTTTGACTGCCATGATATAGCTCCCCCTGAAAATGTAAACAAATATCCAGTAGTGGATTTTCTATTATCGAGGTCACCTGCCATATCAGCATCAGTATAGCCCTTCAAGATTGGATCAGATCCTTCAAAACACAAGCAATCTTTTGTGGTACCTCTTAGGTACCTGAGTATCCAGTTAACTGCCTCCCAGTGTTCTTTTCCAAGATTTTCAAGGAATCTGCTAACAACACCAACTGCATGAGCAATATCAGGTCTTGTACACACCATTACATACATCAAACTCCCCACTGCTGAAAAATAAGGAACTTTAGTCATTCCCTCTTTCTCCTCTTTTGTTGTAGGACACATCTGTTGGCTCAACTTCAGATGACTCGCAAGAGGCATGCTAACAGGTTTAGCACTCTTCATGTTGAAGCGTTCTAGTACACGTTCAATGTACTTCTCTTGAGATAGCCACAACTTTCTTTTTGTTCGTTCTCGAACAATCTTCATCCCTAGAATTTGTTGTGCTGGGCCCAAGTCTTTCATGTCAAATGACTTGGACAAATCTTTCTTCAACTTTGCAATCAGCTCTTTGTCTTGTCCTACAATTAACATGTCATCCACATACAACAACAAAATAATAAAATTGTTGTCAGAAAATCTTTTGAAGTATACACATGGATCAGAATAGGTCTTTGTGTACGTTTGACTTTTCATGAAAGAGTCAAACTTTTTGTACCATTGCCTTGGGGCCTGTTTCAACCCATAAAGACTCTTATTCAATTTGCACACCATGTGTTTCTTTCCAGATACTTCAAATCCCTCTGGTTGCTCCATATAAATCTCTTCTTCCAAATCTCCATGAAGAAATGCAGTTTTCACGTCCAATTGCTCCACTTCAAGATCTAGACTAGCTGCTATGCTCAAAATAGTTCGAATAGAAGTCATTTTGACAACAGGTGAAAAAATTTCATCAAATTCAATACCTTTCTTTTGTTCGAAGCCTTTTACAACCAATCGAGCTTTGTACCTGACCAACTTGCCATTTCCATCTTTCTTGAGTTTAAAGACCCACTTGCACTTAAGCGGTCTTTTGCCTTTTGGAAGTTCAACTAGCTGGTATGTGCCATTTTTCTGTAGAGATCCCATCTCTTCGTGCATGGCTTTCATCCATTGGCTCTTTTCTGGATGAGGCAACACCTCCTTAAGATTTTCTGGCTCCCCTTCATCATTGATGTGGACATACTCTGAGGTAGGGTATTTGGATGACTCTACCCTTTGTCTTTCTGATCTCCTCAGAGCTTGAGATTGTTCTTCTTCTTCTGGGTACTCCATTTGCTCGGTATTATCACCGAGTTGCTCCCCCTGCTCAACAATCTCATCAGGTTGCTCTTCATGCTCAGCAACTTCATCAATCGTACTTTCTGCACTTATGGGATGGTTAGAAGAAGAAGGAATGGTAACAAGATTAGGGACTATACCATTCTTTTTCTTGGCCTTCTCGGATAGATCATCAGTAGTTTCAACTTCACTTTCTCGAAAGATTATTTCTCTGCTTCTGATGACCTTCTTCTTTACAAGATCCCATAGTCTGTACCCGAACTCGTCATCTCCATATCCGATGAATATGCAGGGAACTGATTTATCATCTAGCTTGGTTCTCTGCTCCTTCGGTACATGTGCAAAAGCTTTGCAATCGAACACCTTTAGATGCGAGTAAGACATCTCTTTGTTGGTCCAAACTCTCTCCGGAATGTCAAACTCCAACGGAACTGATGGACTACGATTGATAAGATAACACGCTGTCCGAACTGCTTCACCCCAGAATGTCTTAGGTAATTTACCAATTCTGAGCATACTTCTCACCTTCTCAACAATGGTGCGATTCATTTTTTCAGCTACACCATTGTGTTGTGGGGTTTCAGGAACTGTATTTTCATGTCTGATTCCATGGTTTGAACAGTACTCTTCAAATTCCCTTGAAGTGTACTCACCTCCATTGTCGGTTCGGAGACGTTTTAGCTTTCGACCTGTCTCTCTTTCTATCAAAGCATGAAACTTTTGAAATACTTGAAACACCTGATCTTTGGTTCTCAAGATATAAACCCACAATTTTCAAGAAGCGTCATCAATAAAGGTAACAAAGTATTTATTACCTCCTATCGATTCTATCTCCATTGGACCACAAACATCAGAATATACCAAATCAAGTATATTCGACTTTCTTTCAGATGATGTCTGAAATGAAACTCTATGTTATTTACCAAATAAACAGTAGTTACAAGGTTTTATCGTTGTACCTTTGGCAAAAGAGATGAGTGATTTTTTGTAAAGAATTTGCAATCCTTTCTCGCTCATATAACCCATTCTTTTATGCCATAAATCTGCAGAATTCTCTTCGTGAGCCGCATTTAATTCACCTTGGCATATTTCTGCATTTGTCCTGTACAACGTGCCATGAGCAACTCCTTTTGCAATCACCAATGCCCCTTTGGTGAGTCTCCATTTTTGATTTGCAAAGTAGTTCTCATATCCATCTCGGTCCAAAGCAACTCCCGAGATCAAGTTCATCCGCAAATCAGGTACGTGGCGCACATCTTTCAACACTAATGTGCATCCAACATTTGTTTTTAAGCAAATGTCTCCGATCCCCGTAATCTTTGAGTAACTTGTGTTACCCATTTTCACATTGCCAAAATCACCGGCTACATATCTGCAAAAAAAATCTCTTACCGGTGTGGCATGGTAAGATGCTGCTGTGTCGACCACCCATTCCGACTCTACACCTGCCAAGTGCATGCATTCTTCTTCCTCATTTATGAAGAGAACACCATTGTCATTATTTTGCACCATGACAGCTGTGTTGTCATCATTCTTCTGGCCGCTGCTTTCCCATTTGCCCCTTTTTAGATTTGGACAATCTCTTTTGAAGTGTCCTGGTTGATCGCAATTGTAGCAATTTTTGGCCTTTGATTTTGATCGGACTTTGGACTTTCCACGAAATCCGGATCTACCATAGTTACTTGAGCTCCTTTGGTAACTTCTGCCTCTACTTTCCGTGATGAGAGCCTGTCCGTGATTTTCAGGCCTTTTTCTCATCTTTTCATTAAGCAAAAGGGCTGATGTGACATCCTTCAACTCAATAGAGTCCTTACCATGTAAAATGGTTGTTGCTAATATATCGTAGGAAGATGGCAACGAGTTTAGGAGCACTATGGCTTTATCTTCATCCTCGATCTTTACTCCGAGGTTTGCTAGCTGCGTGATTAGTCCATTAAGTACATTTAAATGAGACAAAAAATTTGTACCTTCACCCATATGTAGCGCATATAATTGCTTCTTTAGGTACAATTTATTTGTCAGCATTTTGGACATGTATAGATTTTCTAACTTTGTCCAAATGCCACATGCACTCTCTTCATCGATGATGTTATTAACTACATCATCTGTTAAGTGCAATCTGATTGCACTGGCAGCCTTTTCATCCATTTCTTCCCAATCCTCAAGTTTCATGGATTCGGGCTTTTTGGATTTGCCGCCTAGTACCTTGTGCAAACCCTGTTGGATGAGCAAGTCTCTCATCCTTCTCTGCCACATTGAGAAACCGCTATCACCGTTGAATTTTTCTACCTCGTACTTTACTCCAGACATTTTTTTTCACTGAGTATAGTACAAAAAGCTGTAAAAATATTTCTGTAAATGAGCAGAACCTGTGCTCTGATACCAATTGTTGGGAATAAATCCGTAACAAAAATAATATTTGCGGTAATAAAGGCAATAAATGCGGAACACAACAATACGGTTAATCAACGAGAATAAATGAGAAATAATGACACCAAGATTTTACGTGGAAACCCTCCTAAATAAGGAAAAAAACCACGACCCGAAAGGAGCAACGAATATCACTATAGTAAGGATTTTACAGTTGTAGATCCGAGCAAAACTCCAAAGATCACTACACACTCAAAAGAAATAACCCTCTTTTGATTTTTCCACCTCACTATAATATCGCTCACACTCTCTATTTTTCCTCACAGATTATTTTCCTCTGTGATGCCTCACTCTTCTTTTCTCTCCTTTGTAATTTCCTTTTGGTGTATTTAGAATGAAGAATTGTCCTCCCTTTTATAGAGAACAAATACACTACCCTCCAAATGTGCTAAAGAAGAAAAACAATTTTTTCTTCTTCATAGCTTACCTACTCTACCAAACTTTGAAATTGGCAGAAAACAATTTTTTCTTTACCAACTTTGCCAAACTTTGAAATTGAAGAAAAATAATTTTTTCTTTACCAACTCTGCCAAACTTTGAAATTGACAGAAAACAATTCAAAGTTTGGTACATGGGGATGGACCCCACAATTTCAAAGGAGAAAATACTGTGAGTGCATTTATACCGAATGGAAGTGCTTCACATCCACCTCGAAAAGGTAAGAAGGTGTAAAATCAGTACCACCACCAAACCACCATTGCCTTGGTGCTCCTGGTGTATCTGCATTTATATTAATCATAACTTTGAACATCATATTATCCCTCCTCTATAGTGTGTGGATGTCAATATCATACACATGAAATTATAAAAGGTGTATATACACAATCTTAATGACTTATAATAGATTAAAGAAAAGGTATTTATAGAATGTATATTTACTCAAAACGCTAGGTGAACAGAGTCATCCTATGGCTGGTAGGAGGTGGCAGATATCTCGTGAAATCAGTTGAGGTGTGCAAGCTGTCCCAAAAAATACTGTTATAAAACAAAAGGTATATCTACTCGAATTCAAGTTTATATGACTAAAGAAAAGGTTCCAATGGACTCGTTTGATGATTGTACGGACTCTATAGAATAGATTAGACTGGTTTGATGGACATTGATCAAGGAAATACAAGGTTAACATTTGTGAAACTTTTGCGGCTTGAGGTATGTTGAACTTTGTCCTCTAGAACTGTTTTTTCCTAAATGATAAGGACGCTAACTAATTAAAGAGTATAATATGATATCGGAGCTAACTATGCATAAGAGGAGACGATTGTATAAGTAGGAAACCAGATTATGTCTGGGTTTATGTTTTTAGCTAGTACAGTGTTATTTCTGTACTATCTAATAAGTGCCTCTAAATATAAGAGTATGTGTATTCCTGTATGCTTTATAGAGTATGGTTTGACTATCATGTCATGAGACTTGTTATAATAGAGTTCTTAGCATATTATACTTATATGCTGCAACAGATAATATATGTGATTGCATTTTAGTGTATACCTATATTCAGGGTAAAGATTTTGATGGGTTAATTGACCATACCAGAACAGAGCTAAATGCCTCGATGGCTTAATTGACCATTCCAAAGATGAATTAAATACTATGACGGCTTAACTAGCAATTCTAGCACAAAGTAAGCGGGCTCAGCCCGTTCAGGGAGTGTCGTCTAGGTTGATATTAAGGTCGTAAAGATCCATAGAGCTAGTAAAGATCTTTAGCTAGATGAAGATTAGAATAGTTTGCGTTTAAAAAACCAAGTGGGTAGGAACTAAGGCTCGAAATATGGATGTGATTAAGTTGTACTCATGAGAGGCGAGGAATAGGAATGAAGTAGGCATTTTAGTGGACATGGAACTTAAGGAGCAAGTGGTAGAGGTAAGGAGAGCTAATGATAGGACTATGTCGATTAACTTAGTTGTGAGAGGGCTTACGTTGAACATTATTAGCGCATACACACCACAAGAAGCCTTGGACGAGGAGGTCAAGAAGCCTTTTTGGGAGGATTTGACGAGGTTGTGAGAGGTATTCCGCCCGACGTTAGATGCCTAGAAAGATGGAGCATAAGCATTACATTTGACGGCATTCATGTTTACAGTTTTCTTGCATATTCTTAATGTTTCGGAAGTTTTGACTAAAGATTACATTTATGTGCCTTTATATTCAAGCATATTCTCAGATGTGCTAAGTGGTAGATTTCTCATGCATAATCAATCCTATGTTTTTATTATGTATGATATAAAATACAGATTATGACACTATTCTAAGTATGAATAAAACTCGTCTAAACCTATTGGGGGATGGTTGAAGATGCATATTCAGCATGTTTGTACTCAGCCCCTCTCCCGTTTTCTTTTATTATGTTTAAGCAGATTTGGGGTCAGTATTAGTGAGGAGTGTGGAGGGAGCATTGAGGAACTAAAACTGCAATACCCAAAAAAGATTAAGAGGTACTACAAGTTTAATTGTGAAAAGCATAGAGACATCAAAATTGGGCCATGCATGGTGTGGAAAAAAGAAAAAAAAATCGGGTTGTATATTGTACAACCTCACTTCAGTGAAAAATAATGTTTTGCAATGTTTTCGACACGACTATGCTTCCTCATTCCTCACTGTTGCAATTTTAAGAATATAATCCTGAGGCATATTCAGTTATGCTACTGTAATAGGATTTGGCTTACTGTGACCTACAGGAGGTAGCAACTAGGAAAGGTGAAGAACCACCTTGGAGCTGCATTTACTTTTTACTATCAAGTCCGGTGATAATTATCATGGCAGTTAGAGTGCACTGATATGTATTACTACAAATCATTCAGTGCACACCGAGGAGCACTGTCCAGTCCTATCTCCTCTTTTTGAAGTAAAATGAGTTTCTCTTTCCAAATCTTGAAAGAGTTGGTTTTGGTTCCTGTGGAATCAAACTAAATGGAAGATGAATTAATATGAATATTTGGTAGGAAGATAATTAGTACAAAATACAAAGTCAAAGATTGTATCTTGGTAGGTGAAATTTAGGCAAACCATAAAATGGTTTCATATTCTTAACCTTGACAATTTTGACACATAGTGATGTCATGGATGACATCAATAGGATGAATTTATTCCTATAAATAGGTAGCTCTTAATTCATTTTCAAATCATCCTCTCACTTGCCTTCTCACTTTCTAAGGCATTTGTGTTCTCTCTCTTGTAGTATTTCACTTGTATTCTTTGTAGAGTGAAATAAATATCAGTGCAGTTGTTCTTTGGTGGACATAGGATCATTTTGATCCGAACCACGTTAAATATTGTTGTTCTTCCTTGTTCTCTAGTTTCACGTTTCCGCTAACAATTGGTATCAGAGCCAAGGTTCTGTCTGAGTATGCTCTGTGGTTGCAGCACAGTCTGAACTTCCACATCAGAAAAGGATTACTTTGGTTTTCTGTAGTTCCAAATACATTGTAGTAGAAAAGGAAGAACAAGTAAAAGAATGAGTTCCATGAAGTTTGAAATTGATAGATTTAGTGGGCGCAACAACTTCAATATCTGGAAAATCCAGATGATAGCGTTAATGCGGAGGGAAGGTTCAATCCATGCTATTGACGGAAAGTACCCCGATAAGATATCGGATTCCGACAAGGAAAAGATTGAAGGAGATGCATTGAGTGCAATCCAACTGTCCCTTGCACCTAACGTACTTTGTGAAGTGAGTACAAGTACCGAAGAGACGGCCAAAGAGTTATGGGAAAAGATGGAAGGGATTTACCAGGACCAGTCAGTGACAACAAGGATGTTGTTACAACGGCGTCTTCATACATTTAAGATGGATTCAGGTACTTTGTTGCAAGACCATCTAGATGCGTTCAATAAACTTGTGATGGACTTACAAACTGCTGGAATTAAAAAGGACGAGGAGACGCTTGCATGTTCTTTGCTATTTTCATTGACTTCAAAATATCGTGATATTGAGAATTCAATGATGTATAGCAAACAACCTATTAAACTTGAGCAAGTGCGGCAAGCACTAAACTCTTGTGATGTGCGGATGCATTTTGAAGGAGACAAAAATGACGAAGCTAGTGGACTCTTTGTAAGAGGTCGTACTAGCCAACAGGGAAGGAGCAAATCAAAGTATAGATCAAAGTCTCGTGTGAACAAAAAGAATGCGGAATGTTGGGGCTGTCACAAGAAGGGGCACTTTGAACGAGATTGCCCTACGTCGAAGTCCAAAGAAAAGGCGAGCGCATCCATTGTTGAGCAAGTACATGATAATGATAATGATTATGTACTAACAACATCATGCAATAGTGAAGTCTATGACAACAAATGGGTCTTAGACTCTGGTTGTACTCTGCATATGACATTCCAAAAAGATTGGTTCAGCAGCTATGAAACAAGTAGAGGAACTGTATTAATGGGCAATAATGCAACTTGTAAAATAGTTGGCATTGGTTCAGTTCATGTTCGCTGCCATGATGGAATCGTGAGGACTATTACAGAAGTCCGTCATGTTCCTGATCTAAAGAAGAATTTGATCTCCCTGGGTACTTTAGATAAACAAGGCTATAAGTACATGAGTGAAGGAGGAACTATGAAAGTGACTAAAGGGTCTTTAGTCATGTTGAAGGCCAAGCTGGAGGATGGCCTCTACACACTTGCGGGAAGCACCATTATTGGCTCTGTAAATGCATCTACAGTGCAGTTATCTAATGATGACAAGGCAAAATTATGGCACATGAGACTAGGCCATATGAGCGCACGAGGATTGGAGATGTTGAGCAACCGCAACCTTTTGAATGGTGAGAAGATCAGCACACTTGAATTTTGTGAGCACTGCGTCTTAGGGAAGCAGAAAAAGGTCAGCTTCAGCACTGGCAAGCACAAGACGGGAGGGGTGCTAGACTACATCCATTCAGATTTATGGGGTCCCTCTAAGCTTCCATCGAAGGGAGGAAAGAGGTATCTTCTCACATTCATTGATGATTTTTCACGAAAGGTTTGGGTGCGTTTCCTGAAGACAAAAGGTGATGCTTTTGAAGCATTTAAAGAGTGGAAGATTTTGGTTGAAAATCAAATGGAGAGGAAAATCAAGTATCTTCGCACGGACAATGGCTTGGAGTTTTGCAGTGAAGAGTTCAATGATTTCTGCAAGGTTCATGGGATCGCAAGACATAAGACGGTCAGGCACACACCACAGCAGAATGGAGTTGCCGAGAGAATGAACAGAACTCTTCTTGAGAAGGCTCGTTGTATGCTCTTACAAGCTAAGATGTCCAAAGTATTTTGGGCTGAAGCAGTTCATACTGCTTCTCATATTGTCAATCGGTCTCCAGCATCAGCGATTGACTTTAAGACTCCGAATGAGGTCTGGTCAGGTGAACCCTCTAACTATTCATACTTGCGAATATTTGGATGTCCAGCTTATTATCATGTTAATGAAGGTAAGCTTGAACCAAGGGCTAAAAAGGCCATATTCGTAGGGTATGTAGATGGAGTAAAAGGGTACAAACTATGGTGTTTGTCTTTACTAAAATTTGTAGTTAGTAGAGATGTTACCTTTGATGAATCCTCTATACTTGATCCTCGTAAAGTTTCTGTGGAGTTATCTAGAAATGAGAATAACGAGCAGGTGGAGCTACCGGTGGAGCTTACCAAGGAACGGGATCAAGAGACTCAAATTGATGAGTCAAAAGATGCAGATCTTAAAGAACTTGCTTCCAATGAACCATACATAATTGCGAAGGGAAGGGACAAAAGGCAGATACGGAAACCGGAACGTCTTATAGAGCAAGAAAATCTGATTGCACATGCGTTCGTAGCTGCAGAAGAAGAGATTAAGGATCTCGAGCCCTCTTCGTATGTTGAAGCAACTTCTTGCAAAGATGCTGCACAATGGCAGTTAGCCATGATGGAAGAGATGGAGTCTCTTCACAAAAATGAGACATGGGTCTTAGTTAAAAGGCCAAAGGGGATGAGGACAGTTGGATGCAAATGGGTCTACAGAAAGAAAGAAGGTATTCCAGAAGTGGAAGATGCTAGGTTCAAGGCGAGATTGGTTGCAAAGGGTTTCAGTCAGAAGGAGGGAATTGACTACAATGAGATCTTTTCTCCAGTCGTGAAACATAGCTCAATTCGCGTGCTACTAGCATTGGTTGCACAATTTGATTTAGAGCTTCAACAGCTTGATGTCAAAACCGCTTTCTTACATGGTGATCTAGAAGAAACAATCTATATGGATCAGCCTGAAGGTTTTCTAGCTGAAGGAAAAGAAGACCATGTATGTCAACTGAAGAAGTCTTTGTATGGTTTGAAGCAATCCCCTAGACAGTGGTACAAGAGGTTTGATGCATTCATGACTACACATGGATTTTCGAGGAGTGCATTTGATAGTTGTGTGTATCACAAGAAGATGTCTGGTAACTCTATGATTTATCTATTGTTGTATGTTGATGATATGCTTATTGCTGCTAACAACATCACAGAGATAAATATTTTGAAGAAACTGTTGAGCAAGGAATTTGACATGAAGGATCTAGGAGTTGCAAAGAAAATCCTTGGAATGGAAATTTCAAGAGAAAATGGCGTTGTACATCTTTCTCAGAAGAGGTACATCGGAAAAGTTCTTGAAAGATTCAATATGCATATGAGCAAGCCTGTAAGTACACCGTTAGCTTCTCATTTCAAGCTTTCAGAGTTACAAATGCCTCAATCTATGGATGAGGTGGATCATATGTCAAATGTTCCTTATGCGAGTGCAGTTGGTAGCATTATGTATGCCATGGTATGCACAAGTCCAGATATTGCCCAATCTGTAAGTGTGGTAAGCAAGTACATGGCAAATCCAGGAAAAAGGCACTGGGAAGCTGTCAAGTGGATATTGAGATATCTCAAAGGAGCTCCTGATGTTGGTCTAACCTTCCGGAAAAGTGAAGGTATTTCAATTCTCGGTTATGTAGATTCTGACTATGCAGGGGATCTTGATCGAAGGAGGTCCACAACTGGATACATCTTTACTCTCGTTGGCAGTGCCGTTAGTTGGAAATCGACTTTACAGTCGATTGTCGCTTTGTCTACAACAGAGGCAGAATATATGGCAGCAACGGAGGCAGTGAAAGAAGCTATCTGGTTGAAAGGTTTGGTGGCAGAATTGAGTTCGGTTCAGCTAGAATCAATTCTAAAATGTGATAGTCAAAGTGCTATTCATTTGATTAAAAATCAAAGATTTCATGAGCGCACCAAACACATTGATGTCAGATTTCATTTTATTCGAGATGTCGTTGAAAAGGGAGCTATCAAGGTTGAGAAGGTTATCACAGACGATAACGCTGCAGACATGTTGACCAAAATAGTCCCGCTTGCCAAGTTTGCACACTGCAAGGACTTGGCGGGAGTATGCATCAATTGATGCAACTCTAAGAGAACAACTGCTAGGTGGAGCTGGTATGTTCAACAAAGGTTTGATTCTTCTTGTTTCTTACAATGGGATTGCCCAGTAAGCTTAGAAGTTTTGGCCGGAGTTGTTTATACGCATGCTTGGAACACAAACCAAGGTGGAGATTGAAAGAGTTGGTTTTGGTTCCTGTGGAATCAAACTAAATGGAAGATGAATTAATATGAATATTTGGTAGGAAGATAATTAGTACAAAATACAAAGTCAAAGATTGTATCTTGGTAGGTGAAATTTAGGCAAACCATAAAATGGTTTCATATTCTTAACCTTGACAATTTTGACACATAGTGATGTCATGGATGACATCAATAAGATGAATTTATTCCTATAAATATGTAGCTCTTAATTCATTTTCAAATCATCCTCTCACTTGCCTTCTCACTTTCTAAGGCATTTGTGTTCTCTCTCTTGTAGTATTTCACTTGTATTCTTTGTAGAGTGAAATAAATATCAGTGCAGTTGTTCTTTGGTGGACATAGGATCATTTTGATCCGAACCACGTTAAATATTGTTGTTCTTCCTTGTTCTCTAGTTTCACGTTTCCGCTAACAAATCTCATACAAAAGGACAACAGGAATCATCATCTTCTAGCCCTAGTTTGTGCAATTTCTGCTTACCACCAATGAATTATTGTTCTATCTTATTCAAAGTAAAACAATCATTAACATAGAATAACCATACTCAGGAGAGATATTACCTTTTGGAGCATCAGTCTCAAAGTAACGATAATGAAAATGCAATGTTGGTGCAAATGGATTTTTTGGATGCAGCACCTGGGTAAACATCACAAAGTTATGATTAAATTTTCTTATAAAAACTCCGAAGGGAGAAAATAATTGTCCAGTAAAAAAATAAAGTTGATTACTTTAGTCTATAGCTTTAAAGACCTGTCGTTTTAGAGAAACCATCATTTGGCTAATACAAATCATTTGTATTGGAATGAAATGGGAATTGGCGAGTCTTTTTTTTTTTTTCATTTGAATGGCTGATCGATCAGAACTAGTTTGGAATAGAGTAATCCAATGTAACATTAATGACTGTTAATTAAGCAATAGAAGCTGAAGAAACATAAATTATAAACTACCTGACGCAGTATACTTGACAATTGAAAAAGGCATTGTAATAACATGAATGCAATTGACAGAATTTGATGAAATCAGAAATGTAGAACTTACTGAGCTAATCCCAGCAGCAAAAAATGGGACAGGGCCAGGCATGACATCTCCATTGTCAGTTGGCTTAGCAGCCTGATATGCTTCAGGAGGCATAACACCATAAACAACAGATACATTAACACCAGCTTTCTCCCAAACAGCCCCATCTTGCAAAACCCTACTGATTCCACCACCACCACCACCAGGCCTTGACCAAACATCTTCTTTAAACTTTGCCCCTCCATCCACTTGTTCCAAAGCCAAACAAACACTGTGTTGCACCTCTCTGATCATCTTCTCAAACCGACCTCTAATACAACTCGAATTTGACGTAACAGAGGATCCTATATCAGATTCTCGAAGAAAAGTTTGTGGCATTTGGGATTCACGACTTTTTCAATCATTGAGGAAGATAATGCTTGAACTTGAAATGAATAATTGGCTGTTGGTAATTTTTTAGTTGTTGAGTAGGGAATGGTGAGGGCCAAGTTAATGATAGATGAAGAGGAAGAATGGAGGGAAGGAGAACAAGGAAATGGGGTGGAAGGAGAGGAGAGAATTGGAGTAAGCATGGTTGATTACAATGATTTTTTATTTATTAATGGGCTTTTTTCTCTTTGGGATGATTAAGGGGGAATGCTGATAAAGAGGTTTTTAAAAGAATTTAAAGGGTGAGTTGAAGCAGTCTGTTTGTTTAATGTATATACCACAGCTATTCCTCTAGTTTATGACTGCCGCAATATTTGACATCTTCTATACCAACTGCCCATTGATTTATAAAGGAGATACAAGTCAACCACAATCGTTTTGGTTTGTTTCTCAAATATTTAAGCTTCTTCTTCAAAACTAAAATAAAAAGGGTAACTTTCACATATAGCAAATATAAAATGTATATTTGTATGATATAACAAAGTTTACATAATCGCGCTTTATAGCAAACTTATATATGTATAATTCGCTATGCATATACAATTGAAGCGGATTGTATAAAACGAGAAAGAGAGAAATTATATACAATTTGAATTGTATAAAACGAGAAAGCGAGAAAGCGAGAAAGATAGAATTGAATTGTATAAAACGAGAAAGACAGAAAGGCAAAAAGAGACTTGTGCGGGGAATATACAATTGAATCAAATTGTATAAAACGAGAAAGAGAGAAATTATATACAATTTGAATTTGTATAAAACGAGAAAGGCAAAAGAGACGTGGGCAGGGAAAAAATTATACTGTATAATTATAAGTGTATAGGACGAAAATATATGTATTTGCATGCATTTATAAAATTTTCTCTCTCTTTATACAATTAGAAACACAATTTATACAATTCTATTGTATAAAGCGAGCGAGGCGAGCGAGAGAGGGAGAGTGGCGAGCGAGAATATGAGCGAGAGAGGGACTGAGAAATAGTTTGCTATGGAACACAAATAAATCAAAGGGTAGCTACTATATTTATTTTATATTATTAGTTTGTCATTGTATACAATTATCCCAAATAAAAACACTTTTTCACCCTATTATTATATTTTTGGAATTTGAGTACCAATTTTTTTCGCGGTAGAAACTGGAGAAACTACTTCACATTTATGCATCTTCAAAAAGGAAAATAAGATATATTCGGTTTGATTTAATTTATTTGTATGATGTTGACTTACAAATAATGGAAACTACTCCACAAATATTCTTATTTTTAAAAGTTTACACTCATAAGGTTGATAGAGGGTAAATTTATATCAAATTTCATAGTTTAAGAACATTTTAGGCCATTCTATGTTAAAATAGGAAAAATTACTTAAATACACAACTTATTTTTAGCATATTCTATAAATTCCCTAGCATTTGAAAAAATTACAAAAATCTCTACTCTCTCATATTCTCGGATAAACCACTTTAAGCGATGTATCAGTCGGATACATCACTATACCCAATGTACCGGGACGGCAAGTGATGTATCAAAAATTAAAATTTGATGTATCATGACGTTTTGAAATGTATCCGAATTTAACATATTTAAGAGATCTTTATATATAATTTGGAAAAGAGTAGGAATAGGATGTATTGAACTCTCAACACTATGTATTTGTGTAAATTTTCCTTAAAATAATTTAGCAATACTTAATATAGTGGCTCATATATTTGACCTGATTTGAGTTTCATAGTAATTTTTTTTCAGAAATATGTTAGAACTATCTACACTGACCTTCACCCCCCCCCCCCTTCTTCCCGCCCCGCTAATCACTTCATCTCCCCATTTTTTCTTCTTCTTAGATCTTGTAGATCGTTTTGAATTATTTTTTTCTCAACTAATGATATATTAAACAAGGGAGAAAAAGAGAGAAAAATAACAATGAGATTTATGTATGAATAATCATTACAATATAAGATGATTTAATCAAGCAACTACGCACGTATGCTATAACTTTTTTTTTTGCTTGTATCAAATATTCAAAATAAAATAATGAAAATGATCTTTTTTGCTATTTTGACCACCATGAAAATAATATAAATTGAAAAAATATGAACTTGTAAGTTCATTTCAAGCTTGAATGTTTGATATCTTAATTAAGAATAAGAGATAAAAAAAGAGAAGAGGAAATGAACGAAGACAATTGGATAATCTATAGAAAATTTTATATTAATAAAAATGTTAATCTTTTTTTAGATTGACAATTAGACTAAACGACTATCGATTTTACTTAGATCTCCAGTTATATATTGGGTTATAATAAATTGGGGATTGATTTTAAATAGGTCATAAGGAAGATATCATGAAATGAATATTTTTTAAAAATGTTATTTTCACACTTATCGAGTAAAAATATGAATCATATGCAGCTTTTATATTTATTTGAGAAGGACTGAATTGTGTATGACCACTGAACAAACTTGGGTGACGAACATAGTTTATGCGACGCTAATGTAGCGGTTTGTCGAGCATTTGACAAACTCACACCATCCATTTCAAATAGGATTCGTCCCCTGGACACACGAGCAATCAAACCCATAGGAGATTAAATCTTAAATTCTTCATATTTCCATACATTCCTTGCTTGATATTGTCTTGGGCCTCGTTAGAAATGTAGTTATAAAAATTGTCTTCTATTTGATAATTTTGTACCCTGTGTATTTTAATTCAAATTAGTATCTAGTTAGCCTTTATCTTTTCAACTGCCGATAAATTGTTTTGTGTGGAATTGAAACTCAACTATTAATTGAGTATTTTTATTGATGTCGACCGCTCACTCTTTTGATTGGTTTTGAAGAGTGATTTGAACGTTATCAACTATATGAACATCAAGACTAGTAATTATTTTGGAAAATATCTTGGTTTCTGATTTTTAACAAAAACAAGCTATGTAAAGCGTGATTACCAATTCATACTAGACAACCATAAAACAAAACTTGAAGGATGAAAAATCATATAGAGGGTTGAACAACTCCAGTAAAAGTCTTCCTAAATAACAGTTAATTCATGTTATAAAATACATCTAGCTATCTAGTGGCATCTCCAACCTAATTGATTGCATATAAAGAAATTTCGTATGGGGATGTATAGACATGAAGGGAAAACTTGGCTTAGTAAAGTGGGACATAATTACTAAGGATAAAGAAGAATAGTGATTAAAGATCCAAAAGTGTAAATCGAAGAATGAGGCTCTCCTCTCAAATTATATTGGAGATTGATTAAGAAACCATCAGGACTTTCGAAAGCATTTTTGATGAGTAAATATATTAGAAAAACAAATAATAACTAAACAGAGAAACACTTTGAAAAGAATCAGCCATACATAGAAAAATATTATAAACGGTTGAGAACTTTGCAAGGAATAAGTTAGTGGGGAGGTAGGCAACATGGAAAAAATCAGTTTATGATTTAATAAAGGATTCTACACAACATGCCATTCGACAAAATTATTTATTTTTAAGTCATTGATGGCCCCTTAAATTTATTCACATACTTTACTTAGACACTTCAAATTATTATCTATTAGATACTTCAATATTAACGAATAATTTTGACACGTGGCACATGGGCCCAAATTATTAATTTTGAAAAATGAAAAATATTTTTCAGCCTTTAATAAGCCAGAAAATTAAATTGACAAAAAGAATAAAAAGAATATATCTCTCCCCACCCCCACTCCCACCCCCGCCTAACCCTTTGCTATCTTTTTTCTTCATCTTTTTCCCGTCACTCCGTCAGCCGCCATCGATTCCTCCGACGATAACTAAAACGAAAATATTCTCCAACCACCACCTCAGCCTGAATCCACCCGACTAACCTTGTGCTCTTTCTTTTTCTTTCCTTGTCACCCGTAATATTCTATTCCTCTGGTGATTATTGAGATTTTTGTGAAAATAATCGACGTCGACACATTATTTCGAAATCAATGACGATGAGAAATTGAAAGTATATCAAATTTCTAATATCATTTTAATAAGTTTAATGAATTGTAATAATTACTCGATCCGAGTTATTAAAAATAGAGATACACAAATGTGTTCAACTTTTTTAACTCCAATGAAATAAAAAATTCTTCTTGCAAATTCAATTAGCAGATTCAGTTTGTTTATTAAAAAAAATGAACAAAAAAAAAAAGAACCAAACAAAAGGTAGAGAATTTTGTTGGGTTTTTTTGCCCTGATTTCTCACCATAAATAGGTTTTTCTTTTAAAAAAAGATTTTGGATTGACTAATCCTTTTTCTTGTAGGAAAAGGTTTAGGACCCTATAAATAGAGGCATGTTCCTTCTAACTTAATTAGCATTCACAATGTAGTCTTAAGGGATTTGAGAGTTTTGGTTAGAGGGAGAATTTGTGGGTCACAAGCTTGATACGTTATCACTTGTGTGAACCTCCCAAGTATTCTGAGTGAATTGGTTGATGTTGTTTCTCTCTGTATTTTGTACCCTCATATTTATAGTGGATTGCTCATCTCCTTTGTGGACGTAGGTCGATTGACCGAACCACATTAAATCTTTGTGTCTTTTGGTATATTTCTCGTTGTCTTCTTACTCATTGTCTTTCGAGGTTTGTTTTGCAAGCTTTCGCGTTTACACTTGCTTATTTTCGGTCCTAAGAAGTGGTACCAGAGCCAGATTCAATGATGGGGTCAGGTGCAGTGGTTCGATAATCGATTATTCAATCAGGTTAGAAAGATGTGTTCATCTTGGCGGGTGTAGTTCTAGCAGCAACCTTTTTTATAGTAATGAAGATTTTTGTTGGAGAAATTATTTCAGAGAGGTTCTCTGTGTTGAGACATAAATTTTACAAAGGAGATTATGGAGAGGAGAAACAAGTTGTTGAAGATTAAGTGAAGAAGGTGGACAAATTTATTTTGTCAGAAATTCAGGCCAAGGGGGAGATTTGTTGGGTTTTTTTGCCCTGATTTCTCACCATAAATAGGTTTTCCTTTTAGGAAAAGGTTTTGGATTGACTAATACTTTTTCTTGTAGGAAAAGGTTTAGGACTCTATAAATAGAGGCATGTTCCTTCTAACTTAATTAGCATTCACAATGTAGTCTTAAGGGCCTTGAGAGTTTTGGGGAGAATTTGTGGGTCACAAGCTTGATACGTTATCACTAGTGTGAACCTCCCATGTATTCTGAGTGAATTGGTTGAGTTTGTTTCCCTCTGTATTTGTACTCTCACATTTATAGTGGATTGCTCATCTCCTTTGTGGACGTAGGTCAATTGACCGAACCATGTTAAATTATTGTGTCTTTTTGGTGTATTTCTCGTTTGTATTCTAACTCGTGGTCTTTCGAGGTTTCCTTTGCTAGTTTCCGCGTTTACACCTGCTTATTTACGGTCCTAACAAGTGGTATCAGATTCAGATTCAATGATGGAGTCAGGTTCAGTGGTTTGATAAGTGATGATTGAACCAGGTTAGAAAGAGGTGTTCATCTTGGCGGGTGTAGTTATAGCCGCAACATTTTTGACAGTAATGAAGATTTTTGTTGGAGAAATTGTTTCAGATAGGTTCTCTGTGTTCTAACATAAATTTTGCAAAGGAGATTATGGAGAGGAGAAGCAAGTTGTTGAAGATTAAGTGAAGAAGGTGGACAAATTTATTTTGTCAGAAATTCAGGCCAAGGGGGAGATTTATTGGGTTTTATTTGCCTTGATTTCTTACCATAAATAGGTTTTCCTTTTAGGAAAAGTTTTTGGATTGGCTAGTCCTTTTTCTGGTAGGAAAAGGTTTATGACTCTATAAATAGATATATGTTCCTTCTAACTTAATCAGCATTCACAATGTAGTCTTAAGGGCTTTGAGAGTTTCGGTTAGGGAAAGAATTTATGGGTCACAAGCTTGATACGTTATCACTTGTGTGAACCTCCCATGTATTCTAAGTGAATTGGTTGAGGTTGTTTCTCCAGCCAAGGGGCCAAATGGACTTCAAGTGGAGGAACTCTTGACAGGCTTCATGCCTACCATACTTCTACAAAACTCATGTTTGCCTACGATGAGTTCTTTCCACTTATCTCTATGAGTATCTAACATGACTTCGTAATAACCTTCAGGTTCTCCCATGTTAGTCAATAAAATATACTCATCATAAGAATAACGTGTTGAACTTCGTTTCTCTCTAGTAGATCTTCTACAAGAGCTTTCTGGAGCATCCGAAGTGATCATCTCACTATGAGTTGGTTGATTATCAACCACAACATCATCAGTAGGAACATCTATAGTTTCTACACTCTGATCATTATCTGGATCATTATCTTGGGTTCCTTCCTGTGCAAAAGATGTATCAATAATAGAAATTGGATCAACATCAACTAAGCTCTCATCAGTCTGAGAATCTTGTTTCTCAGTCTTGTCAATATCTTCAATAGTTTGATCTTCAAAGAACACAACATCACGACTTCTAATGAGCTTCTTATCAATTGGATCATAAAAGAGATATCCAAACTCATCTTGACCATAACCAATAAAGATGCACTGCTTAGTTTTAATATTCAATTTCGACCTCTCATCTTTTGGAACATGCACACAAGCTTTACACCCAAACACTTTCAAGTGATCATAAGAGACATCCTTATCAAACCAAACTCTGTTTGGAACATCACCATCCAAAACAACAGGAGACAAATTGATAACATAAGCAATGGTGTTAAGTGCTTCAGCCCAAAATGAATTTGGAAGTGTAGCCTCTGAAAGCACGCATCTAACTCTCTCAACTAAAGTTATGTTCATCCTCTCTGCCAAGCCATTTAATTGAGGAGTCTTTGGAGGAGTCTTCTGATGACGAATTCCTTGCGATTTGCAGTAGTTATCAAAGGGACCAATATACTCACCACCATTATTAGTGCAAATACATTTTAATTTCTTTCCTATTTTTCTCTCAGATAAGGCTTGAAACTGTTTAAACACATCAAGCACTTGTTCTTTGGATTTTAAAGGATATACCCAAATCTTGCGAGAATGATCATAAATGAAAGTAGCAAAGTAAAGTGCACCACCTTTTGACTTCACTTTTAAAGGACCACACAAATCTGAGTGTACTAGCTCCAGTAGCTCAGACTTTCTTGAAGGAGGATGACTGTGAAAAGAAACTACTTTTTGTTTCCCTGCTAAGCAATGAACACATCTTTTCATCTTTGCTTGTTTCATACCAGCAAGCAAATTCTTCTTAGCCAAACAGGTGATCCCCCTCTCGCTTATATGACTAAGCTTCTTGTGCTACAATTCTGATGAAGCCTCGCTCTCCACCAAATTTATAGAGTCACCAAGAATCGATCCTTGTGTCACATATAAATTTGAATGTTTTCTTGCTTGAGCTAAAATCAATGAGCCTTTGGTGAGCTTCCATTGACCATTGAACAAGTCATTATGATAGTCTGATTCATCTAGTTATCCTACATAGATCAAATTTAATGGAATGTCTGGAGCATGCTTAACATTCTGAAGGACCAACGTTGAACTAGTATTGATTTTCAAACAAACAGTGCCAACACCAAACACCTTAACCTCACCATCATTACCCATCTTTAACACCTTAGAGTTAATAGAAGTATAAGATGAAAAGAAGTCTTTTCTTGGTGTGATATGTGATGTGGCTCCAGAATCTACTATCCAACTTGTATCTTGAGATACAAAATTGATGACGTCTTTATCACAAACGAAGAGAAGGTCATCTTGGACAACAACAACAACATTGTTTCCATTATTTTCTTCCTTCTTCTCTTTTTTAAGATCTTGCTTCAATTGTTTGCAAAATCTTTTAATATGTCCTTTCTTTCCACAATGATAACATATAATATTTGGATTCTTGAATTTAGACTTGCTTCTACTTTTACCCTACTCCTCGGATCTCTTGTCTTATGTCTCCCTCGATGTTCTGTTTATAAAACATCTGAATGTAAAGATGTATCTTGAGATTTTCTTCTAAACTATTCATTCAACACACCACTCTTTGTATATTCCATAGTCACCTTTTCATCAGTGGCAGAATTTGTTAAAGAAACACGAAGAGTTTCTCAAGAATCCGGTAGAGTATTAAGAAGCCAAAGTTCTTGTATTTCATCATCAAAATTAACACCATTCCTGATAGCTGATTAAGAATACCCTGAAAATTATTTATATGATCAAGAATAGGACTTCCCTCCTTGTATTTAAAGGTCATCAATTTCTTTAGCAAGAACAATTTGTTATTGCCAGTTTTTGAAGCGTAAAGCGTCTCCAACTTCTCCCACAATATTCTAGCATGTGTCTCATTCACAATATGATTGCGAACATTATCTTCAACCCATTGTATTATATATCCACATACTTGTTGGTGTTTAAATTCCCAATTTTAATTTGTCACAGTCTCGAGTTTATGAGCAGAAAAAACCGGAAGATGCATCTTCTTCACGAACAATAGATCTTTCATCTTGTTTTTCCATATGTTATAGTTTCTTCCGTTTAGACATACCATCTTGCTCATATTCCCCTCCATATATATAACCTTAGCTCTGTTACCAGTTCTTGTGATAAAAAGATAAAAACGAAAATCTACAATAAAGAACACCAAGTTTAACGTGGAAAAACCCTTCAAACCGAAGGTATCCACAACGGGATTGATAAGATTCGAATTGCTTCACTATAACAATAATATGGTTACAAATATTCTTCTAATGTCTACACAACAAGTGCCAAAAGAGAACAAACAATAGCTACACCAACAAAAGATAAATAGAAAGAAACACCACCCAAACCCAGCTTCTGTTTGGGACCTAAACCAGGATCTTGCTGACCTTCGAATCTGATCTCCACCGTTCAAATCAACCACCAAGATGTCATAAACACTCAACCAAAATTTCAGCCCGATCCAACGGTTAGTTAATAGGAAAACACGATCTGAACGTTGCTGGTTGGAGAAAAAGACTGCAGCAAAAGAACCTTTTTTCTTCTCTCTTTTCTTTGTTGAAAGCTCTCTAAAAAAACCCTGTCTTATGTTCTAATGTCTTTCAAAGACAATACCAATGAGCAATTGAATTATTCTCTCAAGACCATTCTCTATTTATAGAGTTGTGCTTTTCCTTACAAAGCCAAAACCAACTACAAATAGGATTACAATTTCAATCCTTTTCATAATAGAATTGGAAACCAAATAAAGAGAATAATTCCAATCCTATTCCAAGTAGGATTAGGCCATGGACCTTTGGCTGGAACATGGGCAATAGCCCAACAAATTTGAGGTCTTTAAAATGATGAGTGAAGAAGAAGAAGAAGACTGGTACATGGGTGGGGTGAGGTTATTTTCTTTTTTGAATTAAGAGATTAATATTTAATTAAACTAGTTTTTTGACATGTGCGTGATTACCAATTCCAAAAATATATATGTTATAATAAATATTTTCTTACTCAAGCAAAAATTTGAATAATAAGCTTAGGAAAAAATAATATTGTAGATTTTTTTGTGATTGTTCAATATATATCATCATATATATATCTCTTATTCACGCAAACCTATTAAGATGGTCAAAATTTTATTAGTTAAATGGAATAATTTATATATTTATTTCAATTTTATGAGGTTCAATCATGTGGTTAGTCTTATCTCACTAATATTACATTAGAAACTATTAATTTTATATTTTTCTTGTCGTCCAACCAGATGTGCTTTGCATGTGTATTCTATGTTAAATCTTTTAGATGTAATATGAATATGTGAAGAGAACAACTACATTTTATATATTCATATATTTTCACATTTGTGGTGAGATTATTTCTTTTAAAAAAAAGACCTTAGAACATTTTAAAATACTATATTTTGAAGTTAGAAGATCTTGTTAACTTCATAATACAATTGTGACATAGATAATATTTTAATTTAAATACAAATGCCTACCCAAATACAAATGCCTACCCAAATATATATATATATATATATATATATATATATATATATATATATATATATATATATATATATATATATATATATATATATATATATACTAGGTAAATTACCCGTGCTTCGCACAGGTTTGAACTATGTTATTAAGCTCACATGTTCATTCTGTAATATTGAAATTTTTGATATATACGCTACATTGTCAAGATAATTTTATCTTAAGACAATCCAAAATCTTAAAAGTCCTATATATTTTTTATTTTTGATTTTTTTATACAAAATTATGAGTCATAGAGATATTTTAAGTATAAGAAAGAAGTTTAAGAAATCTCCATGGAAATAGTTGGTCAGAAGTAATTTAATATTGGGAAAAGACTCAAATATGCCATGGAACTTTCAGAAAAGGCTCATTTATGCCATCAGTTAAAAGTTTGGCTCATTTATGCCATTACCGTTAAAGAAAAGGCCCATACATGCCATTATTTTTTAACGGTGGTTTTGCAAAATCATTTTTCACACGTGGCCAATTATAATTCGGACACGTCATCAACTTTTTTAATAAAAAAATCAAAATTCTTAAAAAAAAATTGAATTAATTTTTTAATATTTTTTTATTAATTAAATTGATGACATGGACGAATTATAATTGGCCACGTCATCAATTTTTTAAATAAAAAAAAATCAAAATTCTGAATAAAAATTGAATTATTTTTTTTTCCATTTTTTTTATTAAAAAAATTGATGACGTGGCCGAATTATAATTTGCCACGTGTCAAAAATGGTTTTGCAAAACCAGCGTTGAAAAATAATGGCATGAATGAGCCTTTTCTTTAACGGTAATGGCATAAATGAGCCAAACTTTTAACTGATGGCATAAATGAGCCTTTCTGAAAGTTCAATGGCATATTTGAGCCTTTTCCCTGTAATTTTCTAAAACCCAAGAACTTATAAAAAACAACATCAGACATTAAAGAAGAGACAAAAAAATCTCGAACAACAACACTCCCAAGTAAAGTGCAACATCACGTCCATAGAAGAACATAATTAACTAATTCAAATGGAGGACCTTCGGCTCCTTTCTTATGACCCTAAAAATTGTTAGTATCATAAATGTTTTTTTCTCATCGTCTCAGAATAATCAATACTATTGCTTAGGTTTCACATCACCAGTCCAACTTATTTGGAATTGAATCATAGTTTTTGTTATGGTTATATTATGCAGTTACAAAGAATTAATGCAATTATCAACCAAGCAGTAGGCGACATCATTCATAACTGATATTCTAAACAAAATTTTTTACACGTAACATATTAAAATCTCAAAGCATAATTTTATGAGTGCTTGAACTCAAAAATATCCATGAATAATAATAAAGACAATCTTACTTTCCCAACAATCAAGAAGAAAATGCATGTTGCTTAACATATTTTTCAGAAAGATAGTTTGTCGATCTGTATCCAAGTTTATGACCCACAAATTTAATTGAAACAAGTCAAAAGAAAGAGTTATTACTTCTTTATAAACAAAAAAAACTTTATCAAAGAAAGAGTTATCATTACGAAAAAATGATTTGTAGTAACAATTATAAATGTCCCTGGAAAAAGTCCATAGTAACATTGAATCCAATGACAATTAATAAATGTATAGGTAAAGACTCTAGCACTCTTCGTTAGTGTGCATATGCATTACCAATAAAAAATATTTTATTAGTGTATTTTGGACATTTGTTAGTTTTAAGAAAACTTGATCACTTATTATGTCTAAAAAGAAGAGACGAAGAAATACGACAAATTAGTTAATTTGCGATAAAAGACGTGAACTAATTGTCTCTATACTAATATTCTAGGAAGGGTGCAATGGCATATAAAATGTTTGTACCTAAGAATGAGCAATCAAAATAATTTACTAACTGTGACAAAGCAGAGGGCAATCTGTTTGGTTCTTTTAACAAACATCAGCATTGGTTGCATATTAGTTATCACATATTTATTGTTCGGTGCTATCAAATATAGCACAAGCCACAAGAAAATTTCCCAAGAAGTATACGAATAAAACTATAGAAAGAGACAAAATAGAAGATAAATTTTCAATTATCCTTACTTAAATTTTTAACTGAGTTAAAAAAAGACACAAAAATAGAAAAAAGAAATTACAATAGATACATGAATTACTATGACTTACGGTAAAAGATTAAGCTTCATTAGATGGGAGAAAGAAAACTTTAAGGAATGTAACACACTTCATAAGAAGCTTAATTAATGTATTTAAACTCAACTCCCCTAAAGCGAAAAAAATTTAAAATAATAGTGGCAAAAATAAAAGTTTTGTTATTAAAGAACCAAATATAATGAATTGAACCATTTCAGGTGATTTATGAGTTGTGGACTGTGAGAGGTGCAAGAGTAGTAATGTCACATTGTGATTAAAATCATTTTCTTTGTTTATATGAATAAACATGTAGAAAGGGAAGATAGAGAAGATCGATTTTCAATCATCCTTGCTGAAATTTTTAACAGAGTTTAAAAAGGTCACCAAAATAGTAAAAAGAAATTGTCATAAATAACTATGACTTATGATAAAGATTAATCTCCTTGAATTAGGAGTAAGAAGACTTTAAGGAATGAAATAAACTTCATAAGAATCTTACTTAATGTATTTGAATTTGACTACCCTATAACGAAAAAAACCTACGAATAATAGTGGCAAACAATTCCTCTATTTATATTAAACAATATGTAGGTCACAACTCTTTGGAAAAGTTACAACCTTTCGGAAAGCTCAAAATCATACATAAAAGTCACAACTTTTCATAAAAGTTGCACCTCTTCATAAAATTCGTAACTCTTTCTAAAGGTCACAACTTTTTATAAAAGTCGCAACTTTTCATAAAGTCATAATTTTTCATAAAAGGGGAAGGTTAGTTTTGGTAATAGATAAATTTAAAAGGGAATCCTTGTTTGTGATGGCGCCACGTAGGCGGGCCTAGGGTTCTCTTATTTATATAAATATATATATATATATATATATATATATACACACATGCATTAATGAAGACATTTTCTCATAAAATCAACTATAAAATAAATAATAAAATTAAACCAATACGAACTTCAATTGACGCTATGACAAGTCATATAAACTTTTCTTCATCCAAAATACTTAAATAACATAAATAAAATAAAAGACAATGTTCATATTGTAATAAATATTTTGAATCAAACTTTCTGAGAATCTAAATCACATAAGTAACATTGATAAATAAAGTCATTCTTTTGTCTTGAACATCAAAAACAGATCGTGACAATTCTCTAAATTTTGGAAAAAGATATTGAGAAGCATATATCTACATCACAAGAGAAATTGTTAACAAAAACAAATGAATATAGACTACATCATGTTAACTTTGTGTATTGGAACATTACATACTAATATATATATTAAGCGAAGAAATAATTATTATATTGTTAAAATTATTTTCCTCAAGTACGAGGTTATGGAATATACCCTCTTAGGATAGAACGACTTAATTCATTAGAATAGTGGTACCTCATATTCCGCTAAACTTTGAACTCACTCAAAGAAAATAAATCACACAAAAATATTAAAATTCAAGAAGAAAGGTAGAGGATTAAAAGAAGTGTGGTGGAAAATTGAGAGGAAACCCCTCTATTTATAGTCAACAAAGGGTAGTATGAACAAATGTTTTTGTGTCTTATAAAAAATGTAATGATTTTCTAAGAAGTCACAACACTTTGTAAAAGTCAGAACTTATTCAAAAATTCACAACTCGTTGGAAAAGTCACAACTTACAGAAAAATTCAAAATTCTTTGAAAAAGTCAGAACTCATCGAAAAATCACAAATCTTTGGAAAAGTCACAACTCATTAAAAATGACAATCCTTTGGAAAAAGTCACAACTTATCAAAAAAGTCACAACCTAAGTTAGGGATATTATAGTAACTTAACATTCAAATTAGGAGTTCATACTTTTAAGGTAATACAAATTACTGTGATTTTTAGTTATCTAGTCAAATGCATGCCAAATGTCAAGAAAATAGGTATGAATTTATTTTAAGAAATAAAAAATAAATTAATATCCATTCACACGCTCAATAGCAGTGATATACACTTATTTTCTATACCAACTTATTGTGTTAAATAGGTCCATGTTTTGAACAACTAGATGTTCAATATGTCGGGAAAGGCAAGACACTAAAAAGAATGCCCGACAGGATAACAACGGATTAATACCCAAGTCTAAACTTTTTTTTCTCAATTTGAACCAGGAGAGGACAAACTAAATCAAGCAATACGAAGAATGGATAACAAGTATATCAACCAAGCTAAAACAATAAGACAAAAATAAACCAATCACACAAGATACAAAGATTTAAGTGGAAAACCCTTAGATGTAAATAGTAAAAAATCGCATGACCAAAAACGTACTCCACTATAAACACCAAGAGTTACAAAATTGTTCTCTAAAATTTTCCACAAAACAAGTTCCATAAACCAGCAACAATAAAACAAAATTGCACCAAAACTAGAGAAATAAAGGAGAGATTTCACCCAAAAATGAGCTACTTTTCACCCTCCAAAATCAGAATCTAGAGAACTCTAAATTCGATCTCAACCGTTGAATTGTAGGAATTAAATGCTGAGAACTCCTAGTTCAAATGTCCGCACGATCCAACGGTGAACGAAGTAGAAAAATTTATTTGAAGCGGACTGCATGAGCAGAAAAATTCTTAAAGCAAAAACAAGATTTTTCTCTCTTTCTCTCAGTCGAGATTTTTCTCTCTTTCTCTCAATCTCTAAAACGGATTTCTCTTGATTTCTTTCTCTTGTATTAGTGAAAATAAGACCTAAATAAACCTTACATATACCACATAATATTGGACTTATGGGCTAAAGTGGGTTGGTCATAATAAGACTTTTATTTATCCAGATAGAAAGGGAAAAAAGATCCTAAACCCAACACAATATGTACAAATCCTAGTTAAGTGTGTAAAACCTCATTTTTTTTCACTTAATGGGGGTCTGGATCTTAATAATTCAGATTCGCTCATTCAGTGTGTTTATTTTTTAGGACTGAATCTTAACTATTCAGATTTAATTCATTAAATTTGTTTATTTTATTTCCTTATAAGCCTCTTAATGAGTCTGAATATATCTAAATGAATCAGATTTGTAACACATTTTTAACATCATTCAGACTCAAAAATAAGACTCTCATCTTAATTCAATCACATCAAAAAACTCATAAAAGTTATCTCTTATTTAATAAATGTTAATTACATGCTTACTGTTATAATTTTCTTTATTTCTATTAACTTAATATACATCTTTACTTTCATAAATTAATAAATATATTTGAATTAATAAGCACTCCCATTATATAATATTTAGCACGGTTTTAGAAAATAAGAAAGTATTAATTATTTGATTGATAACAATAAAAAATGTCCATTATAAAATAAAATATTCTCATAAACATTATATTACTACTCTATATAAACTATTGTGCATTATATTAGATTCTCAAAATTTTTGAGTGCAGATGTAACTTAATGTTAAATTCTTAAAAGATAAATCATATTACCTTATTACGATAAAAATGTTCAAAATATTATTTTCCATAAAAAAAATTATTTTACTAAAATGAGGTTTTTATAATATTTTATTGATATAGCGTTTACTTTCGTATGTAGATTCAGATATTGAAAACAACAGTCCCAATAATTCAGTGTTCAGATTTAAAGACAATATCTTCATATTCAAATGTTTATTCAGATTTACACATCTAGATCTTAATGCACATATTAATATTCAGATGTGTATCCAGATTAAGACATTTTAATCATAATGAAAACAAATTAAGCCTAAGTGAATTATACATACAGCTTTAAGATGTCATGAATAACTTAAGCCAATTATTTATGGGGTGCTGACGAAAAATAATATTAACAAAACAGTTTGTGATGCCATTAACCATGAATCTTGATTATTGGAAAAGTAGTTACACAATAATCAATCAGTGATTAGCAACATATAAGGAGGACCTCGCTCATACATTTGATTCGGCGTTATCCTTATCACTCTACACTCCCGCGTCAAGCTGGGAAGTGAGAATCTATTAAGAACTCCTAGCTTTGAGCTGATATGTTGAAGTTGCAATTTGTGAGTTCCTTAGTGAGCAGATCAACCGGTTGATATTTTGTAGGAATGTACTTTGTATACACCAAACCTCGTGTAATTTTATCTCTTATAAAGTGACAGTCAATCTGAATGTGTTTAGTTCTCTCATGATAGACTGGATTGGCTGCAAGTTGCATAGCAACTTTGCTATCAATATGCATGTTGATAGTTAGTCAAACTTCAATGTTGGGTTCCTCTGTTAGACCTTTCAACCATATGATTTTTGTTGCAGTGGTTGCACTGCTCGTGTATTCAACTTCAACTAAACTTTTAGAAACAGTTGTTTGTTTCTTTGATTTCCAAGAAACAAGTGAACCCCCATATTGCACAAAGTAACTAGCTATTAAACTTCTTGTTAGAGGACATGAAGCCCAATCTGCATCACAATATGTAGTGATAGTATTCTTTGAATAACTAGACAGTAATAGACCTTTTCCTGGTTGATTTTTCACATATCTCACAATTCTTAGTGTTGTAATCATATGAGATTTCTTAGGTTGTTGTAGAAATTGACTTAATATTTGGACTCCATAAGAAATGTCAGGTCTTGTCATAGTTAAATAGAGTAGTTTTCCAACTATCCTTTGATAAGATCCTTGATCAGTTTGTGGATCATCTTCTGGCATCTTTGTCACCTCATCATACTGCTTAGTAATCAGTTTTGAGTTAGTGTCAATTGGATTTACGTTCCAGCTGGTTTAGCTGCACTTAGACCAGTTTCAGAAATTAATTCTAGTGCATACTTTCTTTGATGCATTAGAATACCCTTCTTTGATCAGACAAATTCAGTCCCTAAGAAGTACCTTAACTCTCCCAAGTCTTTCATTTCGAAAGCTTGCTTCAACTGATTCTTTGCTTCTTCAACTAGGAGTAGACTGCTTCCAGTGATCAACATGTCATCCACATAGATGAGAACAAGTGCCATGTCTGCGGCTGTCTTTTGTAAGAATAAGGTGTCACATCCGGGGAGCACCTTCTAGAAGTAACATAGCGTACTTGACCTTTCGAAGGTCTTATACAAGCCCATAGTTATCATTCATCGCATTGACATAGTAAATTTAGCGGAAAATTTAAAACTTTCTTAGCACATCATATGCTAGAACATTACTTCATATATATAAAACATAACTCATAATACATATATAGACCTTAAGTCTCTTTGCCATCTTAGACTCAACAACATTAGAGTACATTAGGGACACGACCCTTAAGACACATTACATCACTATACAATATTTAAAACACTTTACAATAAAGACATAAGTAGGAGATCCTTAAAACTTAAGGATTCCTTTCATTGAGCTTGGGAATCATCTATTAAGATCTTCACCATTAAAAACATCTTTAAACATCCATAACCTACACTTTGTGTAAAAAATAGAGAAGAATGGATTAGTACAATAAATGCACTACGTATGACAACCATGCAAAAACATGCATTTAAAAGGGACATTTTCTTGAAATTATACTTTATGCCATTTTGATTAAATCTTCATAAATCCTTTATTCAAAAGCATTTATATAATTCACATACTTCATAGAAACATAATCAAAGGCCAATTATCTTAGAAAATCACATATAGAATTTAAGCCACATTTGAGGTCACTTTACAGTGAGCGCTTATCCCTAAATAGTGAACTATCTTTTCTTTTATTCATTAACCTCCCAAGTAACCTTCTAGTGATACTTGGTGCAATGCATCACCTTAAAGCCACAAAGGAAGCATACAAACACTTACACAAACCAACACATATCACCATAGAAGTATAGCCCATTATAAGACACATTCAAGTCAAGGATATAGGACATTACAATAAGCTACATAACCTTACACATACTTTTACTTCTTTTCATATTCATCATTATAAGACCTTGTTCATGATCCCAATGTTAGTCTACTAGTGCAACGTACATGTGAAGCCCCATAACTTCACACATACTTAGTAAAATCTTGATGAGACCACAAACCTTAACATACAATTCATACATCCTCATAACAAGTAAAAACAACTTCATTCATGTCAATACAAGACCTTCATCATATAGTCATTTAGACAAACATAGTGCATATAAGGATAAGATCACATCATATAGATTCATACCATGCACATATTCATAATAAGTAGACAACTTCTACAATATCATGCATAAAGACATAATCATAATCATACACGTTAGGTCACCTTCCTAGGACTTCCTAAGGAGCTACTTGTGCAATGTCTAGATGGGTTCATTACTTCCACCTATACTAAGTAACATCCCTTAAGTCATCCTAGTTAGGATCCTAGTTCTTCATTTCCATTGTCCATTTTAGTTTAGGGAAACTATATCCTTAACCGACACTAAGACCATGGGTGCTAAACATGGAATTTGGTATCATCCCCTCACACCAAAAAGAGGGCATCTTACTTGCCAATGTAAGACATACATCATGATAGCATATTAGGTGATATCACTTGCTAGATCCTATGTGGCAAGCATAGTTTATGGAACTTGGGGGCTATCATGGAAACATCACTCTACACCCTTTTCGGGTCATGAGGCTATCCACTCCATGAGGACCGTAGTGAACCCTACCTTCCGTACGTAGGAAGGTGTCACCTCCTCATCTACAAGTTTAGTCGGTGCTAAGCTAAGTTCCCTTTATTGAAAAGCCTTTATTAACATTTATTTATAAAACATAGGCTTAGGAGAGTCATCCCCTCATATGCTTAGCTCATAGGTCATAGATGAGAATTCATCAACCTAAATCATGTGAGAAATCCTTTCACATGGACATAACATATGTATTAGCACTATCTAGTTAAGGATACACTTGAGAACACCTTTCAAGGCTCCCTTTTTTACTAGACCATCATTCATGTGTGTGTGTGTACATATATGTGAGCAAACCTTTCACACAAAACATAAATCTCACACATGTCCATACATCAATGCATAAGTCTATAGGTATAACTATATGAACAATCCTTTCATATAAACCCACAAAGACTCTATGACCATTCATACTTCATCATATCATATAAGCTTAACATGCATAGTAGTTGAAACTAGTGAATATGAGAACTACCTTTCATTGAACCTTTACTACTTTCAAGCATGCATGAAGTGTGAGTGTGTGTGTACATTGGTCAACATGATCACATAATGGCTATCAACAACATATTGAGGCATCCACCCTCTTAGATCACAATGCTCTTCAAGCATAGACCACACAACACGCATAGCATAGGAGACAAGTTAACTTCATAGAACACTTTAAGACTCCTAATGTTAGCTATTCACACATTCACATAGGGGTACATGGGTAGGGGTCATAAATCTTAATCATTAATGGCAGCACCTACACATGATATTACCTAACCCTTTACATGCTCATAACCATAGCAACATAACCTAGATTCACAACTCAAGTAGAAGACAAGGCACAAGTTACACATAAAGTGATCATCATAACCACTAATTCATATATTCATCAATTTGCCTTCAAGGCCATGGTCAACACATATATAATGACATAAAGTAAACACCGCCACCATAAGTGGACCATACCACACAACGCCATACAAGGCTTCATCAACTACAATACTACAAGGAAAGTAGAGAGGAAGAGCCATTCTTACCATTTCATTATCCTTTGATCATCATTGATAAATACACCCTTTACATCATTAATACATTATAGGGCAGTAGCTAAACATACATTTTATCATGAAGAAACTATGTACAAGTTGCTAAAAAATCATGCTACCATCCAAGACATTATATCACATATATGGTAGAAAGTAGAGAGTTATAAATCATCATGTAACTTCCCTATTTAGTTCATCAATCATCTTTTATCATTTAATATTCATTTAAGGCAGTAGCTAAAGAAATAGAACATCATACTAAATCATGCTTCACTCACCTTAGAATATAGATCACAACATATACATTACCCTATCAATGTCTATAGGCTAGAAGGACTTAAATCAATCTTTACCAATTTCATCGTTATACATTCATATTGTATCAATTATATTTAATGATCATCGTGTTACACATATTGGCAGTAGCTAAGACAATTCACCATAATCGAATCACATAACAACCATCCTAATGTCAAGATCACAAGTTACTACTTGATAGACTAGAAGAACTAGATCAATTCATACCAATTCTTCTTTACTTTAATCATACGATATTCCTATCCATAATTAAATCATGATATTAACCTAAAACAGTGGCTACAACAACTTAGCATAATCCAAAGTCTTACAACAATAACATGAATCCAAACTTACAGCGAATACATAGATCATAGACTAGTCATGTTAAATCCTTCATACATTGATCATGCACGATTTATATTTATAATTTAACCAAATTATTAGTCTAAGGCAGTAGCTACTAGAACCACAACATAATCGAAATCCACTTTTATTCATCAAAAGGCCAACATTACAGTGATCACATTGATACCTAGGCTAGGCATGCTCAAATCTTCATACATGGATCCATATGGATCCTTCATCATCAAATCTTAATCAATTTACATAAATAACAGTAAATATAAGCAATTCAACGTAATAGAATCACAATTCAATCAAGAACAAGCCATGATCACAATGCCCATGCAAGGGCTAAATCGATTAGGAAGGGCCATAGGTTCATAATGAAATTGGATTCAAATTAACATTAAAACCAATACATTAACATCAATTCATCTTGATTTAATCATTAAAATATTTTTAGAAAGAACCCATGGCTAGATTGAAAGAATGGAAGTTTGATCATGAAATCTTTTTGAAAACTTTGAGAAGAACTCTCCAAGTGAAAGGTTACTTAGAGATGAAGAAATACCATAGCTTTATATTCATGAAAACCTTTAAAAATTGATGAAGAAACCATAGGAATCCATGCTCCAAGATGTTCTTGAGCTTCACCAACAATGGAGGTATCTAGGGAGAAGATTTTTGGAGGAAAGGGTTTATTTCGTGTGTATGGGATTGGGAATGGAATGTTCACGTTTTCGATGACTTATATACACCTAAAAATATCTAAATAAACCTATTAGAGTCAGGTTAGGACGTGGGGTGAATTTCCCATTCACCCCTTTAATAAAACAGTGTGCAGGCAGTGATGCACCAACCTGCATCGACGGACCCAACGATGGGGCGTTGGTCCATCGACGGGGCGTCGTTCCTTGACATCCGACGATTAGGTCTGAGGCTGTCATTTGGCCAAAACTTTCCCAGGATAAGTGACCATCGATGCCTCCCCATCGACGAAGCGTCAGTCAACCTACGGGGCATCGTTTTGGCTCGTCAATTGACACTGCCAAGGCAGTGTCTCGACAGCCTTGGGTCCTTCTTGTGGGCCCTTTTGCGGGGCTCTGTTGAAGTCGTACCTAGACTTTTACAACATAAATACAACCCTTAACAAGTTGTAGACGTCCCACATGAGTTTCACCTAAAACAAATACTCGCAACACGTCAAAACATGCAAGGCCCCATCAAGACACACACATGCATGTCTCAAGGCTATCTTTCGAACGTCTTGGACGTTTGACCTCCAAACTTCTCGAAACTTCATATAATACCATTAAACATCATTACAACTAATTTTAAGACTTCATAAGCTCATTTCACACACACATAAGCACGCATAGACATATGAGGCACATAGGTGACTAATCGTCGAACGTCTTGGTCGTCCCTTGACGTTTGACTTCCAAATCACCTAAAACTTTACACACTGACTCAATACCTTAATATAACTCATTTTAGAACCTTAGAAAATTAATAAAAACATGTTATGCTCTAGTCACCCTAATTCATTTTGGGGTCTTACAATATCCCCCACTTGTGAACATTCGTCCTCGAATGACACTTAGAACATTTTAATCATAACAAGGACTTCAATGCATCATAGAGCAGTTTATAACATTCATAACATCGTCACATAGAATTTAATGTACCAAACTTACAAGGAACAAACTTCACATCATTTTAGCACTCAATGTACACAAGCAAGCAAAAACCTTGATTCACTCACTCTTTAATACATCAATCACAAGGCTCTTATCATGTTCATAGGAGGAACATCATTCTCCTACTCATAGCATGGTCATTACAATCCATTTTATTAAGAGTTCATCATACACCCTTCTTTTAATCATACTAAGGCAGATTCCACATCACTCAAAAGTAAGTAGGCACTCATACTTCAATGCACATAGACTTGAGTTAATTAAATTAACAAGGGCCTTCATTAGTTAGACCTAGTGCCATGAAGGACATACTCAACCATACCATGCTTAGTGGTGTCCATGGAGGAATGTCCTTCTCCTCAACATACTTACATGTATCATGAGTTCATTCCCAAGCAAATGCACAAAGGTCATCTTTACTGTAATATGAGAAATTCTCAACTTTTCAAATCAAGACATGTTCATGTTTTCCTTCCTAGTGAAGTCAAAATGGTAAGTCACACCAAGTGCATCACAACAATTAGGAATCCATTTCACACAATGTCAATTTATAACATAGTACTCACCTTCACAGTAAGCATCATTTGGGAAAATTAATACAAATCATAGGCACATACATGAATACTAAGCTAAACATGCTTTCACTTTTCAAGAGTGAGCCTACAATCATGCTTTCCCAACCATACAAGGCACATAATTTTCAAGAGACTCCACACATTTCATTTTAAAGAGACTCAACTTTTTATTATAAGGCTAAACATTACACCTCACAAGTGACTAAAATTATCTTATCTCATGGAATCAAATTCACAATTTGCATGTTAAGATGCACAATACACATGAGAAAACATGAATTTTATCAAAATTCCCTTTCATGCACTTTGGAATCTTTACAATATATTTAAGGTAATGTCAATCAATACTTACCAAACATATTAAGTTCATGCAATTCATACTTTATGCAAGACTATATTCATGAACAATCTTACTAAGAATTCATTAGTTTCAAGCTCAAGAAAAAATAGAAGGACAAGGTAGAAAATATCTACAACCTTACCATGTCATCACCATCCCCCACTTAGGGTAAACCCAATTAAGAGCAACTTAACCCAAGCTTAAGAGGATTTTAGTTATAAACCAATAAAGGAATTACAGTAAGTTAATGATGGTATTCTAAACTTCACCACTTAGGCAATTTATCCCCAATCATCAAGTTAGGTCATCTCATTCAACCACATAAGGTTTTCATGCCCTACAATAGACATCAAGGTCATACAACATTAGGGGGAAATAACAAGGAGACTTAGCCATACCCTTTTTTTTAGTAAGGTGACTTCTAGGTCACTAAAACCTACATCATCACCCTACTAAGAAAAACATACTACTTTAAGACCTAGGATCAAGTCTATACAAAGGACTCCAATCCATATTAGGCAACTTATCAAAGACCACATATAAACAAGGGAAATATTGAACACTTTTAGGCACATAATCTTAGGGTAGCATGCTTTCATAGGCTACCATCATGTAGAACCATGTAATAGCATACCATTTCAAAAGAGACTCGTTTTAATCATAATAACTTCTAACATGCTTTAATCATATCTTGACATACATTTTTCAACATAGCATGCTATTTCACATAAATCTCATACAAAGCCATAAATGACATCACATTATCAAAACATGCCACAATTCACCTTCACACATCCTCAATCAACCATAAAACCAAGTTAAGCATTAACTCACCTTTTCTGCCTCAAGCATATTGTATAATCTCATCCAAGCAATCACATCTAAAAGACCACCGGACAAGAAAACATAAGAGAGAGATCCTATAGAGTTAAGTGCTATGGCACGATATGAGAATGATGAAGAAGGGAAACTCTAGCATCTTATAGCCTCTTATATCATTTGATGATGTCGCAACTCACCACCAATGAACACGAGACTCTACTGGACGTGGCAATATGAGACTTTTAGAACCTAAAACCACTTTATAAACCTCATGCTCTGATACCACATTTGTTACATCTGGGGATCACCCCCTAGAAGTAACATGGCGTACTTGACCTCTCGGAGGTCTTATACAAGCCCATAGATATCATTCATCGCATTGACAGAGTAAATTTCATTGAAAATTTAAAACTTTCTTAGCACATCATATGCTAGAACATTACTTCACATATATAAAACATAACTCATAATACATATATAGACCTTAAGTCTCTTTGCCATCTTAGACTCAACAACATTAGAGTACATTAGGGACACGGACCTTAAGACACATTACATCACTATACAATACTTAAAACACTTTACAGTAAAGACATAAGTAGGAGATCCTTAAAACTTAAGGATTCCTTTCATTGAGCTTGGGAATCATCTATCAAGATCTTCACCATTAAAAACATCCTTTAAGCATCCATAACCTACACTTTGTGCAAGAAGTAGAGAAGAATGGGATTAGTGCAAGAATGCACTACGCATGTCAACCATACAAAAACGTGCATTTAAAAGGGACATTTTCTTGAAATCATACTTTATGCCATTTTGCTTAAATCTTCATAAAACCTTTATTCAAAAGCATTTATATCATTCACATACTTCCTAGAAACATAATCAAAGGCCAAACATCATAGAAAATCACATATAGAATTTAAGCCACATTTGAGGTCACTTTACAGTGAGCGCTTATCCCTAAACAGTGAACTATCTTTTCTTTTATTCCTTAACCTCCCAATTAACCTTCTAGTGATACTTGGTGCAATGCATCACCTTAAGGCCACAAAGGAAGCATACATACACTTACACAAACAAACACATATCACCATAGAAGTATAGCCCATTACAAGACACATTCAAGTCAAGGATATAGGACATTACAGTAAGCTACATCAACTTACACATACTTTTACTTCTTTTCATATTCATCATTATAAGACCTTGTTCATGATCCCAATCTTAGTCTACTAGTGCAATGTACATGTGAAGCCCCATAACCTCACACATACTTAGTAAACTTTTCATAAGACCACAAACCTTAACATACAATTCATACATCCTCATAACAAGTAAATACAACTTCATTCATGTCAATACAAGACCTTCATCATACAGTCATTTAGACCAACATAGTGCATATAAGGATAAGATCACATCATATAGATTCATACCATGCACATATTCATAATAAGTAGACAACTTCTACAATATAATCAAAATCATACACGTTAGGTCACCTTCCTAGGACTTCCTAAGGAGCTACTTGTGCAATGTCTAGATGGGTTCATTACTTCCACCTATACTAAGTAACATCCCTTAAGTCATCCTAGTTAGGATCCTAGTTCTTTACTTCCATTGTCCATTTTACTTTAGGGAAACTATATCCTTAACCGACACTAAGACCATGGGTGCTAAATATGGAATTTAGTGTCATCCCCTCACACCAAAAAGAGGGCATCTTACTTGCCAATGTAAGACATACATCATGCTAGCATATTAGGTGATATCACTTGATAGATTCTATGTGGAAAGAATAGTTTATGGAACTTGGGGGCTATCATGGAAACATCACTCTACACCCTTTTTGGGTCATGAGGCTATCCACTCCATGAGGACCGTAGTGAACCCTACCTTCCCTACTTAGGAAGGTGTCACCCACTCATCTACAAGTTCACTCGGTGCTAAGCTAAGTTCCCTTTATTGAAAAGCCTTTATTAACATTTATTTATAAAACATAGGCTTAGGAGAGTCATTCACTCATATGCTTAGCTCATAGGTCATAGATGGAAATTCATCAACCTAAATCATATGGGAAATCCTTTCACATGGACATAGCATATGTATTAGCACTATCTAGTTAAGGATACACTTGACCACACCTTTCAAGGCTCACTTTTTTACTAGACCATCATTCATGTGTGTGTACACATATGTGAGCAAACCTTTCACATAACACATAAATCTCACACATGTCCATACATCAATGCATAAGTCTATAGGTTTAACTATATGAGCAATCCTTTAATATAAACCCACAGAGACTCTATGCCCATTCATACTTCATTATATCAAATAAGCTTAACATGCATAGTAGTAGAAACTAGTGAATATGAGAACTACCTTTCATTTAGACACCATAAACCTTTACTACTTTCAAGCATGCATGAAGTGTAAGTGTGTGTGTACATTGGTCAACATGATCACATAATGGCTATCAACAACATATTGAGGCAGCCACACTCTTAGACCACAATACTCTTCAAGCATAGACCACACAACACACATAGCATAGGAGACAAATTAACTTCATAGAACACTTTAAGACTCCTAACGTTAGCTATTGACACATTCACATAGGGTACATGAGTAGGGGTCATAGATCTTTAATAAATCATTAAGGGCAGAACCTACACATGATATTACCTAACCATTTACATGCTCATAACCATAGAAACATAACCTAGATTCACAACTCAAGTAGAAGACAAGGCACAAGTTACACATAAAGTGATCATCATAACCACTCATTCATATATTCATCAATTTGCCTTCAAGGCCATGGTCAACACATATATAATGACATAAAGTAAAAACCGCCACCATAAGTGGACCATACCACACAATTCAATACAAGGCTTCATCAACTACAATACTATAAGGAAAGTAGAGAGGAAGAACCATTCTTACTATTTCATTATCCTTTGATCATCATTGATCAATACACCCTTTCCATCATTAATACATTATAGGGCAGTAGCTAAACATACATTTTATTATGAAGAAACTATGTACAAGTTGCTACAAAATCATGCTACCATCCAAGACATTATATCACATATATGGTAGAAAGTAGAGAGTTATAGATCATCATGTAAATTCCCTATTTTAGTTCATCAATCATCTTTTATCATTTAATATTCATTTAAGGCAGTAGCTAAAGAAATAGAACATCATAGTAAATCATGCTTCACTCACCTTAGAATATAGATCACACATATACATTACCCTATCAATGTCTATAGGCTAGAAGGACTTAAATCAATCTTTTCCAATTTCATTGTTATCCATTCATATTGTATCAATTATATTTAATGATCATCGTGTTACAAATATAGGCAATATCTAAGATAATTCACCATAATCGAATCACATAACAACCATCCTAACGTCAAGATCACAAGGTACTACTTGATAGACTAGAAGAACTAGATCAATTCATGCCAATTCTTCTTTAATTTAATCATACGATATTCCTATCCATAATTAAATCATGATATTAACCTAAAACAGTGGCTACAACAACTTAACATAATCCAAAGTCTTACAACAATAAAATGAATCCAAACTTATAGCGAATACATAGATCATAGACTAGTCATGTTAAATCCTTCATACATTGATCATGCACGATTTATATTTATAATTTAACCAAATTATTAGTCTAAGGCAGTAGCTACTAGAACCACAACATAATCGAAATCCACTTTTATTCATCAAAAGGCCAACATTACAGTGATCACATTGATAGCTAGGCTAGGCATGCTCAAATCTTCATACATGGATCCACATGGATCCTTCATCATCAAATCATAATTAATTTATGTAAATAACAGTAAATATAAGCAATTCAACGTAAGAGAATCACAATTCAATCAAGAACAAGCCATGATCACAATGCCCATGCAAGGGCTAAATCGAATTAGGAAGGGACATGGGTTCATAATGCAATTGGATTCAAATTCACATTAAAACCAATACATTAACATCGATTCATCATGATTTAATCATTAAAATATTTTTAGAAAGAACCCATGGCTAGATTGAAAGATTGGAAGTTTGATCATGAAATCTCTTTGAAAACTTTGAGAAGAACTCTCCAAGTGAAAGGTTACTTAGAGATGAAGGATTACCATACCTTTATATTCATGCAAACCTTTAAAAATTGATGAAGAAACCATAGGAATCCATGCTCCAAGCTGTTCTTAAGCTTCACCAACAATGGAGGTATCTAGGGAGAAGATTTTTGGAGGAAAGGGTTTATTTCGTGTGTATGGGATTGGGAATGGAATGTTCACGTTTTAGATGACATATATACACCCAAAAATATCTAAATAAACCTATTAGATTCAGTTTAGGACGTGGGGTGAATTTTCCATTTACCCCTTTAATAAAACAGTGTGCAGGCAGTGATGCACCAGCCTGCATCGACGGACCCAACAATGGGGCGTTGGTCCATCGACGGGGCGTCATTCCTTGCCATCCGTCGATTGGGTCTGAGGCTGTCATTTGGCCAAGACTTCCCCAGGATAAGTGACCATCGATGTCTCCCCATCGATGAGGCGTCAGTGAACCTACGGGGCGTCGTTTTGGCTCGTCGATTGACACTGCCAAGGCCGTGTCTCGACAGCCTTGGGTCCTTCTTGTGGGCCGTTTTGCTGGGCTCTTTTGAAGTCGTACCCAGACCTTTCCAATGTAAATACAACCCTTAACAAGTTGTAGACCTCCCACATGAGTTTCACCCAAAACAAATACTCGCAACACGTCCAAACATGTAAGGCCCCATCAAGACACACACATGCATATCTCAAGGCTATCTTTCGAACGTCTTGGACGTTTGACCTCCAAACTTCTCGAAACTTCATATAATACCATTAAACATCATTACAACTCATTTTAAGACTTCATAAGCTCATTTCACACACATATAAGAACGCATAGACATATGAGGCACATAGGTGACTAATCGTCGAACGTCTTGGTCGTCCCTTGACGTTTGACTTCCAAATCACCTAAAACTTTACACACTGACTCAATACCTTATTATAACTCATTTTAGGACCTTATAACATTAATAAAAACATGTTATGCTCTAGTCACCCTAACTCATTTTGGGGTCTTACAATATCCCCCACTTGGGAACATTCGTCCTCGAATGACACCTAGAATATTTTAATCATAACAAGGACTTCAATGCATCATAGAGTAGTTTATAACATTCATAACATCGTCACATAGAATTTAATGTACCAAACTTACAAGGAACAAACTTCACATCATTTTAGCACTTAATGTACACAAGCAAGCAAAAACCTTGATTCACTCAACGAACAATCCTAGTCCTACCCATCCATTCTAAGATTGATTCGTCTGGAAACTGAAAACGAACAATCCTAGTCCTACAATCAACTGAGGCATAACATGAATGTAACCAATCCATGCCTATAATGACATCTAAGTCTACCATTTCTAACTCTACAAGATCTGCTGAGGTGACTTTCTGAGAGATTGTGACAGGGCAATTTATGTATACCCGTCTAGCTATAACTGGGTCACCGACTTGAGTAGAGACTAAGAAAGGTTCTGAGAGAGTTTCTGGACTGACACTGAATTGTACTGCTATGTAAGGAGTTTTAAAAGAAAGAGTAGCCCCTGGATCTAACAATGCATAAACATCTACGTCAAAGACTCCTAACGTACCAATGACTACATCATGAGAACCTTCCTGATCCTAGCGATCCTGAAGAGCATACAACCTATTTTGGCGCTGACCGCCACCTGTACCATATGAGTTACCCTGCTGAGTCGGGCGACTTGCTGGTGCTAATGAAGTTATAGACTGAACTCTACCATTTCCACCTTATTGACCCTTTCTAGAAGGACAATCCCTAAACCTGTGACCAGACTGACCGCACCCAAAGCATCCTTCTTTTCCTGCAAGGCACTCGCATGTATGGTTCTTACCACACTTAGGGCAAGCGGGGTAAGTCTTGGTGCCTGAAACACTTCCCTGAGACTTAGATCCTAGTGCTCCAACCTTCTGGTCAAACCTGTTCTTGGAGGATGGAACACTAGCTGATGAAGGGGCTTGAGATGAAAACTTCTCCTGACTCTGCGAGCGATTTCCACCACCCGATTTCTGCTAAGAATAGTCATAGTTCCCAGTCCTCGCCTTCTTATTCTCCTTGGCATGTTCCCTAAGCTTATCACCCTCAACCTGCTGAGCATGAGTCATAAGCCTAGAGATGTTCATATCTCCCAGCAACATAGCATTTCTGCACTCTGTCTTCACCAAATCTGACACTCCATACAAGAACTCATTCATTTGAGCCCTAGAGTCGGCAACCATGTGAGGAGCATACCTGGAGAGTTGGTTAAACTTCGGCCCATACTCTTGGACCGTCATGTTTCCCTGCCTCAAGTTCATGAATTCTTGAGCCTTTGCTTCGCTCAACTCTATTGGGAAAAACCTGTCGAGAAAAGTCTCACTAAAACAATCCCAAGTGATAGGAGCTGCATCTGTACCCCTATTTTCCTTCCACTGAGTGTACCTGATATGAGCGACATCCTTCAACTGGTATGATGCCAACTCAACCCGATCTTCCTAGTGACTTGCATTACCTCAAAGATCTTCTTGATCTCATCCAAGAAATTCTGTGGATTCTCATTAGTCTGTGATCCCAAGAACTTAGGCGGATTCATTCTAACATAGTTATGGACCCTTGCTGCTGCTGATCCACCATTTTTATTCACAGGAGCATGAACCCGATTGTTATAGTGGGTCATACTTTGAGCCAACATCTGTATGGCATTCCTGAACTCAGCATTGGAGACTTTTTGATCTGGGACAGGACGAGCTGCGTTTGCATTCCTAGAGTTAGCTCTACGAGGAGGCATGATCTGAAACGTAAAACATCAAGTTAGAGTGGAATAAGATCATACCTTACGCACGATAAGAAAAACAGGAAAGTGAAGTTTTCCTAAAAAACTTTGTAGCCTCCCTCTCATTAGATGTGGTGCACTTCGCACCCATGAAAAGGACTCTACTTAGTGTGGCTTTTCAGACATCCTAAGACTCTTGAACCTAGTGCTCTTATACCAAGTTTGTCACGCCCCGAGCTACTCTCGAGACGCGAACACGGGACCTAGGACCACAAGTGATCCCAAGCTAACCCTGCTGGCATGATCATGAGCATACTAAAGAATATAAACTGAATGCGGAAGCTAAATCATAATTTAATTTGAAAATATGGGGAATACCCATATTCTATAACTGAGATATTTGAAAACAATGAGTTTAATACAAAGGAAATATTAACTCAATACTAAGCTGAATCTAACTATGTATGAAAATAGCCTCTAAACTGGACTATAAATACTGGGACAAGCCCCAACTAAATTTAGCAAAAATTGAAATTAAATAACTAAAAGACTGAAATGAAACTCATAACTTTTGTCCTCGGAGAATGATGACTCACCACTGAATCTGCTGAACTGGAGATCAGAAATTGATAAGCGTGATCTGGATGCTGAGAACCTCGACCTACATCACGAGAAGATGTAGCGCACGTATGCGTCAGTACTTGAAGCGTACTGAGCATGTAGGATAGAATAAAGCTTAAACAACACATAACTGAACAAGCACAAAAGCAAGTATGATAATCTGAACATGATATAGGGAATTCTGAGCTAACTGAATGCAATGACCAATTTATAACACGCTGAAATTGAATACTGAATATACTAATAAATGGTCAACGCAATAGAGTCTAACTGAACTGTGGGATCTACTAATAACCGATAATAAAACCACATGAGCTAAATGTGGAGTCCGATGTATACGCCCCATCGAGAGGACCCAATATACCCTGCCAGAGGTATAAAGGCATGCTGGCATGATCACTAAACTTATGCCCACAAAGGGGACTTACAACCTACTTGGCTAGTAGTTCTGGGACTAATTGGGTACGCTGAACCCTAGTCCAACTCGGTATTATGCTACTCCCATTGATTTATGTAGTTAACAAATTATGTCTGAATTTCTGTAAATACTGGATAGCTCAAAACTGAACATGCAAACTCAGAATGCAACATTTAATTTGATAATGATGCATTAAAACTGAGGCATGTATAAATGAATAACTGAAATATCTGACCTAGCATGTGTAATTCAAGAACTAAAGAAATACATAGCTAGGGTTCTGAAATTCATGCAATAATCTTAGTAATAACATGTGAATCTGATTTGGAATATATAACTAATTAATTTATGAAGTTCTGTTGAAGTTTTAGAAAACCCTAGGTTTAATCATGATATTGGAACCAAGAATCTGACTGAAAACTAGGGATCTAATGGGTGAAAGGAACCCCCTAGTGAAATCCCACATACCTGGTGATGAAATTCACGGAAAAACACTTAGGTTTCGGGGCGGAAACTGCTGGAACCTTGTTGCGTTCTTGACTAGGGTTCTTGACCTTTTTTCTCCTTTCTTGCTTCTAAATTTCTAACTTTTGATTTATAATTTAACTTAGGTAAGTTTTAGTTATGTTTCTAGGCTTAAACTGACTAAAATCTGATGATTTAGGGTCAAAACGACGTATCTTAGAGTTTCAACAATGTGGGAAAAGACCAAAAGACCCTTGGATAAGTTGTTGTCGGACCAAATGACGACCTGGATAGACGGTCCATTGTTGAATCGATGGTCCGTCGTTTGGTCCGTAGATTGGGCCTGTTCAACAGGTCTGTACTAAAATCGGCATAACATTTTACTCGGAGCTCTGATTTTAGATATGTTGGTGGCTATGCAAAGATAATTCAATTATCTATCTTTTGTTATGTCGTGGGACACCTAATTCATTTTGTACTAAGAATTATGATCATTTGAAGTTGACCCAACTGCATTTCCCCCCTAACTGTATGCTAGTTCCCACCTACGGTCAGACCTACGGACTGTGAGTCCACTTACGGACCGTGCTGGTCACCCGTGGTCCTTGTCAGAGAGTGGCTGAAAGGGGGTATCGATCGACGGTCATGGACTACGGACCGTAGTCTGACCTACGGACCGTAGGTCCGTCCGTCGATCAAGACTTAACCTTTTTTTTTCCGGCTGAATTTTGGGAGTCTCTGATAACATTGACAGATGTGCAGGACGGACCGTGGGTCAGGCTACGTTCTATCGATGGCCACGTTGGTTGCACCTGAAGATTTTTCTAAAAAACTAATTTTTGGTCTGATTTGGATACGGGGCGTTACATTATCTCCCCCTTAGGAACATTCATCCTCGAATGAAGACTAAACTAGCTGAAATAGAGGGAGAGAGTTGCAAACCCTACTACTAAACACTGAGAACTGAGTTTCTAACTGAATTGAGTTTCGAGAACATGCAAATACGCTGAAAATGCAAGTACAAACTGAGGGAACATGATTCTAAGACTGAATTCACGCATGAATGACTGGAAAACTGAAGAGGAACTATTACCTCAAGCTGGAGTGGAATCGGAAGGAAAGAGGTGAGGATACTTGGCTTTCATGGCTGCTTCTGCTTCCCAAGTAGCTCCCTCTACGGACTGACTCCTTAACAAAACCTTGAATAAAGCGACTTTTTTGTTTCTCAACCTTCTAACCTGACGATCAGGAATCTCAACTGGTACATCCTCATAAGAAAGACTATCTTTCAATGCCGCACTCTCTAATGGCACTATAGATGTTGGGTCACACACACACTTTTTCAAGAGTGAGATGTGAAAGACCGTATGCACTGCTGCTAAGTCTGTTGGTAACTCTAACTCATATGCCACCTTGCCAACCCTTTTCAAGTCTTGTAAGGGCCTACATATCTAGGACTGAGCTTCCCTTTCTTGCCAAATCTCATCACCCCTTTCATAGGTGAGACTTTCAGAAAAACCCAATCATCAACTTGGCACTCTAGCTCCCTTCTCCTTACATCTGCATAAGATTTCTGACGACTTTGGGCTGTCTTAAGTCTATCTCTAATGAGTTGCATTTTCTCCATAGTATGAAGGACTGATTGAGGCCATATCAAAGCTGTTTCACCTACTTTAAACCAACCAACAGGAGATCTACATCTACGCCCATACAGAGCCTCATAAGGGGCCATCTGAATGCTAGAATGATAGCTATTATTGTAGGCGAACTCAATCAGAGAAAGGTGATCATACCAACTACCTTTGAAATCGATCACACAAGCTCTCGACATATCCTCTAGGGTCTGAATGGTACGCTCTACCTGTCCATCCGTCTGCGGATGAAATGCTATGCTAAGGTTAACTTGAGTACCAAGACCCTTCTCAAACGACTTCCAGAAATGAGAGGTAAACTGAGGACCTCTATATGAGATGATAGACAAAGGAACCCCATGCAACCTCACAATTTCATTAATGTAAAGCTTAGTATAGTCCTCTGCCAAATATGTAGTCTTGATTGCCAAAAAGCGAGAAGACTTAGTCATCCTATCAGCTATCACCCAAATGGAGTCATGCTGTCTGCGAGTACAAGGTAACCCTGTGATGAAATCCATATTGATCACTTCCCACTTCCAAGTAGGAGTGTTGATCTCTTGAGTAATACCCCCTGGTTTCTGATATTCTACCTTGACTTGCTGACAATTGAGCACTTACTCACAAAATCTGCTATATCCCTCTTCATGACATTCCACCAATAGACTTCCCGCAGATCGCGGTACATCTTAGTGGCACCTGGGTGAATAGAATATCTGGAGTTATGGGATTCTTCAAGAATATGCTGTCTCAGCTCTCCCACATCAGGAACACACAATCTACCCTGGTAGCGAAGTACACCATCTCCCCCTTGGGAGAAAACCTCCACTCTCTGATTATGGACTGCACCCTTAAGTTCATGTAAGTTTGGATCACTGTCTTGCTTTTCCTTTACCTCCACTACCAAAGAAGATTCTGCCCCATTCTGAACCGTTACACTACTGTCTGATATGCTCATAAGGCGAACTCCCAAGCGAGCAAGCCTGTGAACATCCTTCACTAGCTCCTTCCTTTCTTCCTCAACATGGGCTACACTACCCATAGATAGTCTACTAAAAGCGTCTACTACTACATTCGCCTTACCAGGATGATAATGCACACTCATATCATAATCCTTAAGGAACTCAAGCCATCTCCTCTGCGAAGATTCAACTCTTTCTGGGTGAACACATACTGAAGGCTCTTGTGGTTAGTGAACACATCTACATGAACACCATACAAGTAGTGTCTCCAGTTCTTGAGTGCAAACACCATTGCTGCAAGCTCGAGGTCATGAGTTGGATAGTTCTTCTCATGAACCTTAAGCTGTCTAGAAGCATAAGATATAACCTTATCTTGTTGCATCAACACACAACCAAGGCCAACTCTAGATGCATCTCAATAGATCACATAACCATCTTAACCCTCTGGTAGAGTCAAAATGGGAGTTGTAGTTAATCTAGTTCTTAATTCTGCAAAACCTTTCTCACAATCATCTGACAATTAAAGCTTGACCATCTTCTGAGTCAGCCTACTCAATGGTGAGGCTATGGATGAAAATACTTCCACGAACCTTCTGTAATAAACCACTAGACCTAAGAAACTTTTGATATCTATAGCAGAGGTAGGTCTGGGCCATTGGTTCACTGCTTCTATCTTCTTTGATTCCACTCGGATCCCTTCGCTAGATACAATATGACCAAGGAAAGCAATGGATTGCAACCAGAACTCACATTTGCTAAACTTAGCGAATAACTGGCGATCCTTGAGAGTCTGTAGAACAATTCTCAAATGACTTGCATGTTCTTCCTCATTCCTAGAGTAAATGAGGATATCATCAATGAAGACGATAACGAACAAGTCCAAGTACTGTTTTAACACTCTGTTCATCAAATCCATGAAAGTTGCAGGAGCATTGGTTAGTCCAAATGACATAACTACAAATTCATAATGACCATACCGAGTTTTGAATGTTGTGTTCGGAATGTCACTATCTCTGACTCTAAGCTGATGATAACCCAATCTGAGGTCTATCTTTGAGAAATGGCTAGAACCCTAAAGTTGGTCAAATAGGTCATCGATCCTGGGGATGGGATACTTATTCTTGATTGTGACCTTTTTCAACTGTTTATAGTCAATGCACATTCTGGGAGAACCATCTTTCTTCTTTACGAACAACACTGGTGCACGCCATGGGAAAATACTAGGCCTGATGAAACCCTTATCTAGAAGGTCTTTCAACTGCTCTTTTAATTCCTTAAGCTCTGCTGGAGCCATTTTATAAGGAAGAACATAAATAGACTGGGTATCTGGAAGGAGATCAATTCCAAACTCGATTTCCCTTTCGGGAGGAACTCCGGGAAGATTTTCTGGAAACACTTCTGGAAACTCACTGACTACTGGAACTGACTCAAGAGTTGGGGTTTCAGATCTAGAATCCATAACCCAAACTAGATGATAGAGATAACCTAAACTAGATCATCTTTCTAGCCTTAAGGTAAGAAATGAATCGACCCATAGGTGCTAAGCTACTACCCTTCCATTCTAAGATTGATTCGTCTGGAAACTGAAAACGAACAATCCTAGTCCTACAATCAACTGAGGCATAACATGAATGTAACCAATCCATGCCTATAATGACATCTAAGTCTACCATTTCTAACTCTACAAGATCTGCTGAGGTGACTTTCTAAGAGACTGTGACAGGGCAATTTATGTATACCCGTCTAGCTATAACTGGGTCACCAACTTGAGTAGAGACTGAGAAAGGTTCTGAGAGAGTTTCTGGACTGACACTGAATTGTACTGCTATGTAAGAAGTTATAAAAGAAAGAGTAGCCCCTGGATCTAACAATGCATAAACATCAAGGTCAAAGACTCGTAACGTACCAATGACTACATCAAGAGAACCTTCCTGATCCTGGCGAGCCTGAAGAGCATACAACCTATTTTGGCGCTGACCGCCACCTGTACTAGATGAGTTAGCCTGCTGAGTCGGGCAACTTGCTGGTGCTGATGAAGTTGTAGACTGAACTCTACCATTTCCACCTCCTTGACCCTGTCTAGAAGGATAATCCCTCAATTGTGACCAGACTAACCGCACCCAAAGCATCCTTCTTTTCCTGCAAGGAACTCGCCTGTATGGTTCTTACCACACTTAGGGAAAGAGGGGTAAGTCTTGGTGCCTAAAACACTTCCCTGAGACTTAAAGCCTGGTGCTCTAACTTTCTGGTCAAACCGGTTCTTGGAGAATGGAACACTAGCTGATGAAGGGGCTTGAGATGAAAACTTCTCCTGACTTTGCGAGCGATTTCCACCACCCGATTTCTGCTAAGAATAGTCATATTTCCCATTCCTAGCCTTCTTATTCTCCTTGGCATGTTCCCTAAGCTTATCACCCTCAACCTGCTGAGCATGAGTCATAAGCCTAGAGATGTACATATCTCCCAGCAACATAGCATTTCTGCACTCTATCTTCACCAAATCTGACACTCCATATAAGAACTCATTCATTTGAGCCCTGGAGTCAGCAACCATGTGAGTAGCATACTGGAGAGTTGGTTAAACTTCAGCCCATACTCTTGGACCGTCATGTTTCCCTGCCTCAAGTTCATGAATTTTTGAGCCTTTGCTTCGCTCAACTCAATTGGGAAAAACCTGTCGAGAAAAGTCTCACTAAAACAATCCCAAGTGATAGAATCTCCATCTGTACCCCTATTTTCCTTCCACTCAGTGTACCTGATACGAGCGACATCCTTCAACTGGTATGATGCCAACTCAACCCGATCATTCCCAGTGACTTGCATTACCTCAAAGATCTTCTTGATCTCATCCAAGAAATTCTAAGAATCCTCATTAGTCTGCGATCCTAAGAACTCAGGCGGATTCATCTTAACAAAGTCACGGATCCTTGCTGCTGCTGATCCACCATTTTCATTCACAGGAGCATGAACCCAATTGTTTTGGTGGGTCATACTCTGAGCCAACATCTGTAATGCATTCCTGAACTCAGCAGTGGAGACTTTTTGATCTGGGACAGGATGAGTTGCGTTTGCATTCCTAGAGTTAGCTCTACGAGGAGGCATGATCTAAAACATAAAACGTCAAGTTAGAGTGGAATAAGATCATACCTTACGCACGATAAGAAAAATAGGAAAGTGAAGTTTTCCTAAAACACTTTGTAGCCTCCCTCTCATTAGATGTGGTGCACTTCGCACCCATGAAAAGGACTCTACTTAGTGTGGCTTTTCAGACATCCTAAGACTCTTGAACCTAGTGCTCTTATACCAAGTTTGTCACGCCCCGAGCTACTCCCGAGACGCGAACACGGGACCTAGGAACACAAGTTATCCCAAGCTAACCCTGCTGGCATGATCATGAGCATACTAAAGAATATAAACTGAATGCGGAAGCTAAATCATAATTTAATTTGAAAATATGGGGAATACCCATATTCTATAACTGAGATATTTGAAAACAATGAGTTTAATACAAAGGAAATATTAACTCAATACTAAGCTGAATCTAACTATGTATGAAAATAGCCTCTAAACTGGACTAGAAATACTGGGACAATCCCCAACTAAATTTAGCAAAAACTGAAATTAAATGACTAAAAGACTGAAATAACTCATAACTTTTGTCCTCGGAGAATGAGGACTCACAACTGAATCTGCTGAACTGGAGATCGGAAATTGATAAGCGTGATCTGGATACTGAGAACCTCGACCTACATCACGAGAAGATGTAGCGCACGTATGCGTCCGTACTTGAAGCGTACTGAGCATGTAGGATAGAATAAAGCTGAAACAACACATAACTGAACAAGCACAAAAGCAAGTATGATAATCTGAACATGATAAAGGGAATTCTGAGCTAACTAAATGTAATGACCAATTTATAACACGCTGAAATTGAATACTGAATATACTGATAAATGGTCAATACAATAGAGTCTGACTGAACTGTGGGAGCTACTAATAACCGATAATAAAACCACATGAGCTAAATGTGGAGTCCGATGTATACGCCCCATCGAGAGGACCCAATATACCCTGCCAGAGGTATAAAGGCATGCTGGCATGATCACTAAACTTATGCCCACAAAGGGGACTTACAACCTACTTGGCTAGTAGTTCTGGGACTAATTGGGTACGCTGAACCCTAGTCCAACTCGGTATTATGCTACTCCCATTGATTTATGTAGTTAACAAATTATGTCTGAATTTCTGTAAATACTGGATAGCTCAAAACTGAACATGCAAACTCAGAATGCAATATTTAATCTGATAATGATGCATCAAAACTGAGGCATGTATAAATGAATAACTGAAATATCTGACCTAGCATGTGTAATTCAAGAACTAAAGAAATACATAGCTAGGGTTCTGAAATTCATGCAATAATCTTAGTAATAACATGTAAATCTGATTTGGAATATATAACTAATTAATTCATGAAGTTCTGTTGAAGTTCTAGAAAACCCTAGGTCTAATCACGATATTGGAATCAAGAATCTGACTGAAAACTAGGGATCTAATGGGTGAAAGGAACCCACTAGTGAAATCTCACATACCTGGTGATGAAATTCACAGAAAAACACTTAGGTTTCGGGGCTAGAACTGCTGGAACCTTGATGTGTTCTTGACTAGGGTTCTTGACCTTTTTTCTCCTTTCTTGCTTCTAATTTCTAACTTTTGATTTATGATTTGACTTAGGTAAGTTTTAGTTATGTTTCTAGGCTTAAACTGACTAAATCTGATGATTTAGGGTCAAAATGATGTATCTTAGAGTTTAATCGAAGTGGGAAAAAACCAAAAGACCCTTGGATAAGTTGCTGTCGGAACAAACGATGACCTGGATAGACGGTCCGTCGTTCAATCGACGGTCCATTGTTTGGTCCGTAGATTGGGCCTATTCGACAGGCCTTTACTACAATGGGCATAACGTTTTACTTAGAGCTCTGATTTTAGCAAGATTGGTGTTTATGGAAAGCTAATTCAATTATCTATCTTTTGGTATGTCGTGGGACACCGAATTCATTTTGTACTAAAAGTTATGATCCTTTGAAGTTGACCCAACTGCATTTCCTCCCTAACTGTCTGCTAGTTCCCACCTACGGTCAGACCTACGGACCGTGGGTCCTCTTACAGACCGTGCTGGTCACCCGTGGTCCTTGTCAGAGAGTGGTTGAAAGGGTGTGTCGATTGACGGTCACGGACTACGGACCGTAGGTCCGTCCGTCGATCAAGACTTAACCATTTTTTTCGGATGAATTTTGGGAGTCTCTGATCACATCAACGGATTTGCAGGATGGACCGTGGGTCAGGCTAAGATCCATCGATGGCCACGTTGGTTGCACCTGCAGATTTTTTTGAAAAATTGATTTTTGGTCTGTTTTGGATATGGGGTGTTACACCCAGACTCTTAAATCCCTGGGGAAGGTCCATGTAAATATCATCAGGTAAGTCCCCTTGTAGGAAAAGATTGAACACATTCGTCTCATGAATGTGCTTTGCCTTTGAGCTTTAGTATTGTTCTCACAGTCTTCATTATCACCACTAGACTGAATTTTCCTTATAGCTAATACCTTTCTTTTGGCTACAACCTTTTGCTATTAGCCTTGCCTTATACCTCTCTATTTCTCATGTTCACTTGTATTTAATCTTATAGATCCATTTTCAACCTATAGGCACCTTTCCCTTAGGAAGATTAACTACTTCCCATGTATATTATTTTGTAGTGTATCAATCTCAGATTGCATTGCATGCACCCACTTAGGATCAGAAACAACTTCTTTGTAGCTTGTAGGTTCTGTATTGGCAGGGACCTTAGACAAATATATTTGAGAGGAATGGTTTACCTGGTTATATATGATAGGTATTTGTCCAAAGAATATGGAGTATGTTTAGCATGGAGAGATACAAAATCTTTCAGTGGTGGTTTCTTACCCCTTGCAGATCTTATATTTTCTTCTTGCCAATGGACCAGGTACATGAATCTAAGGATTGTAGGTTTATGTGGACACCTACTCAGATGAAATTTTTCCCTGAACTTGAGACTTGATCAACAATGGGCAATTGATGTGTGAGTTAGTGACAGAAGTTGGTTGTCCATCATTTAAACCAGTGAATTTGAATAGAGGTGTATGTTGTTGATTTTGTGTTTTGAAAGGAAATATATCTTCCTTGAATATCACATCACTATGTACAAAGAAAACATGAGAAGTTAGATCATATAAGAAATAACCTTTTTGAGTAGTTGCATAGCCTGAATGAACAACTATTCTAGGCCTACTCTTTAGTTTATCAGTTTCTTGTATACTTTTACCAAAACACAAACATCCTAATACTCTAAGATGTGACATTGTAGGTTGTTTTCTAAATAGCTTTGCAGAAGGAGTTTTGTTATTAATAGCATAACTAGGAATTATATTTATAAATATAATGCAGCTTGAACACATAAACCCTAAAATTTAATAGGAATTTTACTTGAAATCTAATAGCTCTTGTAAGCTCAAGAATGTGTCTACGTTTCCTTTCAGCAATACCATTTTGCTAGGGGGTATAAGCACATGTAGTTTGATGTATAATGCCTAAAAAAGTAAACAATATGGTTGACCACATATTATTCAAGTTTTTTTTGTACCATTATCTGTTCTTATGCACTTAATAGGTTTATCAAATTGTGTTTTAACATGTACTATAAATTGGTAAATAATAGTACGCACATCAGATTTTAGTTTTGAGAGAAAAATCCATGTATATCTAGACATATCATCTATCACAGTAAGAAAATATTTGTTTCCATCATGGGTAGAGGTTTTATAAGGATCTCATAGATCCATGTGAACTAAATCAAAACATGCGGAACCTTTAGAGATGCTTACGATGAAAGGTATCCTTGTTTGCTTAGCACAAGGAAAAATAGTGTATTTATTAACGGTCTCAGTTATGCTATTTAAATATGATGACAATATTTTCCTTAACACTAAACCAGATACATGCCCACATCTTCTATGCCGTAAGTCTATATCTAGTTTAGAATCTACTCTTAGTAATGGAATAAAACAACTAGCTGTAATATTGACATCTCTTGAACTTGCATTGCTTAATAGTATATATAGACCATAATATTCTTTATCAATCATCTTCACCTTCTCATGTGAGAGATCCTGAAATATACAGAAGTTAGGGAAAAAAACAGCAGAACAATGCAGTTCCTTAGTGAGTTTAGATACTGAATAACATGTTAAATTGGAATTGTGGTACTTGAAAAACTCCAATGATCACATCATTGTTAGGTAGGAAACTTGAGCCAATAAACTCAACTAAGGAAACATCACCATTGGGAAACTGTACTTTCTTTGGCTAATCAAACTTGCAAATAGTGGATTTGTTTAGAGAGCTCAGGTCTCCCACCATGTGATTACTCACACATGTATCAATAATTCAACAAAAAGTAGAACTAATATTGGTAGTATAGTTGAAACAAGTGCTTGTACCTGATCCATGCACTACTACATTATCTGAATGAACTTATTCTAGAGCTTTGTTTAGAAACTGGAGCAATTTTTGTTATAAAACCTTTGATAGATGACAAGGTTCTAACTGATTGTTCCCTTCATTTTAAGACTGCCCATAGTCACTTGTAGTGAATTGAGTAGAATGGTCTGTTGTAGTCAGATGTTTGTGAGGAACCTGTTCCTGAGACCTTGTACTTTCCATCATTGCATTACATGCAAAGTTAGGTTCTTTATTTTTTAACCTGAAATCTTGAGGATACCCTATTAACTTGTAACACTTATCTCTACTGTAATTCTTAAGATTGCAATAATCACAATACATATTCCCATTCTTCTTGAATTCTGAGTACTACCATTTTCTTAGTACAACTCATACGCCTGTTGGCCAGAACTGGGATTAGATCCTAATATTCCTGTTGTTTCCACTACTGACTTTCGACTCTCATTAAATATGATCATTGAATATGCTTGATTTACTGATGGAGGGGACTCATCAACAAGATCTGAGACCTTGCTTGTAAGTAAGAGTCATTCAACCCCATAAGAAACTGAAAAAATTTGAGTTTTTGTAGATGTACGACATACCTTGGTATCTGTTACATTCACAGGACGTGGTAGGCACCACTACATCAAATTCCTCCCACAACCCTTTCAATCTTGAGAAGCTAACAGACACAGAACTTATTCCTTGAGTTATAGTGATGTAGATTAAATGTTCTTGATATATCTATCTTGTTAACCTTTCATATAGATCCTCCCAGATATTTTTAACACACGTTGAATACATGATGCTTTTGAGAAGTTCTTTCTCTACAGAATTCATGATCCAAGATAATATAACATCATTGACCCTTTTCCAGATACCTTCTAATCCTGGAAATTTATAATTTGGACATGATCCATCCACCAACCCCATTTTATTTCTTCCTAACAGGGCTACCTTCATTGACCTAAACCCCATAGAATAATTTTCAACACCAGTTAATTGAAAAGAAATGATTTGGTTTCTACTTACATCAGATGAATGGAGAAACAAGGGATGATTGTAATCAATTGCTGAAGTTGGATTTCCAATTCCAGTTTCTGAACTTGATTCTGCATTTGAGCCAAAAATTGTTGTAGCACTTGTACCGTTCGTGATTGTGTTTCTTTGCACAATTGTGATCGATCATTCTTAGCAGAATTATTGATTGGTGTATTCAACTAGGAATACCAGTTGCTAAAGCTCTGATACCATGAAGTTTTATGAAAATAACGAAGAAAAAGATGAAGATTAGAGAGAGGAAGAATGGAACATAGAGATATGGAGGAGTAACTCACTTTTTTGTTATTTCAAACTCATAGTAGTTACATTGTAGATCTTCTCTTTATAGTAGCTATGATATCTAATCACAATTAGTTATCCTAACCGACATTGTAACTAACCAACTAATTATTAGAAAGATAGTTACAAAATAATCAATCAGTGAATAGGAACACATAAGGAGGACCTGGTTCATACATTTGATACTGCCTTATCCTTGTCACTCTCAACAAACTCAAAAAACTATAGTAGACAATCTACCAACTACTTGGAAGAAACGATTGTTGAAATTGGTGCTCGCTAATTCATCAAAAATTAATTAAAGAGTTACACAGTCTCTAAAAGTTTTGTACTTTAGAACTGTTGTGGCTACCTGGTGTAATTGAAGTTAAGCCTTCCTCGTAAACTATAACACTCAAACTTCCAGGAAAACCATGTAAAATATGTTCCTTTTCTTCATTGGAATTAATATCATATGAAAGAAGATGTCCATTTTTGCTTTGAAAAAGCAATATACTATTCTTCCAAACATCTAGCGGTGATTCATGAGGAACAACTCTGATTGTGTTTTTCAATATCCATGTCTTGCTTACACCGTACTCCTCCATCACCCAAACATGCACTTTATCTTTTCTTGGATCAACAGGAGAAATTGGGTTAGGGTAAGAAATCAATGTGAGACACCCCCTTAATATTACAAGACCATAATATTGCTCATGGGTTAGATTATTACAAACATCAGGAATATTTATATTACGAAAAATCTCAGTGCACATGTCAAAACAAAGAATAATCATGGACATATCTATAGTTGCAAACCAATGAACCACTTCATTGTATAATATCTCAGAACAAGGTACCCAATAAATCAATGGCAAATTTACATGCTCCACTTCTCTCCAACAATCCATGCTAAAATCATAAACATCTATTTTAGTTTCTTTAGGACCAGGATAACCTTCCCAGGGATTCCAAAATACTTCACAAATCCTAACAATTTTATAGTATTTTGAAATGGAGTCGAAGCCAAATCCAATTCCTTCAACGGAACGATGAAAACCTTGTGGACAACCAAAAGGGCTAGGTGGGATCAATCTGAAATTTCTAGTTGCTGGATTGAATATGATTATGGTTGTCAAATCTGTCAATACAATCAAACCATGACAAGGACCAACAAGTGGATAAAAAGTAGCATCAAAATTTGAGGACATAGATGTTACATTTATATCTGGAAAAAGAGGGTTAAAGCCATCATCATCATCACCAGAAAGAAAAGACAAAATACTTATAAATTCATTTGGTTCTTTGATGGAATGCTTGAAGAGAATGAATTCATTCTGTATGGTTGTTTGGTAGTTGAGATGAAGATGTATAAATGTGGTGGATTGTATGAGTGTGTACCAACTTTTACAGATGCATTTTAATCGTATGAGGGATTTCACTGGAAATCTTACTAGTATATTATTCACCAAATCCTCCCCCAATTTCTTTATTATTCCATTCACCATTGATCCTTTATTCTCATGAATACCCACTGAATTTCTTTAGTGCCTTGAAAGACTATTTTTCATCACATGTTTAGCTCTTTAACAAACAAAGTTTTCAAACGTCCAATTTTGTGATTTAGAGTGTTCCACGGACAACTAAACCAAAACAAATTTAGAGGTATAATAATAACTATATATGAAAGTCCCATTTACTATTATATATCATACAACTTTTTCAAAATAACCACACCATAAGATGTTACTCCCTCTGGCCTCTATCTTTTTAAATTTATGTAACTAGTTATATTATATGGAGACCCAAATTGACACCTTCTTTAATCATAATTCTTTTTAAATAATTTGAATTGTTAAATATGCTCATTAATACATTTTATGTAGTTTCTAAAACTGAAAATCTTATTTCAAAAATACTAAAGACATGCTCTATGTCCAAATTCACATAAAAAATTTACCAGTTTGATCCTAGTAATTAGATGCGACAGATAAATTGAAATGAAAGAAAAAATGTATGTGATTATTGTTCATCTTGTTGTTAAAAAAATTGGACAGATATTTCAAATGGGACAAATCGTAGAAAACTATTGTCAAATTTGTGTTTACCCGAGATACGACTACATCATTTATTTATTCCGAAAATTTTAATAGGATATGGATTCATATTTCTTTTGGATTTAATATTTGCATCCAAATTTGTAGCTCAAATTGTACTAATGTAAATTTTGGTTGCTTTTATATTAATAAACTAATTTAGACTATTCATGATCTTTGGAAAATGTTACTGGGAGGGGTCCATACGTAAGGGTTAATTAGTTTGTCAGTTCATTAGCTTATCCTCCTCCTAAACCTTACCTATAATGTGTAAGCACGCCATTATGAAAGTAGAAAAATGAGTCTTTTTTAACATTTATAGAGGTTATACTATAATAAATATCATATCTAGCTACGTACATGCAAAACTTATCATAAATTGTTATTTTTTGTGACAAAAGTTACACGCGAACAAAAACAAATCCCCTTGAGATGTCCTCCAAAATATGAGTTGATGCCATTTATTGACTACTATTGATGTGACATTTTAATATTAATACGTCACATTATGCATCATGTTATGTCCATTGATGGACATTATATTGTGTCTCTTTACTCTCATCAATTGTGGAAGAAAGTGGTCATTAGTTGTTATAACTTACGTAACCATCAACTCTTCATTTCACCATTATTCAACCTAATTATTCTTGTAATTTATGTAACATTTGATCCATTCATTCACTCAATTTACTATCCACTATCTTCCTATTCATTCCAAGGAAGAATTCCTCACCTATAAATGGTGTGGTCTTACTTTGTGTTGATGAGAATAAGAGAAGTACAAGAAAATATAGAGTGAAAAAGATAAGTAGTATTGTATTGTGTCTACATTGAGATTAGTGTAGTGAAAGAGAGAGTTGAGAGTTAAATATATATATATTCTAAGTTCACTATGTACAAGAGAAGATCTATATGTTGAAGGAATGTGTTCTTATGTGGAGCTTCGGACTCTTCAACTAATTTTCGGTGTTGCTTGAGTTGTACGACATTGTTGGGTTGTTATATAATGGAGGGAACAAGCCAAGAAATATATTGCTGGATCGGTGTAGATTATGCGGCAGTGGACTTGAATCTCCTTAAAGAGATTGAGACATTACGCCTCAGTCTAAAGATATATTTATTCATTTTTATCAATTTATTTCAACCATAATTTATTATATTTATGGTATATTACACTAACAATTACCATTAAACACAAAATCAAAGAATCATGGACATGGTTTTATCATTAGTGATGTACCAATTGGTGATATACTAGTTTTTGTAAATCATTAAAAAGTTGGACGAAAAATAATGTTTTTCATAAAAATCATGTTGATACATTAGATCAAGCTAAGTGCGGTTGTCTTTGAAAACACTCCCTATACCAATGCGATTATTGGCCGCTTCATATATTTCTAACCTTATTGTCCCGCCAGAGATGGCCAATCCAGCCATTTCAGTCAAATTCATTGTCTGATCAGGGATCTCCCTTTTTTTTTATACTCCTTTTTCTATTCTTTCTCACGAGATTAATTGGTAAGGGGGACACTCTCAAAATTTAATTTGAGAAATAGCCACTTAATTTATTTTTGATTTAATTTTTAGGATTAGGGTTAGAAAAAGTGAAAAAGTGGAGTTGGGTTGGGGGCGATGAACCTTTTCATCTTTAAGAACTTGGCGATAAAAATAAAAGTAAATAAAATATAATTTTAATACCAACACTTCAACATTAAATAAATTCATTCCTCCAAAAAATTAAATTGCAATACCAAGAAATATAAAAAAATATTTAATAATATTAGGTAAACATTTTCCGAGGAAACCTCAGAACTTCTCAGAGAACTCTTCGTCTTCCATAAACCTTCTTTATCGAAATCATCAACATCCATAAAAATGATCTCTCTCCAACAAACTTCAACCTTCCATTATTGGAAACATAAAGAAAAATGAGATCCTACAATCGTTCCTGAAAAACGAAGTGGAGCGTGTCTTTTTTTCATCGATCTTCCTCCCCAAGTTAAGTTGAGTCTTATTCAATCTTCTTCACAAGTTCAGTTGGACTTATCAATCTTCTTCCTCTCAAGTAAATTTAATCGTGTTTTCAATACCTTTTAGCTTATGTGATTTTTTGATCGTAATACTGTATATTCTCTTGTCTCTTGTCTCTTGTTCATTGTATTTTATTCCGTTATATATGCTCATCTTAAATTGTGTAATATATGTTCTTCAATTGTTTGTTCTATACTTCTCTTATTTTCCTGCCATTTATGCTATTTTTATCTTTGGAACTACGTCGGTCCATGCCTAAAAAATATCGCTTGTTGATACTCATATTACACTTTTTGCATGATGCAGAATATAGTATAACTTCACGTTGTTTATTTAGGCCTCGTGCGGAGCAATATTTTAGATTTTGAGAGTGGGTGAGCTCCTTTATTTTAAATTAGTGAATACTAGTAAATATGAAGACAATTTTGTATATATTTTTATTTGTAATATTTGTACGCCTATTTTGATTACACACTCGACTACTGAGTGATGTTTGGTCTTGGGGTTAACTTTTACGTGTATATATGTTTTCTTCTCCTCCTATTTTTTATTTTATTTTATTGTTTCCCCATTCCCTTTTTCTTCTTCGTGATAGTCCATTACTCATGGTCCCGGGTTAAGGGTTTGACTTCGCTATATGTGTGCTGTAGTCAGTGCCATGATGAACTGAGAAATTGGATAGTCACACTCTTATGCTTGTTGAGTATAATTATATATAGACCATCATTAGAAAATTATTTCCATTATTTTCTTTTCTCCATTTCAACACTTTTATCAAGGTTTTTGTTCAAATCTCTTCATTTTGAACCACTTCAATCCTATACATCAAAAATACAACCAAGCATAAGCAATATAATTAGTACTCAAAATGTTATAATAGTGCTAAGATATGATTCATGTAATCAAATCAAGCTCATGGTAATATACATATAAAGAGAAGAAGACAAGACATAGAGATGAAGAAGAGAACTTTTCTTCTATTCAAGTGTGTCTTTCAAATGATGAGTGATATCTCTATTTATAGTGTTGAGATATCACTCTCAAAGGTCACCGAAAAAATAAGTACATAGTTATCCACAATGGATCATATCATCTTGGAAATATACATACATGAATTCAAGTAATTCATGAATGTAGCTAATGGTCAATCCACTTAATTAGTTCAATGGATTTATAACACTCCCCTTTGGATGTCCATAGATAATGTGTCTCGTTAAAACCTTACTAGGAAAAATCCTGTGGGAAAAAATTCTAGTGAAGGAAAAAGAGTACACATATCTTTTGATACGCACTATTTGTTGCCTCATTAAAAACATTGCCAGAAAAACCCAATGGGACAACACCTCGGTCAAGGGAAAAAGAATGCAACGCGTATCATACTCCCCGTGATTAAAACAACACTTAATTTCTTGCGATGATGTCTCCAATGTTGTTGACCAGCTTCTCAAATATTGATATTGCCAGTGTCTTTGTGATCAAATCACCCTCACAAAGATGTTGCATCGTTGAACTCATCTTGGTATATCATTTTCTGATTTGATGAATATGACAAGGCTTGGAATTTAGCTGAATTTGAATATCATTCTATTCGTCATGACTCGTTGTTGCAGGTAAATTTCTCATTCAACTTGTTCACATCAATAATCATCTTGTGGACACTTTCATCTGCAGTTGATTATCTTCGTACATTGTGGTTGGTAAATTCTTTTCCAAAGAAAAACCATATATTTTCTGAATATGGTGTGTCAGATCTCAATCAGACACTCTCACGACTTTGTTCATGGAAGAATTTTATTTCTGCATGGTTTGAAGAAGCGATCATCTATATTTGCTTCATTGATAGCCAAGATATTATTGTGCCTCCACATGCAAACAAATAGTGTGCTTGAGATCGAGCTTTATGCGGATCAGATAAATATTTTGCATCTGCATAACCCAATCAATTCTGCCTTGGATTCCTAGGAATAGAATAAACCCATAACTATGGTACTTCGAGGATATTCAAGTATGTTCAACACCATTTCAATGTCCTTTTGTTGGGGAGGAACTGAATCTTGCCAGTAAATTTACTTTTCATAAAAATTCAAGGACAATTAGGGTCATTCTTTTTGTCCCCTTTTCTTCCTTGAGTATTTCAATCCATATAAGAATTCTTGAAACTTTATTGAAAAAGTTTCCTTCAAACTTTTATATATTTCAGACACCTGGATTGCTTCAAAGATTTTCATATAACCTTCATTCTCTATCTAGACATGACAATTATTCATTATATGCATTCAAGTTTTTCATATGAAGCTAGATCAAAACAAACCTCATTGCATCCAGCATAGGAGAAAACATCTCCAATAATGTAAGAATTTTTGTGACAAACCTTTATGCCCCAAGGCACAAGCCGTACTTGATATCTTACAGTTTTACTATCGCATAATAATTTATTTGTACCCCATTGACATTATACCTTGATTTATGGACTATCAGTCCAAAACATCACTTTTCTAAGTGAAATAAAATATACTTGAATTATGCATTTTACTTGGCCAATCAATTTTCTGTCCACACTCTATGACAAATTTGAATTCAAGATCCTCGTCACAATTTATTTTATTGAGCGCTACCTCATATCAAAGATAGCGTCGACGTTTATTTGATATCGATTCCAACACGACATAACTTATTTAGATCTCATCATTTTTCATCATTTTCAAGTACCTGAACCTTTTTCAAGATTTTTATGAAGTGTTATGTCGTGGTGCTCTCTTATAGCACTTGCCTCATTATCATGACCATATTGATCATTTGATCATTTCCTTCTTCAAGGAATTTTATATTTGAAACAGACTGATCTATTACGCTTTCGGCGTATCATAGACTTTGTCTTTCAAGGACTTCTCATTGGAGCATTTGCAGTATTATATCATAGGGTCAGTACATTCATCCGACAATTGATTTGCATTATCACTTGAACTTCAAGTTCACATATTTATTTAATGAGGATCTAGATAATTCATGATTAACCTCACATAATTTTCAGCTGTCAATCATATCCCCTCCCCCCCTAATGTTAGAAAATTTAACATTCATCCCAATCTTATTTGAAAATTCATCTTTGTGCATGGTGGAACAATTAAAATCATAACCGCATATTCAATATTTTAGATGAAAATTATTTGGTTCCTGGCCCTGAACCAATTTTAATGGAGAAATCTTGTTGGCTTGATGCATACATGTGTTGCTACATGTTATATAAAATTATCTCATACCAAAATCTTATTTGAAAGTTTTGTTCTCATAACCATGATTTATCTATAATTGGAGGCATACAATTTATAATAAATCAACCAGCATTATCAATATAATTTCATAGTTTGAATCTTTTCTCTTAATTTAACAATTCGAGCACACAACCTTACAAACACCAATTTGTAAGTTGACAACAAACCACATGTGACCATCACATAGATACATCTATCATATAATTGCAAATTCATATGGCAGATGAATGAGCCCATATTCACCTTGTTATATGTTCCAAATTTTTTATGCTGTACAATCTCAATCTTAGCTGGTACGATAATTATTTTATCAAGAGAACAGGAAACACAAGAGAATTCTTGAAGAATCTTTTATTTCTTCATCATATAAGCCACATGAATTCTCAATTACATTTGCATCACATTCCAATCAGAATGGTCAACCGGTCATGCCAATTGATATTTATTTCAGTACACTCATATTTTATTTTTGCATGTGATTTCATTAGCATGTCTATGTTTGTGTGCAACAAACAAGAGAAAAAGTGGGGTAATCTTTTACATAAATATTTATAATCCACTTCGATTGCAGTAATCTAAAGATATTAAATCTTTTCATAATTCATAGTCTTAATTTTTATTTTTTTCAATTAATTCGAAACTTAAAAAGTTTCTTTTGAGACTTACTACAACCCCATTATTATTCCTCTCGTAATAATACAACTCATTAGAGCTTGTAATTAATTTTGTGTACTATCACATATTCCATGACACCATTCATATGGTGAACATCTCCTCAAGGAGAAATTATATTATTATTGTCATGGTCAAAATTATTATGAGCAAGACATGTTTCTTGTTTTACTATTGTTGTACCATCGGTACACAACCAATGACAAATTTGTATTGCCACACAATAATATTATTGTGGTTATGTCACAACCTTTATAGACAAGAGTTTTCATTTATTTTGACCTTTTGGTAGTTCACAAATAAACATACCATAATATTTATACCGTATAAACATACACGACCATTGACCATTTCTGACAAATACAAATTTGTTTATTCCTCTAAAACCTCTCGTAGAGATGAGTTGTGACATATATAAATTTTTTTCAAACTTCCCATAGAGGTGAGTTGTGGCATATATCCAACCCATAATGATATTATCACATCTTGACTCATTCTCTCTTATAGGATGGTCGAGCATTCACGATATTCATCACAAGTCACATACTCTTCAAGTATGGACTAATAATTTATATGTACTTCATAATTTTGAATTATAAGCACATTTTCATGGCTTTAAAATTCATCATATATTCATGACACACCTCAAATCACTTTGAAAGATCAAGTGTACCATCACTTTATCTTCTTGTCTTTTGATGGAGGATTTATAGACTTGTCAAATTATTGGGTCGACAACATTCACAAGTCCAATGACCTTTCATACCATTTTGATAATAATAAAATTGTCTTCATATTTTGAAAGACTATTTGGAGAACCCATAGTGTTCTTCTTTTTATAATTTCCACAATAATGACTATTATAATTTCGTCCCTTCACGTCCTTTTTCATATCTTTAATCATTTGTCATCTTTCAGACTAATTATTTACTTCTACCACATTCATATGATATAATGGAGCAAATCAACATGCACATTTCAAAGTTATCATATGTTGCTACCACATTCTTTTCAAGGAAAGGAGCAAAAATGGGACAAATTTCAAGGCTTTTCATCAAAAACATATTATTTTGCCACAATCATCATTTTATCATTACTATGGTGCATTGAGACACAAATTCAATATCTTATCCATACAAGGCGTGTTAGGCCATAATTCTATGAGACTTGAACCCAATACATTATCATCAGGTGCATCAAAATTCAAATTGATGTCTTACCCTTTTGGTGCGATAAAACTTGAATCTATCGTCTTATCCTCAAACATTTTTCATTATGTGCATCTGGACTTAACCCGATGTCTTATCCTTTTGGTGCGATGAGACTTGAATCCATCGTCTTACCCTTCAATCAATGTCATATAAGTCAAAACCTCAGCCATAAGCCTTTAAAAAAATATCATGAATTATAGAAGCAAATTTAGTCAAAAGAAGACTGAGAGTTTTCTCACCTCTAGTAATTATAAATATCAATAAGTTCCTCATAATTAACACTAAGAAAATCAACATGAAAATTTACTTCTTTATCCTTCAATTCTTTTCTGAAACGAAGAACTGTTAGTATATTCATAAACCAATATATAAAATTGTTAAAGTAAAACAAACCAATATGTTCTATCTTTTCATATATCAAATATATTCTAAAATAAATTATTAGTATAAGAGGAACTTTTGAAAATATAAATGTATAACAAGAAAAAATAAATAGAACTTGTTCCCGCTCACAATTGTTTCAACTACAACACTTTTGCGAAGTGTTACAACTTTTAAAGCATATTCGTGCGGATAATGTGTTATAAAATCAAACTCATGGCAATATAAATATAAAAAGAAGAAGACAAGACATAGAGATGAAGAAGAGAGAACTTTTCTTCTATTCAAGTGTGTCTTTCATATGGTGAGTGATATCTCTATTTATAGTGTTGAGATATCACTCACAAAGGTCACCAAACAAATAAGTACATAGTTATCCACAATGGATCATATCATCTTGGAAATATACATACATGAATTCAAGTAATTTATGAATATACCCAATGGACAATCCACTGAACTAGTTCAGTGGATTTATAACAATGCATATATTGACTAAATATATGTATTTTTAGTAGAAATATCAAACTCTTTAATGAAGAATTAATTAAGACAAATTTTAAATCTAATATTTTACTCTTATTTATGTCTTAAGATATAATCAATTTTAATAACTTTGATATTTATTCTATCATTAATCTGTCAATAACAATAATTACTTTGTACGATAAAATGAGAAAAACTAATTACTTTTATCTAAAAAATTTTATAAACGAAAATACTAGTAACAATTTTAAAAAAATAAGAAAAATAATTTTAGATGAATATAGTGTGGTTCTAATTCATAAGGTAAAAGCTTGCAGAATCATACCTTCTATAAAAGTTTTTAACTTGCGTGCTAATTTATAAGTTTTATCTTGGAACTGGAGTGAAACATTCTTTGTAATTTATAGCTCTCATACTATTTATACACCCATACCTATTCAATTCCTTCATTTCATCGGTGTATAGATCATATGACATCAAATATCCAGTTTTACTTTGAAAAAGCAATATATAATCTTTCCATATTGCTAATGGGGAATCAGTAGAAAGAGCAATTATTGTGAATTTTCTAATCCAAGACTCATAAACATTGTAATTCTTCATTATCCAAATTTCCATCACATTTGTTGTTGGATCAGCCAATGACCCTTCACAAGGGTAACATAACAAGCTTAGACACTCATTTAAAATTAGGAGGTTATGGAGTGTGCCATTTGAAAAATGGCGACTATCAGGTATTTTCATATTGCGAAAAATTTCGGTGGTGATGTCAAAGCAAAGGATTTTATCTTCTCCTTCATAGAATGCAATCCAATGGTAAACTCCCTTATAAGTTGTCGAAGAATTTAACCAATCTAATGTGGGTAACTGTTGATTCACATGATCCAATTCTCTCCAAATATCTATACCTAATTCATAAACCTCAACCTTTGTCTTCCCATCTTTTATGTACCCATAACCATCTTCCTTGAAAACTTCAGAAATTATAAAAATCTTGAAATCATTAACAATTGAATCAAAACCAAACCCACCACTATCAATGGACTGATAGAATCCCTTTTGAATGGTAAAAGGGCTGGGGGGGACTAGTGTGTAATTTCTTGTTGATACATTGTACAATATTGTGGTTACTGGGTCCATCAAAGCAATTAAACCATGTCTAGAATCGATGAGTAAATCATTGTCTACACTAGTAGTACTAATCGTATAAGGAACATCCAGATCCGGATAAACAAACTTTAGATTATCATTACCCTCACTAGAAATAAAAGAAAAAATAGCTTTATATCTTTGAATATCTTCTTTCAAGGAGCGCTTTAGGAGAATTTTATCGTATGTTGATATCGTTGTGTGATTCAAATGAAGAGTGATGAAACTTGAAGATTGTATGAGAGTGTAAAAGGTTTTCGAGACACATTTGAATCTCAAGATAAATTTTAGTGGAAGTCTCAAAAGAATATGAATGATCACATCTTCGGGATATTTCTTCATAATTCCATCCGTCATCATACAATTCTTTGTGATATAATTTCTGTTGCAGTTCGAAAAATTATGTACTACATAAACTATTAATTATTAGCACCTCATCTGAATTACATCCAAAGCTTATTCTTCGCACACTAAGATCCATAAAAAACTAAGCACCAGGTATTTTTTGGTTTCGATGTGTTTTCTAAACACATATATATTTTTTTAAAACAGTTACACCTAACAATTTTAAGTTAATTAATCTCAAATTAGTTATATATAATTATACTTCTATACCTACCGTGAATGTTAAATTATTATGATATCTCCAACTTAAGACACCCATTTTAGTTTATATTCCACATTTTATATTATATTTATTTATTTTATATTATATTAAAAACTGACACATTTTCACATCGATGGGTAGTGACTTTTCTGAAGGGTTGTATTTTTTTTTATAGAGTTGTGTCTTTTTCAATGAGTTATGACATTTACAAAAAAGTTATGATTTCTTGAAAGGTTGTTAGCTTATTCAATAAGGCACAATAAGAACCTTTTCATATTTTCCTTTAGAGAGATTTTCTCACACTTTTAAACTATGAATTTTGTAAGTTTTCGATTCTTCTTCTTAAAACAAGGAAATTGTAAGAGGTGTTCAATTATGCAATTACTTTGTTGTGAGTAAACTATACTTATCTGCAAAAATAGATGCAACAAGTAGAATAGAATACCTCAACTTCAAAGGAGAAGACTATCTAGATAGTTAATATGTACTCATTTTCATAGCCATAAATATACTTTTGCAGCAACTTCTACATGACAAGAAAATCAATGATTTTCTGTTGCACAAATTATAACGTGGTGTTCAAGCTATGTAAGTCTCAAATTATTGGAGAAAAAAAATTTGATCAAAAACTTGTCTGAACAGTCGAAACTAGATTTAATAGGTACTCCTCCACTTACAATTTACTTATTGTATTTTTATTTTTAACAGTTTAATATAGAATGACTTTTTTTCCTGGGGGGTGGGGGCGCATCTTTAACACCACAAAACTAAAAGATATTTTTATATATTCAACATATCCTTAATGAAAAGTCTTTTTCTTTTGAAATTTCATTTCAAATTAAAATTAGACAAATCTGTTTTCCTTTGCTATCAATAAATAGGTTTTCTCACACTTTAAACTATGAACTTTTTAAGTTTTATATTCTTCTTATTATAACAGGGAAAGGGAAAATTGTGAGAGTTGTTCAATTATGCAATTACAATATTTTTTTGTGGGCAAACTATAACGATCAAACAAAAAAAGATGCATTAAGGAGAATGGAATAACTCTACATCAAATGAGAAGACAATCTTGATAATTAATATGTACTCATTTTCATAGACATAAATATACCTTTGTAGCAACTTCTACTTGACAAGAAGTTCAATGATTTTCTATCACGCAAACTACAACTTAGTTTTCAAACTTTGTAAGTGTCACGATCCGATTCCTCGATTCATGATGGCGACTACTATAACCCACCAGTAGGCAAGCCAGCCCGTATCTTGAAACTATATGTAATAGGATTGAGGGCAGAAAACCAAACTCAAACTAAACAATAACATAAATAACAAGAATCATATATGAAGAAGTAGAAGCAAGCCAAAGTATCTATACAAATAAGATCTCTCCCCAAACCTGGAAGTCACATGTACAGAGCTACTAACAAAATAAGTACAAGTCCCAAGAGTGAACCATAGAAAAATATTGTCTCAAAAAGCAAATGACAAGTCATATATAGATGGAGACTGGTATAACACAAAATGCCAAGTTCTCACCCCCGTCTCCAGATTAGATTGCTGCAGGCTTGATGTCAACGCTGGTAGCTGGTGATCAAACCTACATCATGAATGAAGATGTAAGTGTAATATGTGTACCAAAACAATAGGTACCTGGTAGACATCATAAGACGACTGAGTAAGAAAAGCAAAAGTATTATAAATTGCGAGAATCTAAAATACTACCAGAAACAAGAAAGAAAAATATAATAGGTATGCACACAAGTGTACTAACACACAAACAAAAAGAGAATAGCTAACTAAATCCGACCAGGCTCCCATAAACCCGACGGGTATACTCGTGCGCAAGCTGAAAGTAAAACCCTAGAGGAATCTCATAAGCCTCACATGTACAAGGAAGAGTTAGAATGGAATAAGAGGACACAATGAAGTTTCCAAGATTTGAACAACTTTTCGCGGACTCGAACCGAACCAATTTATATTCTAAAGCTTTTCAAGAATTAATAGGGTTAAGGACTTTAGATGAATTGAAGATGAAGGATCAAGGAATTAAACTGAGATTTGGAGTAACCAAGGATTTAAACAGAGGCTAAGGATAGTTGTGTACTTGATCCACGTATAAATATAACCAAGGACTTGAACCGAGGTGAGAGTAACTATGGACTTAAACCACAACTTCAAATGACGGTGGACTTGAACTATGCCTAGTAGAGTGAATTGGGGGCTTGAACAATGAATAGAGGTGGATTGGCTAGAAATAGGATCGGCTGCCAACGGAGCATCACAGGGAGTACCTCTAATGCGAGTTCCATCAATAAATCACTCCAGCACAAACCATATCCAACAAGAATCAACGAGTATCTTCCACACCAAGATTTAGAGAAATCGTTACCGATGGAAATAGTGCATTTATGTATATATGGTTCTAAGAGAGGTTTTACTGCCTAGATAAGGACCAAACTATCATACTCAGGTTTTCTACATCAGTCTATAGGGATCTAAGCCGTCCAAAGCGATGTCGGAGAGATTACAAGGACTAACGGCCCCAAAAGGATGCAAGTCTATGGAAATCAATAGCCTAAGCCTAGACTAAGGCCAAACATGCTCCCAACAATCTTCACAAATAAAAAATAAGGCATACCGCAATGTGAGGATGATCAACAAATACAATATACATGCTTCAACCGCCCAAAATATCCAAAAAGTAGCCTAAGACATGTATTCTAGGAATTTAACATGATTAACCATCAATTCAACCTCAAATTCATACAAATCAACTTACAATACGTAATCATAGTTATTCTAAGTAGAGGGAATTCGTAGCCTACATGTAGGGCGACCTAGAACGCTCCGAATCACAAAGTTAATACGATCGTTTTGACACCAAAACCACATATTTTAGAGACAGATCCAAAATTGGTTCTAAAATGGGATTGTAGGATCCACACCGAGAATCCCATAATTGACTGTGTGAAAGGTTCATATTACCTCTTTGAACTTGTGTCCTAAACAAAAAACAATGCGAGGCTTGGAACTGCCTGGAATCAGTCCACACATTTAAATCATCATTAAAGCTAACGAAGAAGAGAGGATAGCAGGTAAAACTCAAAAATTATGTCACACAGAAATCCCGGATAGTCCCAAGCACTCCAATGCGTAGTCATGCCAATTTCGAGTATTCCAGCCTTTCAATCACCCAAAATGAAGCTAAAATGAAAAAGAAATCATGTTTAGAAAACGAGAGATGAATGTTGATTTTAGACTCTGGTCTCTAAAAGGACTTCTAGATGCTTGAAAAAGTCATTTTGTTGTCGCTAAAATTCTGCACCAGATATAAGATTTTTTTTATTTTTTTTCGAAGTCTCCAAACGGACACTTGGGATTCATCCGGGGCTTGGTAAAAATAAATGAGATATGCTACCCCACTAAATTCGACATTCTGGTCTCAATGGAATTGTTGGATTTCTGTAAAAATATTGCTATGATAGAAATACCCCCTCGGGACTAATTAGGCCTATAACTCAACTTTTCGCTGAAACACCCAAAAATAAAAAATAAGATCTTAAGACCCAAATAAAAGGTCTACTAGAAAAAGTTCAAAATTCCAAAGCTAATTGTGTTGACGAAATTCTCATATGACAACCAATTCTCCAAATGTTGACCAAAGTCAACTCTTGGCCTTTAAGCTTTCCAACATTTCGTCTAAATGCTCAAACTCACACTGAAAGCCTTAGGACCCAAACTAAAGGTCTTTCTAGACCAAACTCTACGTTTCAGAGCTAACAACACTAACAAAATTTATACACGAGCATGTTTACGAGGAATGTTGACCAAGGTCAAACTTAGGCAAAGCTTAAAAGCTAAAATGCCTAATGGCACAAACTCGCGCCGAAAGACTCGAGATTCCAAAAAACTATGCCACTAGCCTAAAATGACCATTACGCAGTTGATGGAACTGTCAAAATTCAATTCTGAGGTTGTTTACCTTGCGTTTGACTAAAGTCAACTATTCAAGCTTCAAAAGTTCCAAAACAGGGGAACGGGCATAACACCTAAACGAACGACGAGGCGACCGAAAACTCAGTGATAAGTTGTCATAAATTACTTAGGGCCACTATAGGAATGCTGTAAATGATGAAAAAAAGTCATCAAGGCGAAAATGACCTAGAGCGTCATTACAACATCCAATACTTAAAAGGAATTTTGTCCACAAAAGTAAGAGTCAAGAACTACTTGGAGGCTTAAATAAGACGGAAAGTACTCCCACACCTCTTGCTCGATCTCCTAGGTAGCCTCCTTGAATAGAAGGTGCCTCCACCATACCTTAACAACAGGAATGGTTCTAGATCGCAACTGCCATACATCTCTAGCTATGATGGCAACTTGCTTCTTAATGTAGGACAAACAATCATTGTCATGACCTAGGGGTACCTTTAGATGTAACATGTCGTATAGAACCCCGAAGGACCCATACAAGCCAATAAATTATCATAACATAAGAAATAGAACAATAAGAGTAAAAAAATAGTCCAAGTCAAAAACATTTGATAAAAGAAAAACGGAAGTCTAAAACACTTGTCTAATCATAGCCACTTGATACAATAGAATGAAATTGGTTCTAACACATACATCATGTCCAAAACATAAATGAAAGAAAGTGAAACAATATAACTCCATCCTCGAAGCATGAGGACTCACCAAAGCTCGAAAATCTCAAACTCAACCACTAGCGATGAAACTGAGAAACCTGACTGTCGGGCTCTACATTTGGGGAAATATAGGCAAGAGTATGCGTTAGTACAAAACAATATACCAAGTATGATAGCTATGCATAAAATATTCAAATCATGCTAAAAGGGACATTTCATTTCATGACATACAATTGACCAAGCTAAAACATGATATAAGAGAGTTAGAAAACATAAGTCATAAAATCATGGTTAATGGAAGCGAACATCTCTTTTAAATCTTTGAACTCATATGCGATATTTCTTGAAGTAACCTTAATTCATTATTAATGTGGAAAATATTCCTTAACCAACATAAAAACTAAGCTATAACGTGATTCCCCCGTGTCTCACACACTAAAAAGGGTTGTCCTACTTGCCAAGGTAGAACCATGAACTTCTAGCTCAAGTGGATCCACTAGCTAATGAATCTTGACAAAATCATTCTATGGGGGCATATAGGTAAGTATAAGGAGATTGCATCTATAAACCAAACCTCTACTAACGGGAGAGCCTCCATCTCAATATTATATCGGTTACTATCAAGGGACTGTTGCGGGTCAAGCTGTAAAGGGTATCGCGAGACAGCTTGAGGCAGAGGGCAAAATACGAGGTACGCTATTGCTTAGTCTAGCTTTTATGGAAGCTCTAACAATTTATGGACTGGTTGTAGCATTAACACTTTTATTTACAAATCCTTTTGTTTAATCTTAGCTTACAAGTATGAAAAATATATTTCTTTTTCATATTTTATTGCCTCCGACTTGTCGTTTGCTTTTTCAAATTCTATCAAGATTTCCCTCCTCCTATTCTTTATTCTTTGAGAAAAGAACCTACGGAAAGGGCTGATTTGCGGATGAGAAATTAGCCTACTGGCTCGCTTTCATCCTTCCTGTTCATAGACCAAGGAAAACTCTTTTTAGTAAGTGTTAGTGTTCCAATAACCAATAAAAGGTCTAGTTCATTAGTTCATAATTTCTAACTAACTCAAATATTTTTATTTTTTTACTCAATTTCAGAAAAATAAAAGAATAAATAAAAAGAGGGGCGAAGTGCTACAAAAAGAACTCTGTTCGATTTTTTTGTCTATTTATAGGGGAGATCATATGAAAAACGTAACCGATTCTTTATTTTCTTTGGTCCACTGGCCATCTGCCTAGAGTTTTGGGTTTAATACCGATATTTTAGCAACACATCCAATAAATCTAAGTGTAGTGCTTGGTGTATTGATTTTTTTTTTTGGAAAGGGAGTGTGTGCGAGTTGTTTATTTCAAGAATAGGTTGGACCAACCAACTGTACCCTTTTTCGTTATAAGTAGGAAAGAGAGGTGCATGAAGCATAAATCCCATGGAATAAACATTTCTTACTTGACCTTATTATTCATGGAAAGTCATCCTAGGATAACTAATCCAAGCTAGTTTCATTAGGATAGCTTGTTATCTTTTATTCAATTAGGTGATAAAGACTTTCAACCTAAGAATCCTTTCTATGTGAGAAAACCTTTCACATCTTGCTTTATGTGTACATGAGTAAATCCTTTCAATAACACATCATGATCATCATCTTTGATACTTTACTATCAAAGCATCCTTAAAACATTTGCATAGATTTCATAGGAAAATGGATAAGTCCATAATTTACCTCTTGAGGTTCAAAACCCACTTTCAATCATCAACATTTAGAAAACATGAGTTAGATATGGATTTCATCATAAATACATGTAAATCTTGCAATACATGCTTAATTTTATAAAACTCTTGCTTTATACTCAAATCCCATATCATATGATTCAAAGAAAACATCGGAATTACATGGTTAATTGCGAAATCATCATTAAATCATCATCCTTAATCAATTCATGCACAAGATATCATAATTCAATCATTTATATAAATAATGAAGAGAAACCATGATAATTGAAGAAAACCCTAACTCCATTGGGAAATTCTACCTTCAGAAATATAGGAATTTGAGAACTTCATGAATGGAAGGAATTCATGGATGAAAACTATCATACCTTATATCTAAAATGCTAGCTTTCAATGAAGGAATTGAGACTTTGACTCGAAAATCTAGATTGAATTCTTCTTTTTCTACTTCAACATTCTAGAGAGAAATATTTTGGAGAGGAGAATTGATCTTCTTTTGTGAATTTGGAAGAATGAAGTGAATGGGCTAATTTGGGGGTTGAAAATACTTATATAAAGGTCTTAGTTGTGGGTAAAACGATATAGTATAAGAAACAATTAATTAGGAAAAAACCTAACTGCCCTTGAATAATAATTGTTAGCTAACCACCAACGAACCCTAGTCGACACACCGTGGTCTAACCTACGGCTCATCCTGGTGGACTGTCGTTGGTCATCAAAAAGTCACCTCTGAGGGTCTGGACCACGGACCCTCGACCACAAATGGTATGTTGGTTTGGGCCGTGGTTCCAACTCTTTTGACCCTTCATTGGGTGCCTACCCACCTACCACACCTATGGTCCATGGTCCATCACAGGCCGTGGGTGGCGCTCGTGGCAAACACCTGTATTTTTTCCAAAATTGTTTTCGTTTCCCTTTATTGGATACGATGTGTTACAATATCTCCCCATTGGGATCATTCGTCCTCGAATGAGATTCAAACTGGTTCTAAAAAAATTAGGAGAGGGACTAACAACCCAACCTAAAATGCGATAAATGTAACCAAGGAGGAATTATCGACTCCAAGCTAGGACGTTCTCAAAATCTCATAAGATTGGTAAAACTAACTCTTACAGCCCATTATGCATGAAATGCACATATACAAGGAGGAAACATCAACTCCAAGCTAAACATACTCAATGCATCACAAGGAACTAGGAACCACATCTAGCAACCCAATATACATGAATTTTCAAAATTACTCATGTTCAAGGAAGAACTACCTTGTCCAAGATAAAACCATGCTCAACACAATCTCATGGATCTCATAAGCAATTTTTTCTCAAAAATCATAGCTAAAGCATGTTCATCAACTCATCTCATGAAATCTATAGGCAACTCATACTCAATGCACAACAACATGAAAAAGATTAATTATGTAAACTCATTTTCTTTCAAAACACATGTTTTCACGAACATGCTAACATAAGGAAATCATGAAAACACATAAACACATGACTCCAAAACAAAAGACAAACCAAGAGGAACTCATTACTTCAAGCTAGAATAGAGTAGAAGGAAAAATATGAGGATATCGGGACATCATATCGGTCTCGGCTTCCCAAGTAGCACCCTCACCTAACTTATTCCTCGACAACACTTTAACGAAAGCTATTTCTTTATTTCTCAACTTCTTAACTTGCCGGTCCAAAATCTCAACCGAAACATCCTCATAAGAAAGACATTCATTAACTCCCAACCCTTCTAAGGGAACTATGGATGTTGGATCTCCAAAACACTTTTTAAGCACAGAGACATGGAAAACTGTATGCACCCATGCAAACTAGTTTGCCAAATCTAACTTATAGGCAACCTTACCAACACACCTCAAAATCTGATATGTGCCTACATTCCCGGGAATAAGCTTCCTATTCTTACCAAACCTCATTACACCCTTCATGGGCAAGATTTTTAGGTAAACCCAATCATTATCATCAAACTCTAAATACCTTTTTCTCACATCGCCATATGACTTTTGCCTATTTTAAGCCGTTTTCAACTTTTCCCTTCTAAGCCGAACTTTCTCCATGGCCTCTTGTACCAATTAGAGAACTATTAGGGCAACTTCACTCACCTCAAGCAAACCTATAGGAGATGTACACCTCCAATGATATAAGGACTCAAATTGAGCTATATCGATACTCAAGTGATAGTTTTTATTGTAAGCAAACTCAATTAATGGAAAATGGTCATCCTAATTTCCATCAAAATCAATTACACAAGACCTTACATATCTTCCAAAGTTTGGATAGTACGCTTTGCTTGCCCATCATTTTGGGGATGAAAGACCATACTAAGCTTACACGAGTACCAAGACCCTTCTGACAACAAGAGTAGAGACATAAAAAGGTTGTAACAACACATTCGGAAGAACATCAAACCTCATAACCACATATGGCATCACAAAAGACAATGTAGAATTGGGATCAAGTAAAGCATAAACAACAAGTTGGAAAACTTTCAACAAACCGGTAACCACATCGGGAGAACGCTCTTGTTCATCTCACGTATGAAGTGCATAAAATTTGTTTGTTTAGGAGCATTGGGACCCATAACACTAATAGTAGCTTTCTTTCCCTCTCTTTGTTTTAGTCGCAAGCATTGGGTGATCCCTCATTTGTGACCACTTTTACCACAACCAGAGCAACCATCCATGTCATTTAGGAACTTAACCTCATGCGCCATTCCACACTTAGTAAAAGTAGACCTAGGAAATGAAGATCCACTACCATTACCCCCTTTAGAATTATGGTTAGACACCCTATCTTTGTTGAACTTATGAGGAGCATTGGAGGAATCTTGACCGGAAAACCTTTGTTAGAATCTAGGACGACCATATCCATCGGACCTTGCATGAGAGAAATTTCCATCTCCGGTCTTAAACCTCTTTAACTATCTAGACTTTCCTTAAGTTTGTTTTCCTATATTTGGTGTGCATGAACCATGAAACAAGAGATGTCCATGTCATTAATGAGCATGGCCGTTCGACACTCTTAACCACCATTTCGGGCACACTCGAAACAAACTTACTCATCTTAGCCTTTGAATCGACAATTATGGTTGGAGCATACTTAGACAATTGAGTAAAGTTTAGAGAACATTCCCTCACACTAATACTTCTAGTCAAATGTTAATGAACTCAAGCACCTTAGCTTCCCTTATCTCAAGGGACAGAACTTATCAAGAAAACAATCTTAAACTTTTCCAATTCAAGAGGACCCACATATTCTTGTCTCCCTCCCTTCCATTATTCATACCATATCTGAGTCACACCTTTTTGTTGATAAGATTCTTTTCTACCGGCGTAACTCCCATGATCTCCAAAACATTATAGATGTCATCAATAAAATCTTAAGGATCTTCTTCAAACTTAGAATCATGAAACTCCAGAGGATTCATCCTAGTGAAGTCCCTCACGCTAGAAGTCATCGTGCCAACATCTGGGTTCATGGGAACCAATATATCCTTATTGGCTTGGGCCGTCTTTCTTAAGACGACACTTGGAAAGCATCCCTAAACTCCGCATTCGACATTTACTCGTCCAAAGGATCGTTCGAAACTTGAGGAGCTTAGGGATGAGCTTCTTGTTATGCATTCTCCCTCACATTCCTTCTAGTATAAGATCTTGGTCTAGCCATGTTTTGTAGAGCACCATATAAGGATTAGAAGAGAGACCTTATAAAGTTGAACTCTATCGCACGACTTAAGAGTCATGAAAGAAGTGGAGTTCCCTAATAATCTTATAGCTTGTCATTCATAAATGTGACAAGCTTCACACTTATAAACAAGACTATACTAGACGTGTTATGAGACATCCTAGGACCATTCTAAACCTTGTGCTTTGATTACAAAGTTAGTCATGACCCAGTAGTACTCCTAAATGTAACAAGGTGTATAGAACCCTGAAGGACCCCATATAAGCACTCACTTCACATAGCATAAAAAATGGAACAATAAGAGTAAAACAATAGTCCAAGTCAAAAACATTTTATAAAAGAAAAATGGAAGTCTAAAACACTTGTCTCATCATAGCCATCTAATACAATAGAATGAAATTGGGCCTAGACTATACATCATGTCCAAAACAGATATACATGAAATAAAGTGAAACAATAAAACTCCGTCCTCGAAGCATAAGGACTCAGTCGGAAATCTGGAACACACTAGCCACAAAACTGAGAACGTGACTGCCGGACCCGATATTTGGGGAAATGCAAACAAGAGTATGTGTTAGCACAAAACAATGTACCAAGTATGAAAGCTATGCATAAAACATTTCCATGCTAATAGAAACATTTCATTTTACGACATACAATTGACTAAGATAAAACATGATATAAGGGAGTTAGAAAACATAAGTCATAAAATCATGGTCAATGCAAGCTTACATCATCTTTAAAACATTTGAACTCATATGTGATACTTCTTGAAGTAACCTTAGTTCATTATTAATGTGGGAAATTATCTTTAACCGACTTAGAGACCATGTGAGCTATAACATGATCCCCGGTGTCTCTCACCGAAAAGGGTTGTCCTACTTGCCAAGGTAGAACCATGAACTTCATTTTAATTTCTAGATTTTATAATTATTTTTAGTAGTTCTATTTCTGATTATTATCTTCTAATTATAATTCTTGTTTTTGTTGTGATTGAAAAAGAATTTTTCTTACAAATCGCAGGTAAATTACTCGCGGATTGTCTTGTAAAACATTAAAATGCTAAAGTTATCCCTAAGATTTTTGGTTAACACCGGTGAATTTTTTTTTTCTTACAAATTTTTTCGCAAATAAATCCTCCTGAAAATAATATATTTTAATAAATTTAAACAATTTGTAGAAGATCAATAATCCATTTTATTCTCTTTTTTTAATTAAGTTTAATTTCTTGATTTTCCGATTATTTTTAAAAGTTTTTATTTTTGATTATTATCTTCTTATTATAATTCTTATTTTTGTTGTGATTGAAAAGAATATTTTTCTTAGAAATCACAGGTTAGATTACTCGCAGATGTTCTTGCAAAAAATAAAAAAAGTTATCTCGCAGATTTTTTTTAAAAAATTAGTGAAAAAGGATTTCTCTTACAAATTTTATCACAAGTAAATCCTCGTGAAAATATTATATTATAATAAATATGAACAATTTTTGAAAGATCAATAATCATTTTAATTCTAATTCTTACTCCCTCCGTTTCAAAAAGGATGACCTAGTTTGACTTGGAACAGAGTTTAAGAAAAGAAAGAAGACTTTTTAATCTTGTGTAACTAAATCAAAGTTAAGTCAAATGTACCAAAATGCCCTTTAATCTTGTGGTCTTAAACATTCCACGTGGAAAGTTAAAGTTAAAATGTTGTCAAAAAAGGAAAGGGGTGATTCTTTTTGAAATAGACTAAAAAGAAAATAGGGACATTCTTTTTGAAATGGAGGGAGTATTAATTTTAATTTCTAGATTTTCCAATCATTTTTAGTAGTTCTATTTCTTATTATTACTTCTAATAATTCTTGTTTTTGTTGTGATTGAAAAAGGTGTTTTCTTACAAATTACTCGTGGATTTTCTTGCAAAAAATACTAAAGTTATCCCGAAGATTTTTTTGCTAAAATTGGTGAAAAAAAAGTTCTTTTACAAATTTTTTCTCAAGTAAATCTTCATGAAAATAATATATTATAATAAATTTAAATAATTTCTGGGAGATCAATAATCATTTTAATTTCTCTTTTTTTTTATTAAGTTTAATTTCTAGATTTTCCAATGATTTCTGTAGTTCAATTTCTGATTACTATCTTATTATAATTCTTATTTTTGTTGTGATTGAAAAAGGATTTACAAAGCGTGGGTAAATTGCTCGCGGATTTTCTTGCAAAAAATACTAAAGTTATCCCAAAGATTTTTGGTTAAAATTGGTGAAAAAAGGATTTTTCTTACAAATTTTTACCGAAGTAAATCCTCATGAGAATAATATATTATAAAAATTTAAACAATTTGTGGAAGATCAATAATCATTTTTATTCTCTTTTATTTTTTATTAAGTTTACTTTCTAGATTTTCCAATCATATTTAGTTGGTCTATTTCTGATTATTATCTTCTTATTGTAATTCTTATATTTGTTGTGATTGAAAAAAGATTTTTCTTAAAAATAGTAGGTAAATTACTCGCGGATTTTCGATGCTTATCGTGACCAACGACACTACTTCCGGTTCAAGTGTCTACGATTGTCGATAATATAGTCACCTAACCGAGGGTTGGGGCGTGTCCCAAAGGAGTGGTAGTAAAAAGTTGTAGCTAATTATAATTTCATTCAACTTAGTCGTAGCTAAAGAAATTTGCGATTCAAAAAATTGTAAATTAAGGGGGTGACACAAAAGTATCAAATATCAAATTGGCAGGTTTGTTACAAGTAGTAAAAATACTAAAAATAACAAGAAATTTAAGCAATGAGAGGGGGGGGGGGGATTCTTGGGATGTGGTCACACTACAGTTAATATAGATTATTGGGTTCATGCGTTTGATAGAAAATCTGTAAAAAAAAAATAATGACTAGGCTAAGCTTTATATGTAAATAAGTTCTCCCTCAGACAACTTACACCGTTTCAAATGGGTTCCTCTCGGACACCCATTTTTCGCATGAAGAACAGCCAACACCTTACCCCATTCACTCTCTCGAGCAACTTACCCCATTTCAAATGGGTTCATCTCGGAAACCCATTTTCCGCATGAAGACCAACCTACGACTTACCCAACTCACTCTCTCGAGCTGAGTGTTAGGATATGGGACTTGGGATCACCCTCTCGGGCTGAACCTCAAGTTGATCCACTCCTTAGGCGATCAATCTAGCGGTTTTGGTTTAGCGACCTCTCTCTCGAGCAAGCTGAAAACAAATGGGTGAATTTTTATTTGCAACTACAAATTCATTAGATTAAACCACAATCACTAGACGAAATCACCATTAAACTACATTTAATCTACCAACAAGCAAGACCCAACAACAATATTAACCCATATTTGCTAAATTACATCCCAAGAATTGGGGTTTATCACCACACATTAAGAAATAGAAATTATACCTTCAATGATGATGAAGTCGAATGGTTATGAGAAATAAAGTCTTGATTTGATCAAAGAAAGAAGAATTAAGGAGACCCACTTCCAATTTGGGGAAGATGAAACCCTTTCTTTTTCAAGTCTTCAAAAACCCTTACAAAGCTTGAGAATAAAATATAAAAAGTACTTAGAAAATATTCTATTGTTTGTAACTGAGTCGGAATCCCTAGAATAATGATCCAACTCCCTTAAAACTGAAATTCTACTAGTATTTATAGCTTTCAGATTTGTTCTGCAGCGGATCATTCGGCGACTTTAGTGGGAATCGCCGATTGACTCGGAGATTCGCCCATTGGTGTAGTACACCGCCTTCTGGTACAAACTTGAACATCGTCATGCATTTGTTTACTGGGCGATGGGATACTGCTTCACAAAAATACTCGGCGACGCGTCGACTTCTCCTCTCTTTCGCCGTTTTGACCCTTTCCTTCAGGGCTCAGTACACTGGAACAAAAGGTGGTATCCAAGCCTATCGGCGATCCACCAAGTGGACTTGGCGATGCTCAAGCATCCATTTTTTAGTTCTCTCATCCTTTTTTCTCCTTTTTGTGACATAGTATCCATGCTTTCCTTAAATCCTTAAATACCTGAAACTTACGAGTTTTCATTAAATATTGAAATAAAATAAGCATTTCAGGACACTATTTCTATTAAAATATAGCCCTTAATGAGTCCAATCTGTGGACTCATCAACACCCCCAACTTAAATTTTTGCTTGTCCTCAAGTAAAACTCATGTTAGGCAGTTCAAAAAGGATGTCTCAAATTGTTCTACACAAGACTCAATAATGAATGCACACAACATGACTAAAACTACTTATACAAAGATCAATCGTTACTCAAATATTCAAGTTGTGACACACCATTATCAAAGATTCTCAAGCTCGCATACTTACTTCAAATGCAAGTTCAAGGTCAAATGTAAGCATTTGAATGCCCCCACACAAATGAACATTCCACTTTCACACACAAGTGTATAATCATTTTAAAGTTGAGGAGTCAGATACAACGTTCACTCTCAAAAAGAGGAACACAATGCTTGATTTCACTCATAGGCTTGCCCTTATTTTCCAGTTAACAATCATTTCCGCTTTCTCTAGATCAAAAAGGTCTTTCTAAGGCTTGTAATGGGGTTGAGTGAAAAGGTATGGTCATTTAGGCTTAGTGACTAAAATACTCATGAAGTGTGGTGCTCATAACACTTTGTTTCTTCTTCATTTTTCATCTTTGTTAGTGCTCATAAGTCATCCTATTATTCATTTCCCATGGATAGCTTGGAAACGGTGTTCCATTTTGACTTTTATTCCACAACTTTTCCTTTTCATTTCTTTTCTTTTTCCTGTTTTTTTTTATATATGGAGGGTCTCCATCTTTTCGCAACACCATGGGTTAAAGGGGACTTTCCTTGCACTTCTTTTGACATCTTACTTTTCTTTTCACCACATCCCAACTTAGGCTTGGACATTTCAATCAAACCAATCTTTCATGAGGACAAAGGGGAATGAATCAAGAAAGGTATAGTCTTCATACAATTTCTTCTAAAGGAGGTTAAGGCTCAAAGGGTGTTCAAGAGAAGTTTACACACTCACAAGGGAGGTCACAACAGAGGTATATGTGAAGTTTGTTCATACTCAATAAAGTTCCCTAAGATCATATCAAGAGAATGCATCACTTAGTAGAATAGAGTAACGGGGAAAAATCTAGGTTTATTCATGCATGGTTCAAGGTAATCTTATCACACAAGGCATTGATAATTACGTCAAACAAAACTTCACACATCGGCTAGTGTGCAACGGTCATAACACGAGAATCAATTTTACAACTGGCTAATCATAACGAGGTGCAAAGAGTTCACATATTGTCTATGCAAGTTTATTTGATCTTGTCGTAGCCGCACATTCATGTTTGTTCAATTGGGAGCACCAATCAAGTCATTAATATTGATCAAAACTGATACTCGAATTTGCAAGACAACAACCTCTTTCAACATAAGAGGTGGTAACTATTCTTGAAAAATATGAAATATTTTCGGAAGGCTGTCAAAATCAATTTGTAATTTAAAATCAAGAAGCCAATAGCATTAACATCCACGAAGAGCAGATAATCATGATTTAAAACAGACCACCCAAATACAAAATCAAAACATATGTCAAAACAGCACACAAAGTTGGCTCATACCCCACCACAAATCTGAAACATTTGTCCTCAAATGCAACTGATAAATTCTTGCAGTGAGAAGAAGAAAAACAGAGAGGGAGGTAAAGAGGGATGCTGTCTAACTGCTCGCTCCATCTGTAGGGGCATCAGTGCCCGATACATCAGCTTGGACTTTGACAATGGTCCCCAGACTATTATCATTCTGGTTCTCATAATGTTCATTTGCCTTAGCCTCTGTAGCGATATTAGCCGCAATCATCCTGTCTAAGTCTTTGGCTGCCAGAAAAGAGTTTATACCCGCGTAGAATCCACGTTTCCACGAAGGGGTAGTGGGGTCAATGGTAACCTCATACTGGAACTTGCAATCTTCTCTCTTCTTTCTGTAGATAGTTATGCTATTTTTTCTTTTCTTTTAAACTCTCGTGCTCTAATATGTCGGGGTGACATGTCTCACCCTACCACCTTTGGTCTAGTCATTTCTGCAAAGACTTCAAGTCAAAGTTAAAAAGTATTTAAATAGAGCAATTGGAATTTTGAATGTAGAATCAATTCGCCAAACTAGTTTATAAAGTGTTTATCCATTTAGGCAATTCGCTGAAAGTAAAGCACAAAGGGTATAAGGGTACAAACAAAGGAGAACGAAGAACCATTTGGCTAGTTGCCGAGCATGTTCAGCGACATCATACTTACCGCCGAAAGTTACATGATCACAACTAGTTTAGCATTGAATTGAAGGAGAAAGGAAATGTTAGGCTAACCACCGAGTGTTTTGGCGATCTTGGCCCAGCTCGCCAAATGACTCATCATTCCTATTTTCAACTCATCTACCTAATTTAATTCCGTAGCCCCGGTTAATTTAATTTAAACCTCTACAACACCAATTCTTCTAAGATCCATAACAAAGGCACATTCCAATGGAAAAATAAGGCAATTCAAAGCACTGGTAAGTGGTATTTTATCATTAAAGCACGAGTAATCGAATGACAACCAATAATGCATGTAATCCCATTCGCTTAGAGCGATTTGGCATAACATCAATAAGATTCACAATATCCGAATGAGTACAATTTTGGTGAAGTAAAATACAGGGTTTAATTAGCAACCTTTAATGCTGATTAAAATATTACGGAGATGCTAGGATAAAATGTAATCTAGATCCGAGCACGATTCCAATAACTAGAATACTGTAAAAGTGCAAGAAGTATAAATATAAAGTGCTAGTGTGAGTTTGTGAAGAGGAAAAAGTGAGGGAGAGTAAATAAACTTGGACATTAAGCACTTTGCTTGAAATGAATGTCCAGATTCCGACCATTTGGCGACATTAGTAACGCTCGCCCATTCACTCGCTTAAGCGCCGAGTGTCTAGTTTCTTCGCTGAATTTTAGAGGATCGTTGATTCACATGGGAATCCCAATGGCAGTCTTCATCGAGGTTGCTAACTGTGTTGGCATTGCGTCAATAATTCCTACAGACCACCGAGTTTTATAGGATTTCATCTGAAGATATCTTGAGGTGGACGGCAGAAGAAATCGAGGTTGCCGAACTTGTCGGCGGCTAGCCAACCATACTGGTTGCTCACATTCATGCACCTTTTCATATATGTCCCTAACATTATCTTGTATAAACAACACACCATTATTTCTTGAAGACACAAAAATTAATTAAAGTATTTTGGGTTGCCTCCCAAACATCACCTTAGTTAATATCGCGAGACAACGCAAGTCCAAATTGAAATCTCATTCTTGGGGTTGGCCCTAGTATCACTAGGCAAACCCCCTTGATGTTTCGGATTTAGGTGAGATGAGATATGACCCATCTGGGTTTCTGTTTGATCGAAACTACTTGGAGGTAATAGTCTGACTAATGATGGACACATATTCTTTTAAGCCTTTCAACATCTTGTCTAACCCTTCAACTTTATTGAGAATACACGAGAGCATATCCTCAGACCGTCCACCTTCCAAATCCTTGGGCTTTTAGAGCTCATGGGGAGGCACATATCTATCCTGATCCTGTCTAAGCAATCACTCCATTTGTCTAGGTATTGGTATTGCTGCCTGAGATGTCATAAGTCTTGGTTATGCTATAAGATTTAGCCTCATTGGAGACAATAGAAGGAAGATTTATCATGGAAACCAACACTGGTGCACCTATCAAGATTTTTTATTTCTCTGTCAGGTCCTCGTCTTCTACATCTATTACTTTCTTAAAAATGTTCTTTTCTGTCTCTGACTCTAACTCAGGTCCAGCTATTTGTTCAGCTTTGGTGGTGGCCCGAGACGTTTTTGACACGTCTGGTATCTCTGGTGTTCCATAGACCATGGGCATATCGGTGGACTTCAGCCGGTCCATATCAATTCTCAACGCAGTAATGGTAGCCTTCAATGATGTCACCTCATTTGTGCCTTTGGTCACAATCGGTCCATGCTATTCTTGCTTTGAGTTCATCAACAGTGGCTCTTGGTGGTGTCACGACATTAGTCAGGGCAGTTTAGATCATGCCTGAAATAGAGGTTTCTAGGGCGGTAGTTCGACGATTTGTAGACTGGACGAGCTATACTTTCCAGATCAGAATTGCCCGTGTTAATGGATTATGTGAGGCAATAGATCTATTCGGAAACGCAGTGATTGAAAAACCTATTGTATCATAAAGGGGACAGTTGATGTAGGTATACCTGAAGGTCTAGGAGAAGAAGATGTTTGAATTCATGAACCTTCGTCAAGGGGGAATGAGTGTGCAAGAGTACTCTCTCAAATTCACCCAACTCTCTAAGTATGCCCCAACCATGGTAGCCAACCCTAGGGCTAGGATGAACAAATTTGTGACGGGAGTGTCTATCTTGGTGGACAAAGAGTGTCGTACGACAATATTTCTTATGACATGGATATTTCTAGGCTCATGGTGTATGCACAACAAATTGAGGAGTCAAAAATTAGGGAGATAAGGCAAGAGGGTAAAAGGCTTAGGTCGGATGATTCTAGTCACCAAAAACCTAAGAAGAGATTCTTTCACCGAGAGTCTTCCATGGGGAACAAGGATAGGGCTCCAAACCAACATTCCCAAGGTGGTGGACATACTTTTGAGAGGACTAGATGTACTTCTTGTGGGAAGCAACATTTGGGTAAGTGTCTTGCCAGAACGGATGGTTGTTTTAGTTGTGGTAGTAAAGGCCACAAGATGAGGGACTGACCTAGCATCAAAGCAAGAGGGAAAGAGGTCAATCAAGCTCCTCAAGGTGGTCTAGATCCCAATTCTCCAAAGAAGAATCAACCCTATGGGATGGGAGCTGGGAAGGATAACTAATTCGGAGTTGATAGTCCCAGTAAGTCTTAACTCTTTATGATTGTTGTTTTTATGTTATAATATGAGTTTATATGATTTTATATTTTGATATGATCATGCCTTCTTGATGAATTGCTCAAAGAATGGATTTTTGAAATTTTAGCATGTTTCACTGTGTTACAGTTATGTTCACTGTAAAAAATTTGAATTTTGAAAAAATTGTCTTATCTTTAATTGAAGCTTGAATGTGTGTAAAAGTGATGTATATGAGCATGCTTAATTTTGGAGAATGTATCTCTTCTATAAAAGAAGGATAAGAGTGAGTTTTGAAATTTTGAAGTTTTTTAAAAATTTGCCCGTGTTGCAAGTGTGTGAAAGTGTGAATTTGTGCTCCTTCATAGTTGGTGCTTTGATTATGAATTTTTTATCATTATTTTAATGTGTTAAGTGCTGCTAATCGAGTCCTTGATGGTCTTAAAGTTTTAATGTCATTCGAGGATGAATGTTATTCCAAATGTGGGAGAATGTAACACCCTAAAATGAACTAAGGTGAACTAGAAATTCGTGATTGTTTCTTGAGTTAATTTTGTGTAAAAATGAGTTATAATAGTGTCCTTAGGCAGTGTGTGAAGTTTGGTTATGTTTGGAGTTTAAACGTCCAATAATGTCCATGACGTTCAGAAGATATGCCTTAGATAGTGTTTGTGTGTCCTCATGTGTTTGAGTGAGTTTTAAGTGTACGTTTTGTTTGAAATTGGTGTGGGATGTTCCTAAGACCTAGAAGACAATGTTTAGGGGTTTAAAGTTTGGGTACGACCCCATCTAGGATTCACAAGGGGCCCTAGAGAAGGGCCCAAGACAAGGATTCAAGACTGCCTTGGCAGTGTCCACCAACGAGGGAAAACGACGGCCTGTTGTCCAACTAACGGCCCATCGAATTGCCCGTTGTTTGGAACTAAAAGGTAGGCTATATAGGAACCAAATGAAGCTAAGTATCAACCCATGAAACCCCACCAACGGACCGTTGATGGACAGACAGCCAGTTTGTTGAATCCGTCGTTTGAAGGCTGTCCAAAAGCTGTTTTTCCTATAATGACTTGGGGTGTTTGGTAAATTCACCCCAAGTATTTTATGAACCTAGGAAGTCAGTTTTAGGTATTTTAGGTATATTAAGGAGTTCCAAACCCTAAGACCTAATTTAGACCTCATTTCCTAAAACCCAAAAACCCCCCTCTCTTAGAACTCTCTCTCAAACTCCATTGAAGCTAGAAGTCAAGAAGGAGCTAGGAGGGATGGTGGTGGTTGAGTTCTTCATCAAAATCATTGGGGTTTATTCTACTTAAGGTATTGTATCCATCCTTGAACTCTCTTTCATTCAAGGAGTCACTTCTAATGGATTTTCAAAAAGGGTTTTCAACCCTAGTTTCTTCTATCTTCAACTCTAAATATGGGTCTTGCATGAAAATGTTTTGAATGATTTAAAATGATGTTTCTAATTTTAGTTGATGATTTCAATGCTAAAACTTCAATGAAAACATGTTAAATCTTTTTATTAAATTTTGTCTTAAGAAATGCGTTAAATGAGCATGAGTTGGTAGTGAGCTTTGGTTTCTTATGGTTGATATTGTTGTTTAGATACTGCCCTAAGGGCTATATTATAATTAAATGTGGAGTAAAATGTTATAGGTGATGGAATCTTGGATAAAAGGGTTAGTTGGTTATGTTGTTTAGCTTTAATTTCGAAATGCTCTTGAGTGGTATGGTCCACCTTCTTGGTGGTGGTGTTTACTTTACTTATATGAATGTGAAGCTACATGTGTATTGTGAATGATGACATGAAGGCTTGTTAGGTGAAGTAAGATTAAAATGATGTTATTCTTGTTAAATGTGCTTTATGAAGCTATTATGTGAAGTAGGCTAGAGAGTATGCCTAAATGAATTATATGATTATGTGAAGCATGTAAAGTGTGTGATGTGATGAATGAACGTCTAAAGTATGTATAGAAGTTAATTTAAATGAAATGATGCTTATATGCAAAGTGTGTTCACATGTACACACACACATAATTAAATGAATCAAGTTAAGTAAAAAGGGGAGTTTTGGGGTGAACACACTTCGTGAGTTGAGATGAAGTGTTTAGTAGCAATCTCACTACATCCTAAGAACTTTCTAAGATAGGTCGTAGGATTAATACCCTTCATGAGACAAGATGTGGTGTTCACTAGTTATCCTTAACCTATATTATAAAATGTTGAGAATCCGTGGGGAATTATGCTTAGCACCGAGAGGATATGAAGAAGGGGTGGTTACACTTCGTGAGTTGAGATGTTGTATTCCAATGTACCTCTTGATATGAGTACTATTCGTTAGTAGAGAATGAGTTACTTAGTACAAATCTCCTTATCCCTTAACTATGCGCCCACATAGGTGTAGCTATTGGGAAAGCCATGTAAAAGCTAAGAGAATGACCTTACTCTAGGCAAGTGAGTATCCCTCATCCGATAGGGGTTAATATCGGGATTCCATGTCTAGCTCTCATGGTCTATGTCGGTTAAGCTAACCCCCACAAAAGTAATGGAAGTACTAAGTCTTCTAAAAGAGTGTACTACTTAGGGTAGGTAGTGGAATGGGACGCTATCTATCCATTGTGCTAAGTAGGCATTCCGAAAAGGGAGTCTTGGTGAGTCTTATATGAATTGAATGAGCTAAGTCTTCTAAAAGAGTGTACTACTTAGGGTAGGTGGTGGAATGGAACGCCATCTACTCATTTCACTAAGTAGGCATTCCGAAAGGGAAGTCTTGGTATGTCTTATTTGAGTGTTCTTCTAATGTCTTGTTATTGAGTGGTGACTTGTTCTCCCGAGTGGAGTAAGCCTTTAATGGGTAGTCTTAAGGATCTCCTTGGTGTGCATTGAAGGAGGTGTATGGGTGTTTCCTTCATGTCTTACCTTGGAGAGTCTTAGGATAACCTTGGTTAGATAAACTCCTACGGAAATGAGTTCACTTCCTCTTGGAAACACCTCGGGAGTTCACTGTTTTAGAGTTCTTTTGGTTCACTGTAATGTCACAAAAGTTCACTGTAAATTTTGGGTAGTTCACTGTAAAGTGTCTCCTTTTTTTAAAATAATGGAAATCCTTCTCTAAGTGTTAAATGATGTTTCTTATGTTGTTTTGCTTCTAAATTCATGAGTGTTTTACTTATTTGGCATGAAAGCTTATTTTACTAAAATGTCCCTTTTTACATGTTTTAGCATAAGCCATACTCAGTACATTGTTTTGTACTAACCACATACTCGTACTAACCCCATACTTTTTTATACTCTATAAGTAAGTTTGGAAGCAAGGTTGAAGTCTAGAAGGCAAAGCTTGGGAAAGTTTCTCTCAAGACAGTATGTCCTCATATAGCCGAGGGAATAATTCCTATCTTCTTAGTTTCTTTATGTTAAGACTTATTATGTATTTATTTTAATGTAAAGGGTCGTGTCCCTAAGATATTATGTCGTGTCTTTAAGTTTGGCTTGTGACGATGACATTTTCGTAGTATTTATAAAAGACTTCCTTTTTATATTAAATGTCGTGAAAAGTTTTAAATTCCGCACTACTTTTCATGTCTTATGTAATGAATGATAGTTAAAGGGATTGTACAAGACCCCAAAGGGTCGAGTACGCCTTGTCATGACCCAAGGGTTCTCCCTAACTTATAGGGGGTACTTTCGGGTCGTGACATGATCGTGTTGCTAATAAAACCAAACCATTACCAGGCTGCTACATTGGGGTCCTTCTTTTCAATCACCGCACCAGCTTCTAACTAATTGAGATTGTCGTCTGAGAACAGCAGAGCCAACCTCCTCTTCATGTTGTCTAAATTTTCAGTTATGATTATGTGTTGCAAAGCATCCAAGATGTTCTCAGAGGGAACCAAAATAACATTAATAATATCAGGGCTGCAACTGAACTTTTTTCCCTGAACGATCACTGAGTCAACTTGTTTGAATGCTATTGTTTGTTGCCTTTCTTATGGTATCAAAGTTCCATAAGATGCATAGAATTCCCGAACCAATTTTGGAATATATGTTCCACGGGGCTTAGTGAACATCTAAAAGTTATGATACTTAAGGTTGATCATAATTTTTGGATACATGTCAATCACTCCGTCTGTACATAGACGTCTTTCTTTAAGAATTGTCCTTAGTCCCTCAGATTTTGATCGGTTCGTAGAATTTGGTGGAGCACCTTCTATTGGGGGCGCCATCACTATTACCTTCTCTTGTGCTGAAAGAGGATGTGTACTCACTTGAGGAGTCCCAAACCTAAATGGGTTATTTAACATAGTTCTACCCTTTGTGCTATCACTTGCCACTCAAAAGTGAGATTCAATGTTTGGGGTTGTAAATGCGCTCCCCTACTCTCAGAGGTGGAGAGTGGGTGTCATAGACACTGTTATTACTCAGGCTACCTTCTAGTGATGCATTTGCTTTTCCTTTACCTTTCCCCTACCTACCGATTGCAGCAAGTCTCTTTGCTTTGCCGTTGGTTGTAGTTGCCTTCTTATTTAAGGTGCTCCATGTTGCCCTCCCTTGACGTGGCAGAGCTCGTCCAGCGACTTTAGGCCTAGCCATATCTGCAATCACATTGGAGCAAGTTAAATATGCTTGACTTCTTATGAATCACATTGTGTAAATAGATCCCTAACCAGTCGGCAAATCACGGATGTCGTTTGGTGACAAGGGTTCATTTGCCAAAAGTTATCGTGCGATATGGACTTAAGGTGAATACTATAGGAGATCGGCGAATTACCGAACACTCTTAATGAGTGCAAGTTTCTCGCCGAAATCAATAGAATCAATCAAATAAAATATTGGGGTTAAAGGCGAGCTGGATCATTGGGCGTAACGCCAAGTGTTTTGGTGAGCCTGATCTTGCTCGCCAACAGACTCATCCCTCTAATTACGGTTCATTTCTTTGAGATCGACCCTTCAACCTTTGAAAATACAATTAAAATATGCGCGACTCAGATTACGATTGGATCCATAATAACTAATGCTCGTGGTTATTCCCAGAGAGGCCCAACACACTTGAATAGGATAAAAACAACTCACAATAGTACAAATACTATAAATAAATGTGTTAATGGAAGACTAAACATCACTGCAAATCTATTCAGATCCAAGCACTAGTTAATCATCTAAAATACTAACTAAGTGCAAAAAGTTCTGAAAGTACTAAGTAGGTGCGATTTTGCAAAAATCGAGAGTGAGAGAAATGAGAAAGGGTGAGGGTTAAAGCATGTGAATTATACAAACTATCCAGATCTCACCTATTCGGCAACATTAATCACCATTGCTCAGCTACTCGGCGATCTGACAAGTGGATATTAACGTCGCCGAGTTTTAGAGGACCTCCAATTGCATGAAGGTCACAACGGAGGTCTTCATCGGGGTCGCCAATCAGGTCGGTGATTCGCCCATATGATTTACGTCATACATTCCATATTTATTGGATGCCTTTCACACACAATCCTACAAAATCAAAACACCTTTATTTCAACAGTAACATATCAAAAACACATAACAATTTTGGGTTTCCTCCTAAGAATCACCTTATCTAATATAGTGACATGACATAAGGTAGTACTTATACTCCACTAGTGGGATTTTCCTCCATGTGATCAGGCAGCCCTTCTTTCGAATCCTAACGGATCTCATTTAGCACTTGCTTCATTAGGGATTCCAGTACTTGAATGAGCATGGCATGTGCTTTTGTCATCTGAATAGTCAACAAGACCTTCTTCCTGAGCTCCTCTAACATCCTATGATGCTCATTCGATTTCTGGAGTAAAAGTGCTAACATCTCTTTTATCTGTCCATCCTCCATGTTCTTAATTTCCTTTTGTTTGTGAGGAGGGACGTAACTCCCTTCTTCGTGGAATTGGTCTCCAATACCTTTAAACTTTTTTGTCAGCTCATACAACTGTGTTAGAAGGGCCACTAAATGGAAGTCTCTCATTGTCCTTTCCTGGCATGACTTAGTTAATTTGTCTAGTAGTTCAATTGTTGTTTCATAGGATTGCCGTACTAGATCACCCGAGGCAAGTTGATCAGCCATTATTCTGTTTCCTATATTGAGACTCCGATATAATGAATTACGAATGAATGTATCAAGGATTCCATGGGTAGGGCAGTGTACGAGGAGTGTTTTGAATGTCAACCATGCTTTATGAAGTTGTTCGCAATCTAATTGCCTGAAAATCAGGACCCTATCTTGAAACATCATTACTTCTAGTAGAGAGTGCTCCATCCTCTTACAAGTTTTACTTGACATATTTACCTTAAAACAACAACTTCAAAGAAAAACAAAACTAAAAGTAAAGTTAGTAAAACTATAGATACAAAAATCCTAATATACTACATATTCACTTAACCCCTTGCTCGTGAGAGAGGTCGCGAAACCAACTCCTTAGACCATCTAGCGGTCTTGGTTTCGTGACCTCTCTCTAGAGAAAGCCAAAAACATATGGGTTAATTTGTATTTGCAACTACAAATCCATTAGATTAAACCACAACCACCAGAAAAAATCACCATTAAACTACATTTAATCTACCAACAAGCAAGACCCAACAACAATATTAACTCATATTTGTTAAATCACACCCCAAGAATTGAGGATTTTAGCCACACATCAAGAAATATAAATTATACCTTCAATGATATTAATGAAATCAAATGGGTATCAAAAATAAAGTCTTGATTTGAGCAAAGAAAGAAGAATTAAGGAGACCTACTTCCAATTTGGGGAAGATGAAACCCTTTCTTCTTTAAGTCTTCAAAAAACCGTATAAAACAAGAGAGTAAAATATAAGAAGTACTAAGAAAATATGCTATTGTTTGTAAATAAGTCGGAATCCTAAGGAAAATGACCCAACTCTCTTATTTATAGTTTGAAATTGTGATGCGAAGGATGGTTCGACGAAGTTAGTCAGGATCACCTAGAACTTCAGCGATACACCTTTTGCATGCTACCCGGCCTTAAGATTATCTTCAATTATCAATCTGATGCATTGTAATGTAAGGCAGTCAGAAGTATGGGTTCACCAACCCACTATGCACCTCGCTTCTTTTCTCAGCGTTTCTCCCATAAGGTGTTGTTACCACGATCTCTCATTACCTTTGGCGATGAAGTTCCATGGCACCGCCTTGGTCGGCATACGCCCACGTAGATGCTCCTTGTTGTTATCATGTTCACTTTTGTTCCAATTTTTTTTAACTTGTGGTTGTCCGGTGTAGCTTTGCCGAATAACTTCAGCGATATGCTGAATGTTCCTTTTGGCTGATTTGATCTTCCTCTTAAGGGCTCGGCTTACTGAAAAAAAAGCGGTATCCATGCCTATCGTCAATCCGCCCAGGTGTACTTGGCGATGCTCAGGTGTTCATTTCTTTACTTCTCTCAGCCTTTTTGCTACTTTTTGCGACATAGTGTCCATACTTTCCCTAGATCCTTAAATACCTGAAACTTACGAGTTTTCATCAGATTTTAAGACAAAATAAGCATTTGAGGAAACTATTTCTATTAAAATATAGCCCTAAGTGAGTTCGATTTGTGGACTCATCAACACCACCAACTTAAACTTTTACTTGTCCTCAAATAAAACTCAAGTTCAGAAGTTCAAAAAGGATGTCTCAAATAGTGCTACATAAGACTCAATCATGAATGCACACAACAATACTCAAACTACTTATACAAAGATAAATTGTGTACTCAAAGATTCATGTTGTGACACATCATTATCAAAGATTCTCGAGCTCACATTACTTGCTTCAAATGCAAGTTCAAGCTCAAACATAAGCATTTGAATGCCCTCACACAAATGACGATTCCATTTTTACACACAAGTGTATAATCAATTTAAAATTCAGGAATCATATACAATGCTCACTCTCTAAAAGAGGAACACAATGCATGCTTTCACCCATAGGGTTGCCGTTATTTTCCTTTTAACAATTGTTTTCGCTTTATCCAGATCAAAAAGGTCTTTCTAAGGCTTATAATGGGGCTGAGTGCAAAGGTATGGTCATTTAGGCTTAGTGACTAATAATTCTCATGAAATGTGATTCTCATAACACTTCTTCCTTCTTCATCTTTGTTAGTGCTCATAAATCATCCTATTATTCATTTCCCATGGACTGCTTGGAAACCCTATTCCATTTTCACTATTATTCCACAACTTTTCTTTTACATTTCTGTTCTTTTTCTTTTTCTTTTTCTTTCCTTTTTCATTTTTTTTGTAAATGGACAGTCTCAGTCTTTTCGCAACCCCATGGGTTAAGGAGGAGTTTCCTTGCACCACTTGTTTTTGATTCTTCCTTTTGCTTTAACCACACCTCCAACTTAGAATCTCTTTAGGCTCTTGAGTACCGGAATCTTCCATTTCATTTCCTATTGCCACTTTTCCGCTACGGGTGATTACCAATATCTCTCCTTCAATTCCTTCCATCAATATCTTGGAAGTTCATTGAGAAGATAAGAAACTTAATTGATCCTCTGTCAGGGTGTCTCAATTAATTACGCAAGCAAGACTCTGAATAACGCTCAACGAAATTATACAGTCACAGAACAATAGATGCTTCCTGTAGTCTACACATTTTAAAAGTTTAGGGCTTACTTTCTAGGCACCAAAGATGTTGTACATAGTGATCACGCTTCACTACGTTACTTTATGTCTAAGAAAGATGCAAAACCAAGGTTGATAAGGTGGGTATTACTACTGCAAAAGTTCAATTTTGAGGTAAAGGATCACAAGGGTTGTGAAAATCAAGTAGCCAACCATTTTTCAATATTGGAAGGAAGGGAAGATACTGAGCATTAGGTCGACATAGACAACTCCTTTCCCGATTAGCAAGTATTTACACTTTCTCTCAAACATACACCATGATATGCGGATTTTGTGAATTATATTGTATGTGGACTAGTGCTGGATGAGTTGACTTCTTACCAACAAAAGAGGTTCCTATTTGATGTTAGAAAGTACTCATGTGATTAACCATACTTTTTTTGGGAATGTGCTGACCATATCATTAGGAGATGTAACACCCCAAAATATTAACCTAGAGTCGCATGTCGATTGACCGTTGCTTAATTACTACAATATGTTTTATTCTGATTTTGGAAACATGAAATTTTGTGATAATTGCAACCTTGCTAAACATAAATTGTGATCGTAATTTAAGGTATTATATGGGGGTATTTGGATAATTTGACTAATTAGAATTACATATAAATTGAAAGTATTGGTATAGATTATATACATACAAGTGTATATGTATAAATTTTGGGCAGCACAAAATAATTTGGGTAGCACCTTTTAGTGACAGTTGTACATGTGACTAGCCTCATTTTTGAGACTATATTTTGACACCTTTTCTAGTGAAATTCGTCTCACCTGAAGTATAGGAACCTTAGAAAATTATCTAACATGTATTTATTCAAAATAAAGAAAATCTTGGTCTTTTTGGCTGGAATTCAGGATACACACTTCTCTTTGGTTAGTGATGAAAAATTTATTTCTATGTTGGGTACTGTTTGGTATTTTAATTATATCTCATTCAAAAGAAATTAGTTTAAAGTAACTAAATAAGAATTGGAAAGATAATTTTTATATATACAACTCTTATGTTTATGTAAAACTCTAACCTAGTTGTTATGAATTCGAAATATGGGACGCAACATAAGACAAGTTCTGTCCAGATTTCGTATTTAGAAACCCTGTCTGGACAACTGTTAGTGTTGCGATGATATCTTTTTGTACAAAATATATTTTCCGGTGATTATTGATTGTTTGTTACCTTAAGATATGTACCTACATCTTACATGAAGTATATAAAGTCCTGTTTTTCTGTCTTCCTTTTAAAATCTAGGTTGAGACATGAGGTACTACGCTGGCTGGAAATACTCTTTTGGGAGCATAGTCGTATTTGTACAGGCTAAGCTTACTTGTTATGATAATACTATTTTACTTCGACATTATTGAGATACTAGGAATTATAGAAGTTATTTAATTGTATTTTTAAGGTTTTATATACTCGTGAACAAGTTGAAGACCTTGATACGTTGTTTGGTCTACGGTTCGAACTCTTGAAGTGGTGTTGGATTGTTTCTTTGCTAAAGCACAGAGGTTTGTGTATAAACTTGTACTTGCACTCATTTACCTACTGGTATATCTGAAAGTTGATCTTGGTACCTTTGTCACCTCTTGTCACTTTTCATTGTCGTACTGTTATCCTTTAAGACGTTAATGACGCTTGTGTAACTCGCCCACTTGTAAGGATTGTTTGATCACTTGACACTTTTGTTGGGACCTTGTCCTTCTTGTGGTTTTGACTTTGTCACTATTGGCATGCCTCTTTATTCGAGTCATTTGACCATCTTGACTCTAGATTTATTGTGCGTCTTAAGAATGGAAGTTGTCCATGTTAAGTACGAACTAGAAAACCATTTTTAATATGGTTCTTGGTTCTCTTAATTATTGGGATTTGACCCTTCTTGATATAGGGCATTGTCTATTCTTGATACCTGTTGTTCTTTGTGTGATGACATGTTGTATATATTGGGCGATCCTTGTTATTGAATCTCTAGGAAAATGGTTGTATGAGCGATCTTGACATTTGGGTCTTCAAATATCGAACTTGATACTCTTTATATATTGTTTACTCGAGTAATTTATTATGTTCAGTTATATTGACCATGACTTAAGAAAGGTAACTTGGTTAATTTGAAGGCTATGAACCTATAGTTTTTACATCACTAAGCTATATTCTTAGCAATAGTTAATTCTATAATAGGGAATGTTCGGGAGGATGCATGAACCTGGACATTAGAGATGGAGATTTTGAGAGCCTTAAGAATATCACATTTGCATATAGGCATCTATAATTTGTATAAACCTTGGGACTTGTACATGATCTATGTGTTGTATACTTACATGAAATTTTGAGGGCTGATTTGATCATGTCACCATGGGTTTTAATATAAGTATGGCTATATGTTTATATCTTTTTTGGGTATGGAAACCCAAGTCTTGTGATACACAAATTTACTATTTATTTTGAAAGTTTGTGTGAAATATGAACTGGCTGATTTCGTTACCCGGAAGTCGGTAATATTCTTGTTATTTCATCCTTAAGTGTGAAGACAATATATGCATGAAAAAGCGCATCAGTTATTTACTTAAAAGATTTTGGGATGTTTTTTTCGTAATAAGTTAAAATTCCGCGCCATATCAATTTTGACATCAAATAAATATTTAAAATGAGTAAGATTCACATCCTTAACTAAATTATTCGTTAAGAACCTAATACCTCAACTAGATAAAAATTAGTATGCCCTTCGTTAAACTCTTTTAAATGTCGCAAGTTTTAAATTAGGTTTCTTGTTAAGTGGGTTGTATCTCTCCGAAGTGGGTCGCTACAAGTGTTGGTATCAAAGCCTATGTTTGTTGTTGTAGGACTTTTGTTGTGGATTACTTGTATTGTTGTTTGCTTTTGAAAAGGTTCTATTTAGAGTTCATGTTCACTTACATGGTTTGCCATATTCTTATTGCTGTAGAGTGCACAAGCATCATGCACATGTCCCTAATGCAGTGTGATCTTCACTTTTAAGGGAGTTAAAGTATGGCCTCTTCTTCTGACCGACCTATGGAAGCTTCTCGTGAAGGTTCGGGTACCTCTATTTCCTAACCTCATGCACTAGAAGGGTTTGGAGAACATATCTTAAATAAGTATGTTCCCCACACTAGTGGATCCTAAGTGGGAAACCATCCTCGTGGAAGAGCTGGTTTACATCCTCACATGAGTCCTGGTAATCAAGCCACAACTTCACCTTTTCAACAAATAGCAGAATTCTTCCACCACATGGCTGAATCTATGCATGATCCCAACGGGATTAACTTTGAGAAAATGAGGAAAATAGGTGGAGTGGAGTTTGAAGACACTGTTGATCCCACTGATGCTGAACAATGGCTGGAGCGTATGGAGAGTGTATTTGAGCAGTTAGATTATTAAAATGTTTCCAACTTTAAGTGTTCTATTTAAATATTACAAAATGATGCTTATTATTGGTGGGTAAGTGTTCCGAATGCCAATGTAAAACCTCTTGTTCTTACTTGGGATGATTTTCTTAAGGAATTTCGTATGAAGTATGCACCACCTGGTTATTGTGATGTGAAGAAAAAAGAGTTTTTGAATCTAAGGCAACAATGCATATCTATTGCTGAGTACGAACAAAAGTTTCTAAGGCTCTCTCGTTATGTTAGAGGAATTATTAAAGAGGGAAAAAAACAAGTGAAGATGGTTTAAATGATTCCATTAGAAAGAATGTGGCGATCCTGCAACATGAGAACTTTTGTAAGTTAGTGTGTGCTGCTTTATTTGGGAATGACTTGATAAAGAAGAAGCTAGTATAAATGAAAAGAGATTCTGAAAGCCTAGACTAGATTTGGAGGTCCATCAAAAAGGTTAAAGTTTGATAATTCTAAGGTTAGTAGTGATAACATGCCAACTCAACAAAAGCAAAAACAATCAGAGGTTTCTACGGCTAGCACTCCAATTATGGCCAAGGAAAGCCTCGCGTTCCCACTTGTCCACAATGTGGAAAGAATCATTATGGTACTTGTAGGAGAGGCTCTGGTGAATGCTTTAATTGTGTGAGCTTTGATCATAAAGTGAAGGACTGTCCTAATCCTAATAATACTCTTTCCTTGAAAACCGAAGGCTCGATTCATAAGCCTTCTGTTAATCCTTCTCAATCTAATAAAGGTGAAAGACCTAAAAACACTGGAGCAGCAGGTACAAGTGGAGATAATCAAGCTAGTGGACAAAGGGGTACTGCACACGCTTATGCTATGAGGCACAGAGATGATCATGATGGACAAGACGTGGTTGTCGATTTTGAAGGAGAAAGAACATTATGCTAAACTTTCAAAGTGTGAATTTTGGCTTGATGAAGAGTCTTTTCTGGGACATGTTGTATTAACTAACGGCGTGAAGGCGGATCCTAGTAAGATACAAGAAGTTGTTGAATGGAGACCTCCCAAAAGTCCGACTGAGGTAAGAAGTTTCTTGGGCTTAGCAGGATACTACAAGAATATTTGTGAAAGGCTTTTCCATTATTGCCTCCCCTTTGACTAAGCTCTTACACAAGGAAGTAAAGTTTATTTGGGATGACAAATGCCAAGAGAGCTTTGAAACTCTCAAATCCTTGTTGACTAAAGCGCCAATACTTACTCTACCAATTGAAGGGAAAGAATATGTAGTATACAGTGATGCTTCTAACAATGGTCTAGGATACATTTTGATGCAAGAAGGGAAGGTGATTTCTTATACCTCTCGGAAATTAAAACTACATGAATTGAATTATCCTACTCATGATCTTGAACTTGCTTCTATGGTGTTTGCTTCGAAAATATGATGACATTATTTGTATGGAGAGAAATGTCATATATTCACTAATCACAAGAGCTTAAAGTACTTGGGTACTCAGAAGGAGCTAAACCTAAGACAACGTAGATGGATTGAACTCATCAAGGATTATTACTAAACAATTGACTATCATCACTACAACAAATTTGATTATCAGGGACAAATAATTTTATCATTAATAAATTATATTTCGTCACTAAAAATTTTGTGTGACGAAAAATAATTCGCCACTCAGTCGTCACTAAATGTGTGTATCTAAAAGTATACAAAGAAGATTTAGTGTTTCGTTGCTAAAAGTATTATATAACTACAAAAATAAAAATCGTCCCAAATTGCTTAAATATTTGTGACAAATTTATTTCTTGTAAAAAGTATATTTTTTTGTAGTTAATATATATTATGCTTTGTCACTAAAAAGGTTATTACTACCGATAAAATTATATCGTCGCTAATTATTTTACTTCAATCAGTGACGAAATCAATTGTCTCTAAAGTTTTATGTATTTCGTAGTTAAACAAAATTTGATTTCGTCACTAATGACAATATTTTATATACAAAAAATTATTTTGTTCTTAAATATTATAAAAATGGTTTATAGTGTATATATTTTATCTCCTATCTCAGATTTTTTCAACCCTAGCTAGCATCCCGAACATTATGTTGCCTTGGGGAATCGAACTCACAACCTTAAAGTTGGAAGTGAGGAGTGGTTACCATCAGACCAACTCTCTCTTTTTGTTTATTTTTGTTTTATTTTATACTTCATTCACTTCTTTCAAATTTAACTTTTGTAGAAACAATATATTATATAATTATTTATACTCATACACAAATGCATGAAATTTACCACCAACAATTCATTCAAATGTAGTTTATATTTTAATTAAACTTTGTATTTTTTTTAAATATCTTTAAATATATTCAGTATGATTTTGTCATTTTATTTATTTATTTTTGTATTTTTTAAATTTATTCAGTACAATAATAAATTTATTTAAAATTAACTTTTGATGTTATAAAAAAATTAATAATCGATTCAAGTTGAACATCGATACCAATAACTATAGTACTTCATCATAATATATTTGAAATTCTCGTTAGTTCATTCCTTTTATTTGAGCTTTTACTTTTTAGTTTATTCAATCTTCACACTGATGAGAAAAGTTAATAGTAATTCATGAAATATATTGCACCTTTGCAAAGTCTAAGTTTGTAAGTCAATGTTATCTCTGTATAGTTACTCTACGTACGTATGTGGAATTTCTATTAACTTTTCTCATCAGTGTGAAAATTAAAATAAACTAAAAAGTAAAAGCTCAAATAAAAGGAATGAACTAACGAGGATTTCAAATATATTATGATGAAGTACTATAGTTATTGGTATCGATGTTTTACTTAATCTATGTAGTTTACCAATCACAAATCAATAGACATGCACTAAACTTAGCACACCGACTTAATAAATTATTTTTTTATCGTGCTTATCGATGAAAGTGTATCAAATAAAAAACAAAAGTTCTAAGCAATTAAATATTATTGATCTAGTGGTAGAACCGTGCTCACTCACAATACCTATAACCCGGATTGTACTTTTTTCAAATGATGCATTTTATAATTGCATAATTTAAGAAAATTGATGTATTGAACTATTTCGTTTTTACAAAATCGACCGAATTCATTGGTTTTAATATTTCCACTTGTCAATTAACTAATGGCTCTGTCTAATTCTTATGAAGCACTTGTATTATTCTTTTAGTAAGTCGTCACTTGTAATTATAAACAATTGTAGAAAAAATTCTATTTAGCTATGAAATTTTTATGTAGCAAATAGTTTGATTATTCACTACAAATTTTTAGTCGTCTCTATTTAACACCTTACATATTTTGTGACAATTTTTTTGTTATCACTAAATCATAGTTTGATTGAAGACAATAAAATATTTTTCACCAATAATTTATATTATTACTGACGAAATAAATGTCATAACCAAATATAAATTTTCAAAGCTAAAATTTATAATATTTAACTACGAACTCTAATTTGTCGATATTGTAACAATATATTTTTTTAGATGAATTTTTTTGTGTGTCCAAAATTTAATAAATTATACGACAAAAAATATTTTGTCATGAATTAGATACATTATTAGTGACGAAATAACGTGTCACTGATAATTTTAAATTCGCGACGAACATTTTTTAACCAATGACGCCAGTTAATTTTATGGTGGGGAACTTTAGTGGACAAAACTTTGCTATGGATTTTATGTTGCGTCACTAAAAGTATGTGTCTCATATATTTAAGAATGAAATTTAAATTTTGCCACTAAAAGCGAATAATTAGTGACGAATTTGATGTCGTAGTTTGTCATGAATTACATACACTATTAGTGACAAAATAATGTGTCACCGATAATTTTAAATTTGTGACTAACACTACTTAACAAAATGGCGCCAAATAATTTTTTGGTGGGAAACTTTACTGGACAAAATTTTGCTACTAATTCTTATGTCTCGTCACTAAAAGTATGTGTCTCATACATTTGAGCACGAAAAGTAAATTTTGTCACTAAAAGCTAATAATTTCGTAGATATATATCATATTTGTTGTAGTGCATCCAGGTAAAGCTAATGTGGTTGCCGATGCCTTTAGTCAAAAACCCTTCGCAAGCATTTCTTTGAGTTCTTTGACATTGCCTCTTGAGTTAAGAGCCACGAATGTTTTTTTACACTTGATTCAAATGGTTTAGTTATTGCTAATTTTCAAGTAAAGCCAATATTGCTTGAACAAGGGAAAGAAGCACAAAAGTTAGATGAGATGTAACATCTCTAAAAATGAACTAGGTTGAACTAGAGCATAACATGTTGATTATGAGTTTATAAGGTCTTAAAATGGTTAATAATAGTGTTTATAGTCAGTGTATAAAGTTTGGAAGTGTTTGGAGGTCAAACGGCCAAGAACGTCTGGAAACTAGTCGAAGTTGATCTAGTGTATCGTGGTGTTTTGTAGTGAAGTTTTTGGGGATGGTTTGAGGGTGAAATTGAGTATAGATGGTTCCTACACATATCCTGACATGTAAGGTTCGAAACATCCAACAATGACGCCCCGGGGACCAGCCTAAGGGTACCCAAGGAGGACCCAAACCTGGCCAATGCAAGCTGCCGCGCCAGCCAAGAAATGGAAGTGGCTGCGCGTCGCGCAGCTGGCGCTGAAAAGGGAAAAAGTTTTCCATGCGACACGGGGACGTCATGAACCATTTTATATCGAAAATTTCCAAAACCAAGAATTGAAAATGCCTCTGCGACGCGCAGTAAACTCCCAGTTTTGATCTCGTCATTTTTAAGTCAAATTTGAATTGGTTAAAATATTCAATAATTTTGGGGTGTTTTGGGTAATTTGGGGACGACTTATTGACGGTTATTGAGACTTTATAAACCCCTGAACTCACCAATTAAAGAAAAAACCTCAACTCAAAAGAAAACCTCGCCATTCCTTTTCTCCAAAACCTCCAATGATGAAGGTTTAAAGCTCCAATGAAGAAGACAGATTTCCAAGCTTTTTATCCATCAATTTCGTGGCTTTTCTTCAAAATTAAGGTATGGTGTTTCATCCTTGAATCCTCTTCTATTCAAGGATCCAGTTCCAAATGGTTTCAAAGACGATCAAAACATGAATTCTCCAATTTTCAACTTCTAGCCATGGGTTCTAGCATCAAACGATTTGAAACAATGTTTTACGATATAATAGATGTTAATTGAATTATTATAGATTAAAATTCCTATGAACCCATGTAAATCATAAACTCCTACTTTGACTCTAATATGAGTGATTTGATCATGACTTAATAATATTAGATTCTTATGTAGATTGTTATGGGCTATTGATATATGTATGAATTATGTTAGAATTGCTTATAGGCTGCCTTAATTGGATTATTTTCATATAGTATCTAGATAGATCAATTGAAAAGTTTGATTATTAGATTGAATCAGTGACTATGTCTATTTGTAAGAGCCTTGGTGTATTGGATTGGTTGAATTGACTATGGTTGGAGTTGTTAAGATTAAATTGGTGGTATGTTGACCTAACCCTTACTATATTGTGTAGTATAGGTGTTTGAATAATGATGTTTGGTATGGTCCACTTATGGTGGCGGTGACTATGTGATATACTTGTGAATAATGTGGCCTCGTCGGCATTACTTTATGAATGGTATTGAACATGGTCTTGTCGGCATTAATTTATAAATAGTGATATTATCATGTTATGAGTTTAATATGAACAATGTGAAGGACTATGTGATATATGTGTATGTGTGAGATTGAACTCTCCTAATTGACGATATGTGATCATGATAGACTAGGGTGATGTCTCTAGTTGCTTTACTAGTGTATCTTGATAGGTTGACTTGGCTATTCCTATATCAAACTTTAACAGTATTGTATATGTGATATGAAAATGATGTGTGTGTCTTGTTAGGAAGACTATGTTACTCTACTTGATGCATGCTAAGTATATCAATATGAACATCTTGACTTAGTAGGCTTATGCACCTTTGTCTTGTATGTGTATGGATGAATGTTGAATGAAAGTCTAGGATCGGTAGAATGAAGAAATGGTACCTTTATAAGTATGACTAATATGTGGAACCTTCTATATAGAAAGAAGGTTAAGAATGAGCTATCCTTATAGACCATTGAGTGACAACCCTAGTGGACCTATCTTTGGTTGGTGCATTATGACTAGGTAATGACTAAGAGATGGTACCTTTTGATATGCCCCTTTTTATTGAACTTACTCTATGAGAACAAAGTCTAGCACCGAGTGAATATGTTATGGGTTGTAGCTTTACTTGAGAAGGAGACTGGAGTGCAATGTAGATCTACTTGAGAAGGAGACTAGAGTGCATAGAAGACCTTGATATTCCTTAACCATATGCCTACATGGGATGTGTCTTTGTTCTACCCTTGGCAAGTAGAACACCCTCTATCGGAGTAGGTTATAACTCCGGATTCCATACCTAGCTAGTATGGTCTATGCGGTTAATGCATATTATCATCATGTGGGATACATCTTAGTGTTTGATAAGTTCTACAACGTTTAGGTAGTGGAATGGGACGCTATCTAGACATGGCACGAGTATGATTTGATGATTCTAGCATGTAGGTTCCCTAGGTCTTTCCAAGACCATTATATGAAGTCTTCAATTGATGTAATGTCTCTTAGTTGACTTAATGAATGATCATGATTTAAGTTTATGTATATAAAGAAAAGGATCCCTATCTAGGGTATCTTTTTGGGTTGCTTAGGTAGACTTGAAGAGGGTGTATGGGCGGTCTCTTCATGTTTTACTCAAGTGAATCTTAAAGTAACCTTAGTTGGTGAGTATACGATGAAAAGGGAACAATCTTATCTTAGGTAGTCTTAAGGATTGTTTAGGTAGTCTTGAAGAGGGTGTATGGGCGGTCAATTCTTGTCTTACTTAAGTAAGTCTTAGGATAACCTTTGGTGGGAGGTGTATACGTTTATATGGTTTGAAGTGATGTTGATGTTATATTGTATAATGTGACTTATATGTATATATGTTGACTTGTAAGTGACTCTTATACTTGTCTTATGGGGATTTCTCAAAAAGAGCATGTTTCATACAAATGTCTGTTTAGCATGATTTTATTGCATATCACCTACTTAGTACATAAAATGTGCTAATTCCATATGTTGATTAATTCTAAAGGTGTAGGTGGCATTTCAAAAATGTTGGTCAAGGTGAAGCTTGGGTACTAGCACTCATTCAAGCAAAAGTTGTAATATGTCCTCAATTGATTCGAGGACATCAATATGCTTAGATTTTGTAGTTATAGACATTGTAATAGACTTTGTTAATTCGTATGCGATTTTTGTATGGGCTGTGACCCAAAGATGTTCATGAGTGTAAGCTGGCTACATTGAGACTTAGCGTTTCAATCGTTTTCTATAAATGAGATTTTTAGATATGTTGTGAAAAGCTTTAATTTCGCACTATTATTTTTCATATATGTTATGCAATGAACGATGTCTAAGGGGTTGTAAAAGACCTCCTCGAGGTCGAGTACGCCATGTATCGACCCAAGAGTTCTATAACTTCTAGGGTGTACTTGCGGGTCGTTACATGAGAAACTTGCAAAATTGACCAGAAAAGTTCAAAATGGGGGAGAACTTGATTTTACATTAATGGAGGATGGTGGCTTACTGTCTCAAAATAGGTTATGCATCCCTAATGATGACAAATTGAGAAGAGAAATATTAAATGAAGTTTACACTGCACCATATGCAATGCATTCTGGGGTACAAAGATGTACCAGATAACCAGAGAATATTATTGGTTGAATGGTATGAAGAGAGACATTACGGAGTTCATTTCCAAATGTTTGGTTTGTCAACATATAAAGGCAGAACATCATGTCCTAGTTGGTATACTACAACCCTTGTAAATACCAGAATGGAAATGGGAGAGAATAACTATGGATTTTGTTTCTGAACTTCCTCGCACTCAATGAAATCATGATGCAATATGGGTGATTGTGGACAGGCTAACAAAGAGTGCTCACTTCTTAGCAATCAGGATGGATTAATCACTTGAGTGTTTAGTCGAGTTGTACATTAATAAGATTGTAAGACTACATGGGATCCCTGTGTCTATTGTTTCAGACCGAGACCCTAGGTTAACATCTAGATTTTGGGGTAGCTTGCAGGATGATTTGGGTACTATGTTGAAATTTAGCACTTCGTTCCATCCTCAGACAGATGTCCAATCATAAAGAGTGATACAAATTTCGAAGGATATTCTTCCAGCTTGCGTTATGGAGTTTGAGGGTAGCTGGGACAAACATTTGCCTTTGATAGAATTTGTGTATAATAACATTTACCAATCGAGTATTGGAATGCCTCCCTATGAAACCTTGTACGAAAGAGAATGTCGAACCCCTTTGTGTTGGAGTGAAGTTGGTGAAAGAAAGCTTATTGGTCCTGAAATTGTGCAACAAACAGGAAGAAAAGGTAAAAATTATCAAGGATTATTTAAAGATTTCTTCGGATAGACAAAAGTCGTACGCTGATTTTAAAAGGCGTGACATTGAATATCAAGTTGGAGATGAAGTATTCTTAAAAAGTGTCTCCATTGAAAAATATTATAAGATTTGGCCAAAAAGGAAAGCTTAGTCCCCGATTTATTGGACCTTATGACTTGAAAGGGTTGGACCAGTTGCATATAAATTAGCCACCTGAGTTAGACAAGATCTACAATGTCTTCCATGTTTCTATACTCAAAAGATATCGTTCTGATCCATCTCATGTTCTTCGAGTTGAATCTATTGAGGTTAATCCTGATTTGACGTATAATGAAGAAACTATCCAAATTAAAGCTTGAGAAGTAAAGCAACTTAGAAACAAGAAAGTCCACTTAGTAAAGGTACTTTGGAGGAAGCATTCTGGAAACGAAGCTACCTTAGAGAGAGAAAAAGACATAATGACCCAATATACGCACTTATTTCGGGACTAGTTTAAGGTAAAATTCGAGATGAAATTTCTTTAAGGGGGAGAGAGTTGTAACACCCCGTAATATTAACCAAGAGTCGCATGTTGATTAACCGTTGCTGAATTACTACAATATGTGTTATTCTCATTTTGGGAACATGAAAATTTGTGATATTTGCAACCTTGCTAAACATAAATTGTGATCGTATTTTAAGGTATTGTATAAGGGTATTTGTGTAATTTGACTAATCAAATTACATATAAATTGAAAGTATTGGTATAGATAGTATATACATATAGGTGTATATATATGCATTTTGGGCAGCACACAATAATTTGGACAACACCTTTTATTGACAGTTGTACATGTGACTATCCTCACTTTTGAGACTATATTTTGACACCTTTTCTAGTGAAATTCGTTTTACCTGAAGTGTAGGAACCTTAGAAAGTTATCTAAACGCAAGCACATGTAATCCTCATGAGATGAGACTACCACCAAGGTGGATAAGGATCTCCAAATTCTCCTAGTCTTTGAACTATGTCGCCAGCATAGGTTACTAGCTAGTGGATCCACCTAAGAAAGCTAGGAAGTATTCAGTTTCACTTTGGCCGGTGAACCACCTCTTTTAAGTGTGGGGGAAGACACTGGATTTCATGTTAGCTCACATGATCTATGTCAGTTAATGCTCAAGATTTCTTTAAGAAAGTAAGAAAGAAAGAAGAAAGAAGTAGGAAGATGAGGGGTGTTCGGATAGGATGACCAAATGGGTGAGGTTAGACTAAGTAATGATGTAAGTCATTCTTAGTCATTGGACAAAAAGATTCCAATGGAAGTCTTCAAAGAATATCCTAAGTCAACCTAGCATGTTCAAAGTGAACAACAGATCAAAGAAGAAGAAAGTTCAAAGTGAACTAAGTAAGCAAAAGCATAAGAATATCAAATCATCAGTGTTTGCTAAAAGTGAAGTTTTAACAGTTATTGGTTTATGCCAATAAAGATAGCAAAACATAATGACTCATCAATTGGAGTATGAATATATGCCCCAGTATCTATATATTATGCAAACAATCAAAGAATGGGCATAGCCAATAAAGATTGGCTTATAAAGACTTCATGCCCAATTTAACAATAATGGAAAGAATAACTTGTGAGTAGGGTAGTCAAATCAATTCCTTAGTCTTTTGGATTACTTACTTGATTCATCGTAGGTATGGGACTACAATGAATCATTGCACTCGTAAGTAAAACATAGGATCAAAGGAGATCATTGAACTACACAACAGAAAGAAGAAAAGACTGAAAAATAAACTAAGTCTGGGAGAGGGAGCTCTCGGCCTAAGGGGAGCAAAAATATTAAATTTTGCTTGAGTTGTTCTAAAATTATGTTCATGATTCCAAGGTATTATGTTCATATAGAAAATGAGTTGTGTGCTTTAAATGCATGAAAATATGTCATATTCATAGCATGATTCATAAATAATGAATTAGGAAAGTGAAGTCACTTTCCAAAAATGGCTTGTTGCTATAGGAAAAACTTTCCTTGTTCATGCATAGTCCTTATGTGTTTATGTGCATACATCCATACTTAGAAAATGTCACGACCGGGATCTAGACCCCAGACGAGACCGGCGTCGTTGACCTCTCAGAGGTCGTAGACAAGCCTACTTACGTCATTCTTACTTCATCTAGGTTAATTTTAGCGGAAAATTTGAAACTTTTTGTTTCTTAACATACTTCTTAAACATTCATATCATTTCATAATTGTTCACCATCAACCATCTAACAATAAGAGATAAGCAACTGAAAGAAATAGTTCAATAAATATTAAGTGTATAATTGCCAAAATGGCACCAATACAAAGTCTGAATAAAAATAGGAAAGAAACGCTAGTGGAACATGCTCCACTAGCTCAACTCTAAAACTAAGCTAGAATGTAAAACAGTAGCATCCTCGAAAGCATGAGGACCTACCAACTCCGGATGAATGCTGGACGTCCGGATAACTGCAACAATGATCTTGTAGCTCTATCGTCCACCTGTGCCTGCACCTAAAAGTAGTATAGCTGTATAGGGTTAGTACACACTTGTACTAAGTATGGGTATATGCAAGCACACACCAAGGACATGCATGAGAAAAGATATCTCTTTCCTAACAACATGATTATGGGAAGTCAAGTCAGTGGACTTGCCAAATTGAGATTAGAAAAGTTAGTGAACCTTCCAAATTTGGATTAGGAAAGTCAGTGGGCTTTCCAAATTTGGATTAGAAAAGTCATGCCATGAGAGTAACATGCATCATCATAAACATCACATTGCACACAGCACATAACATCTTCATATAGCACATATCATAACATAACACATAGCTTTTTCATATCATTCATTTATATGCCATGAGACCTTGGAATCATGGAATTGACATTAAGACTTTCCAAAATGAGGGCTCAACATATGGGACCTCAATTAGGGAGTCTTCATTAGCAAACTCAGAGTCTGCTTCATTCATTCATACATATTTCGTTTCATTTCGTTCATATGCCAATGTGAACACTAGTTATACCTAGGGTATAGCTTAAGACTTTCATCGGATTTGCTGTGCAATGATCAAGAATAACCTAATGCCATTACCTGAATCTAGCTCACCTCTTGATTATCCTATCCTAACACCTTTGGTATCATTCATTTCATTATGTGCTTCATTTGAGGCTGGCCTCATTCATTCATTGGGAACTTTAACTTTAACCGACATAGATCATGTGAGCATCATGAAATCCAGTGTCTCCCCCACACCGAAAAGAGGTGGAATCACCGGCCAAGGTGACCCAAAAACATGCTAGCGTACATGGGAATTTAACCTCGCCAGATCCCTATATTGGCAGTATAGGTTCAAAGACTAGGAGTTATAAGGAGACCCATACCCGGCAAGCCGAACATTCTCATCTCATGAGAGTTACGTGAACCTCCGCCCTTCCCGAAAGAAGGCATCACCGCTCATAGCTATCCTATCGGTGCTCAGTGTAAAGTTCCATTTCATTCATCCCATACGTCATGGAAGCTGGCTTCTAGTATGAGGACATCATAGCTCATTAGATGATTTGTCATCTCATCATTAGTATTAAGTGTGTTAAGCTCAATACCTTCATTAGAGTGTTCATAAAGACTGGTCTCTTCATTAACTTACACTTTCATAGGTGAGTAAGTATTGGTAACATTTACTTAGGCTCATTTGAGATTGCTCTCATCATTTACATTAGCCTCATATCATGTTGTCACTACATTCATTATCATTAGCTCCTTTGCTTTTCATAGTTACTCACCTCTTATTACATGAATGTTCAGTTTATCATATGCCAATGCACTTGGCCATTTAGTGTGTTTCACACCCTTACTTAACCCTTCTAGGGTTTTATCATTTCATTGTTCGTTTTCTCATTTCATTATTCATCTCATCATATGCCAATGTACTTGGCCATTTAGTGTATCTTACACTCATACTTAACCATTCTAGGGTTCATCATTTCATTACATACATCTTAGGTTCACTTACTTTTGAACGTATGTTAGACTTATGTGTCTATACATACAAGCCATGAGGCTTCATTCATATTTCGTCTAAGTAATTCATTTCTTTCTAAGATTATGTGATACAAGACTTATACATCTTGTATGTATGCAAAGATCTTGATTTCGATCTAAATATGTGGCATTATTCTTGGATATTTTGTTCACGTATGACTTATGTATCAATACGGAAGTTTGGGCAAGGAAACCCAAGTTTGAATCACTTGGATATCATTTATATTTTTCGTTGGTTTTATTTTTAATATTCATAACATTAGAACTCTAGATTAAATCCCAACATTAACATCGTATCATTAATTTGCTACTTAATTTTCCTCTTAAATTGGCCGAAGGGTTGTGGGTTCGAACTCCCACAACCCCTTTTTATTTTTCCTTAAAGTTTCCTTGTCCTATTTCGCCTAGACCAAGAGGTTGTGGGATCAACCCCCCACAGCCTCTCTTTATTTTTCTCCAATTTTGCAGGCTACCTAGAGGTCGTGGGTTCAATTCCCACGCCTCACAATCTTTTTATTTTTATGTTTCCTTCTCCTTGAACGCTGCTACAGTTTACTGGGGGGCGTGGGATCGATTGCCCACGACCCCATAGTTTTTTTAAAGAATTTTCTATCCTTCTCCTATGCCCTTTATTCTCTACTGACCAAGGGGTTGTGGGATCGATTCCCCATAGCCCCTTTTTATTTTTATTAAATCGTATTACTACAGGCATTGAGGGGCGTGGGATCGATTCCCCATGACCCCTTTTCTTTTTATTAATTTCTGCATTCGCTGAGGGGCGTGGGATCGATCCCCCATGACCCTATATATATTTTTTTAAAATTTAACAAGGGTTTTCCGTGTTGTGGGATTGAAACCCCACAACAGCGATTTATTTTTCACTTTTTGCCTGGCAAAATTCGCTGCTTCACTGCCCCAGTTCGAGCCCCGCCTGACACCCCTTTTTTTTGTTTGTTTAATTTGTTAGGTAGACTTTTGTGAGGTCCTGGGTTCGATCCCTGCAGGCCTCACTTTTTTTTTTTAAATTTTTTTTTTACGTCCAAAATTTCCAGATTCTTTCTAGAGCCTATTTCCAGGTTCTGGAAACTTATTCCACGATTTTCTACACCTTTTTCATCAAATTACACATTAGTTCTTAGGGAAATTTCATGGTTCATTTATAACGTTTTAGGTGCACTTTCATGGAGTCGTTTAGCCAAGAATTTCTTACTTAATCCAGCCACATAACGTTTCATATGATCATAACGACTTACCTCAGTTTATACATGTAAAAATACAACCATAATAGATTAAACTTTTTGGAGCAATTAACAGAGACATTCACTGTAACATACTTTTGCACATACACACACTTGCACAAACTTTCGAATACATGGTTGTCTTTTCTACGATTTCAAGTATACAAACAAAATCATGTTCATCATGAAATCATACATACACCAAAATCTATCAGCAAACATACCCAACCTACGATTCATTGGGAGCTAGTGACAGGGGCATGCAAAAGGGGAAACAATCCTAGTTTTCGAACGAATAACATGAACTTAAGGGGTCTTTTGGGAAAGTGACCAAGAGATAAGAAAACCCATACCTTATTTTGACGTTCAAAGCTTGCAGTTGCGGACCAAAAACTCCACTTAAGAACTCGTCTAAGCCTCCTCAAATCCAACTCCACTCGAATGACAACCTCCCTTAGCCTAGTGTGGGATTAACATTTGTTTTCTTGTGATTTCGTGTGAGTTCTTCAAGTGTGAAGAACTTGGTTTATTTTTCTGCTTTTGTATCTTGTTTTGGCAGAGAAATGTCGTGTGAAAGAATGGGAGAGATTGAGCGTGAGAGTTGAGAGATAGATGTGAGAGAGTGGGAGTTATATTAGGCTTAGGAGTCTAGTCTAAGACTTAGTCAAATAAGGTTTAGTTAATTAATAAAAATCTGATTTTTATTTTTATTTTAAATCAGCTAATGAATAATAATTAATATTTAATAACATTAATCAAATATCTTAAATAAAAATCACATAAATTCATTGCTTCCACCTAGGTTCGAACCCGGGTGGAGCAAGACTTAACTTCAAGAGCTCCATTTCGTCTCTCTCTCCCCAATTTCCCCCTCCACCTTATTAAATAATTAATTAATTATATATTTAGGGTAATTACGATATTACCCTTAGCCTGTTAAAAGACCATTTTACCCCTAGACCCTCAAAACTTAATATTTGCTTCTTTTTAAGTCCGGTAAAGACTCCTTCAATTAAATCTTCGTTTTCGAGAGCCTTACTTGGTTGGTTCCAACCTTTCCAAGCCAACTAACTCCCCAAGTTAGTTGGCTTGGCCGTAGTAAGGGTTCTGAGGTCTGGTTCTACGCGTATCAATCCGTGTGAACCTTGGTCTAAACGCAACATTCTTGACACCTTAAATATTTCTTATCTTCTTCATTTTTAGGGTTGTTAAATTATCTCCCCCTTAGGAACAGTTGTCCCCGAATGACACTACTCTTTACTAACAATAAGTATGTCATCTATAGAACGTACGCATACATAGGTACTTCAATACTTCCATTGGTGAATATCTGATTCACTTATTAACATGATGGTGCCCATCCTTGAAACCTACTAGTAGCGTCATATTAATAGACTAAGGAATTCTTTCCTAAACTAGTCTCATTAAAGCATACAACATAAGTCACCATATAAGTCATAATAATCAGCAACCAACATGATGACTCAAACATATTAACCTCATACTAGTGCATAAACACCATACACAATCAAATATATGAAAGACTAATTAAGGCTACGCACCTGAGGCTTCATCAGAAGTGCCTTCCCCTGCACCCCTAGACTTGAGTGCGAAGAATCGTTGCCTCCTTGGAGCCTCTTCATTTGGGACATTAGTCTGAACTCTCTCCTTCCCTTGTTCTTGACTTCTCCTATTCGGACAATCCTTCACCATGTGGCCCAGTTTTCCATAGCTGTAACAAGTATTACTTCCTGCAAGGTTGCCTTTCCTTAGGTGTATCTATTCCCTTGTTTCTCTTATCTGTGGACTCGAAATCTCTATCATAGCGACCATTGGGTGAACTTGACTCCCCTTGGTGGGAGAGTCCCTTCTTAAACCTTGGCTTCTCACGGACGCCAAAGTTGTTTCTGTGGCCTCCATGGCTAGGACCTGCTTGATCTTAAGGCTTAGGCCTCCTAGCATCACGAATACCCCTCTTTCTGCGGCTGTCCTCCAATTGCTACACATGCACCATCAACCTGGAAAGGTCCATATTATCATGGAGCATCGCAGACCGACACTCCTCCTCCAGGTCTTCATTGATTTGTGTGAGGAACCTGCTCATCTCATCCCTGCTGTTCGAAACCAGGGAAGTAGCATACCTGGATAATTTCAACAAAGCTCAGTACTCTTCTCATCCTTGCTATTAAATACTAAGGAAAGTAACATACCTTGATAGCTTAACAAACTTCAGGTAATACTCCCTGACCGTCATAGAGCCTTGTTTAAGGTTGATGAACTCCTCAACCTTGGCTTCTCTCATCTCTCTAGGAAAGAATCTCTCCAAAAAGGCTGTCTTAAACACCTCCCAAGTGACTGGAACTCCGCCCAAAGCTCGGCTATCCTTCCATATCTTGCACCAAGTCTGTGCCACATCCTTGAGCTGATAGGAAGCCAGCTCAGCCTTCTCAGATCTGTGGCCCCCATAGCCACCAGAATCTTATGCACCTCATCCACAAACTCCTGGGGGTCCTCTAAAGTCTTAGACCCTGTGAAAATAGGAGGATTCATCCTCGTGAAGTCTCTCAGCCTGTTAGCCATGCTACGAACTGGTGGGTTCTCCCTCTGAACATCATGCCGGTTGACCTGGGCAGTCATAGCCTGGGCCTGCATAGTAAGGGCCTGTGCCATCTGGCCAGAGATGCCCTCACCTCAGCATCAGTCAACCCAGCTGGGTTAATTGGCATGGCCACTCCTTCAGCTGCAGCCTGGGGTGGATCCTGATTACCCCCAACAGCTGCTCCTCCTGTCCTCTGACCATTAGCTCTCCTCGTGTTCATTCTCTGAAAAACAACAAGGATTGATGTTAGACACGCTCATAACACCAAGAACTCAGACATTAAGAAAAGCACGATAAGATCAGAAGAAGGGAAATTTTCCTACGCATCATGCAGTCTCTAATCCAGGATAGTGGTGAACTTCACTACCATGACTTAGAAACTACTCAATGTGGTTGATGTGAACTTATTATCCTCGGAATTTAACCTAGTGCTTAGATACCAACTTTGTCATGACCGGGATCTAGACCCAGACGAGACCGGCGTCGTTGACCTCTCAGAGGTCGCAGACAAGTCTACTTACGTCATTCTTACTTCATCTAGGTTAATTTTAGCAGAAAATTTGAAACTTTTTGTTTCTTAACATACTTCTTAAACATTCATATCATTTCATAATTGTTCACCATCAACCATCTAACATTAAGAGATAAGCAACTGAAAGAAATAGTTCAATAAGTATTAAGTGTATAATTGCCCAAATGGAACCAATAAAAAGTCTGAATAAAAACAAGAAAGTAACGCTAGTGGAACATGCTCCACTAGCTCAACTCTAAAACTAAGCTAGAATGTATAACAGTAGCATCCTCAAAAGCTTGAGGACCTACCAACTCCGGATGAATGCTGGACGTCCGGATAACTGCAACAATGATCTTGTAGCTCTATCGTCCACCTGTGCCTGCACCTAAAAGTAGTATAGCTGTATAGGGTTAGTACACACTTGTATAAGTATGGGTATATGCAAGCACACACCAAGGACATGCATGAGAAAAGATATCTCTTTCCTAACAACATGATTATGGGAAGTCAAGTCAGTGGACTTGCCAAATTGAGATTAGGAAAGTTAGTGAACCTTCCAAATTTGGATTAGGAAAGTCAGTGGGCTTTCCAAATTTGGATTAGAAAAGTCATGCCATGAGAGTAACATGCATCATCATAAACATCATATTGCACACAGCACATAACATCTTCATATAGCACATATCATAACATATAACACATAGCTTCTTTCATATCATTCATTCATATGCCATGAGACCTTGGAATCATGGACTTGACATTACGACTTTCCAAAATGAGGGCTCTACATATGGGACCTCAATTAGGGAGTCTTCATTAGCAAACTCAGAGTCTGCTTCATTCATTCATACATATTTTGTTTCATTTCGTTCATATGCCAATGTGAACACCAGTTATACCTAGGGTATAGCTTAAGACTTTCATCGGATTTGCTGTGCAATGATCAAGAATAACCTAATGTCATTACCTGAATCTAGCTCACCTCTTGATTATCCTATCCTAACACCTTTGGTATCATTCATTTCATTATGTGCTTCATTTGAGGCTGGCCTCATTCATTCATTGGGAACTTTAACTTTAACCGACATAGATCATGTGAGCATCATGAAATCCAGTGTCTCCCCCACACCGAAAAGAGGTGGAATCACCGGCCAAGGTGACCCAAAAACATGCTAGCGTACATGGGAATTTAACCTCGCCAGATCCCTATATTGGCAGTATAGGTTCAAAGACTAGGAGTTATAAGGAGACCCATACCCGGCAAGCCGGACAGTCTCATCTCATGAGAGTTACGTGAACCTCCGCCCTTCCCGAAAGAAGGCATCACCGCTCATAGCTATCCTATCGGTGCTCAGTGTAAAGTTCCATTTCATTCATCCCATACGTCATGGAAGCTGGCTTCTAGTATGAGGACATCATAGCTCATTAGATGATTTGTCATCTCATCATTAGTATTAAGTGTGTTAAGCTCAATACCTTCATTAGAGTGTTCATAAAGACTGGTCTCTTCATTAACTTACACTTTCATAGGTGAGTAAGTATTGGTAACATTTACTTAGGCTCATTTGAGATTGCTCTCATCATTTACATTAGCCTCATATCATGTTGTCACGACATTCATTATCATTAACACCTTTGCTTTTCATAGTTACTTACCTCTTGTTACGTGAATGTTCATTTCATCATATGCCAATGCACTTGGCCATTTAGTGTGTTTCACACCCTTACTTAACCCTTCTAGGGTTTCATCATTTCATTGTTCGTTTTCTCATTTCATTATTCATCTCATCATATGCCAATGCACTTGGCCATTTAGTGTATCTTACACTCATACTTAACCCTTCTAGGGTTCATCATTTCATTACATACATCTTAGGTTCACTTACTTTTGAACGTATGTTAGACTTATGTGTCTATACATACAAGCCATGAGGCTTCATTCATATTTCGTCTAAGTAATTCATTTCTTTCTAAGATTATGTGATACAAGACTTATGCATCTTGTATGTATGCCAAGATCTTGATTTCGATCTAAATATGTGGCATTATTCTTGGATATTTTGTTCACGTATGACTTATGTATTAATACGGAAGTTTGGGCAAGGAAACCCAAGTTTGAATCACTTGGATATCATTTATATTTTTCGTTGGTTTTATTTTTAATATTCATAACATTAGAACTCTAGATTAAATCCCAACATTAACATCGTATCATTAATTTGCTACTTAATTTTCCTCTTAAATTGGCCGAAGGGTTGTGGGTTCGAACTCCCACAACCCCTTTTTATTTTTCCTTAAAGTTTCCTTGTCCTATTTCGCCTAGACCAAGAGGTTGTGGGATCAACCCCCCACAGCCTCTCTTTATTTTTCTCCAATTTTGCAGGCTACCTAGAGGTCGTGGGTTCAATTCCCACGCCTTACAATCTTTTTATTTTTATTTTTCCTTCTCCTTGAACGCTGCTACAGTTTACTGGGGGGCGTGGGATCGATTGCCCACGACCCCATAGTTTTTTTAAAGAATTTTATATCTTTCTCCTATGCCCTTTATTCGCTACTGACCAAGGGGTTGTGGGATCGATTCCCCATAGCCCCTTTTTATTTTTATTAAATCGTATTACTACAGGCATTGAGGGGCGTGGGATCGATTCCCCACGACCCCTTTTCTTTTTATTAATTTCTGTATTCGCTGAGGGGCATGGGATCGATCCCCCATGACCCCATATATATTTTTTTAAAATTTAACAAGGGTCTTCCGTGTTGTGGGATTGAAACCCCACAACAGTGATTTATTTTTCACTTTTTGCCTGGCAAAATTCGCTGCTTCACTGCCCCAGTTCGAGCCCCGCCTGACACCCCTTTTTTTTGTTTGTTTAATTTGTTAGGTAGACTTTTGTGAGGTCCTGAGTTCGATCCCTGCAGGCCTCACTTATTTTTTTAAAATTTTTTATTTACGTCCAAAGTTTCCAGATTCTTTCGAGAGCCTATTTCCAGGTTCTGGAAACTTATTCCACGATTTTCTACACCTTTTTCATTAAATTACACATTAGTTCTTAGGGAAATTTCATGGTTCATTTATAACGTTTTAGGTGCACTTTCATGGAGTCATTTAGCCAAGAATTTCTTACTTAATCCAGCCACATAACCTTTCATATGATCATAACGACTTACCTCAGTTTATACATGTAAAAATACAACCATAATAGATTAAACGTTTTGGAGCAATTAACAGAGACATTCACTGTAACATACTTTTGCACATACACACACTTGCACAAACTTTCGAATACATGGTTGTCTTTTCTACGATTTCAAGTATACAAACAAAATCATGTTCATCACGAAATCATACATACACCTAAATCTATCAGCAAACATACCCAACCTACGATTCATTGGGAGCTAGTGACAGGGGCATGCAAAAGGGGAAACAATCCTAGTTTTCGAACGAATAACATGAACTTAAGTGGTCTCTTGGGAAAGTGACCAAGAGAGAAGAAAACCCATACCTTATTTTGACGTTCAAAGCTTGCAGTTGCGGACCAAAAACTCCACTGAAGAACTCGTCTAATCCTCCTCAAATCCAACTCCACTCGAATGACAACCTCCCTTAGCCTAGTGTGGGATTAACGTTTTTTTTCTTGTGATTTCGTGTGAGTTATTCAAGTGTGAAGAACTTGGTTTATTTTTCTGCTTTTGTATCTTGTTTTGGCAGAGAAATGTCGTGTGAAAGAATGGGAGAGATTGAGCGTGAGAGTTGAGAGATAGACGTGACAGAGTGGGAGTTATATTAGGCTTAGGAGTCTAGTCTAAGACTTAGTCAAATAAGGTTTAGTTAATTAATAAAAATCTGATTTTTATTTTTATTTTAAATCAGCTAATGAATAATAATTAATAATTAATTACATTAATCCAATATCTTAAATAAAAATCACATAAATTCATTGCTTCCACCTAGGTTCGAACCCGGGTGGAGCAAGACTTAACTTCAAGAGCACCATTTCGTCTCTCTCTACCCAATTTCCCCCTCCACCTTATTAAATAATTAATTAGTTATATATTTAGGGTAATTACGATATTACCCTTAGCCTGTTAAAAGACCATTTTATCCCTAGACCCTCAAAACTTAATATTTCTTCTTTTTAAGTCCGGTAAAGACTCCTTCAATTAAATCTTCGTTTTCGAGAGCCTTACTTGGTTGGTTCCAAGTTAGTTGGCTTGGCCGTAGTAAGCGTTCTGAGGTCTGGTTCTACGCGTATCAATCCGTGTGAACCTTGGTCTAATCGCAACATTCTTGACACCTTAAATATTTCTTATCTTCTTCATTTTTAGGGTTGTTACATTATCCCCCCCTTAGGAACATTCGTCCCCGAATGACACTACTCTTTACTAACAATAAGTATGTCATCTATAGAACGTACACATACATAGGTACTTCAATACTTCCATTGGTGAATATCTGATTCACTTATTAACATGATGGTGCCCATCCTTGAAACCTACTAGTAGCGTCATATTAATAGACTAAGGAATTCTTTCCTAAACTAGTCTCATTAAAGCATACAACATAAGTCACCATATAAGTCATAATAATCAGCAACCAACATGATGACTCAAACATATTAACCTCATACTAGTGCATAAACACCATACACAATCAAATATATGAAAGACTAATTAAGGCTACGCACCTGAGGCTTTATCAAAAGTGCCTTCCCCGGCACCCCTAGACTTGAGTGCGAAGAATCATTGCCTCCCTGGAGCCTCTTCATTCGGGCCATTAGTAACTCTCTCCTTCCCTTGTTCTTGACTTCTCCTATTCGGACAATCCTTCACCATGTGGCCCAGTTTTCCATAGCTGTAACAAGCATTACTTCCTGCAAGGTTGCCTTTCCTTAGGTGTATCTATTCCCTTGTTTCTCTTATCTGTGGACTCGAAATCCCTATCATAGCGACCATTGGGTGAACTTGACTCCCCTTGGTGGGAGAGTCCCTTCTTAAACCTTGGCTTCTCACGGACGCCAAAGTTGTTTCTGTGGCCTCCATGGCTAGGACCTGCTTGATCTTAAGGCTTAGGTCTCCTAGCATCACGAATACCCCTCTTTCTGCGGCTGTCCTCCACCTTCTACACATGCACCATCAACCTGGAAAGGTCCATATTATCATGGAGCATCGCAGACCGACACTCCTCCTCCAGGTCTTCATTGATTTGTGTGAGGAACATGCTCAGCTCATCTCTGCTGTTCGAAACCAGGGAAGTAGCATACCTGGATAATTTCAACAAAGCTCAGTACTCTTCTCATCCTTGCTATTAAATACTAAGGAAAGTAACATACCTTGATAGCTTAACAAACTTCAGGGAATACTCCCTGACCGTCATAGAGCCTTGTTTAAGGTTGATGAACTCCTCAACCTTGGCTTCTCTCATCTCTCTAGGAAAGAATCTCTCTAAAAAGGCTGTCTTAAACACCTCCCAAGTGACTGGAACTCCGCCCAAAGCTCGGCTAGCCTTCCACATCTTGCACCAAGTCTGTGCCACATCCTTGAGCTGATAGGATGCCAGCTCAGCCTTCTGAGTATCTGTGGCCCCCATAGCCACCAGAATCTTATGCACCTCATCCACAAACTCCTGGGGTTCCTCTAAAGTCTTAGACCCTGTGAAAATAGGAGGATTCATCCTTGTGAAGTCTCTCAGCCTGTTAGCCATGGTACGAACCGGTGGGTTCTCCCTCTGAACATCCTGCCGGTTGACCTGGGCAGTCATAGCCTGGGCCTTCATAGTAAGGGCCTGTGCCATCTGGCCAGAGATGCCCTCACCTCAGCATCAGTCAACCCAGCTGGGTTAACTGGCATGTCCACTCCTTCAGCTGCAGCCTGGGGTGGATCCTGATTACCCCCAACAGCTGCTCCTCCTGTCCTCTGACCATTAGCTCTCCTCGTGTTCATTCACTGAAAAACAACAAGGATTGATGTTAGACACGCTCATAACACCAAGAACTCAGACATTAGGAAAAGCACGATAAGATCAGAAGAAGGGAAATTTTCCTACGCATCATGCAGTCTCTAATCCAGGATAGTGGTGCACTTCACTACCATGACTTAGAAACTACTCAATGTGGTTGATGTGAACTTATTATTCTCGAAATTTAACCTAGTGCTCAGATACCAACTTTGTCACGACCGGGATCTAAACCCAGACGAGACCGGCGTCGTTGACCTCTCAGAGGTCGCAGACAAGCCTACTTACGTCATTCTTACTTCATCTAGGTTAATTTTAGCGGAAAATTTGAAACTTTTTGTTTTTTAACATACTTCTTAAACATTCATATCATTTCATAATTGTTCACCATCAACCATCTAACATTAAGAGATAAGCAACTGAAAGAAATAGTTCAATAAGTATTAAGTATATAATTGCCCAAATGGCACCAATACAAAGTCTGAATAAAAACAGGAAAGTAACGCTAGTGGAACATGCTCCACTAGCTCAACTCTAAAACTAAGCTAGAATGTAAAACAATAGCATCCTCAAAAGCATGAGGACCTACCAACTCCGAATAAATGCTGGACGTCTGGATAACTGCAACAATGATCCTGTAGCTCTATCGTCCACCTGTGCCTGCACCTAAAAGTAGTATAGTTATATAGGGTTAGTACACACTTGTACTAAGTATGGGTATATGCAAGCACACACCAAGGACATGCATGAGAAAAGATAGCTCTTTCCTAACAACATGATTATGGGAAGTCAAGTCAGTGGACTTGCCAAATTAAGATTAGGAAAGTTAGTGAACCTTCCAAAATTGGATTAGGAAAGTCAGTGGGCTTTCCAAATTGGATTAGGAAAGTCATGCCATGAGAGTAACATGCATCATCATAAACATCACATTGCACACAGCACATAACATCTTCATATAGCACATATCATAACATATAACACATAGCTTCTTTCATATCATTCATTCATATGCCATGATACCTTGGAATCATGGACTTGACATTAAGACTTTCCAAAATGAGGGCTCAACATATGGGACCTCAACTAGGGAGTCTTCATTAGCAAACTCAGAGTCTGCTTCATTCATTCATACGTACTTCATTTCATTTCGTTCATATGCCAGTGTGAACACCACCTATACCTAGGGTATATTTTAAGACTTTCGTCGGGTTTGCTGTGCAATGATCAAGAATAACCTAATGTCATTACCTGAGTCTAGCTCACCTCTTGATTATCCTATACTAACACCTTTGGTATCATTCATTTCATTATGTGCTTCATTTGAGGCTGGCCTCATTCATTCATTGGGAACTTTAACTTTAACCGACATAGATCATGTGAGCATCATGAAATCCAGTGTCTCCCCCACACTGAAAAGAGGTGGAATCACCAGCCAAGGTGACCCAAAAACATGCTAGCGTACATGGGAATTTAACCTCGCCAGATCCCTATATTGGCAGTATAGGTTCGAAGACTAGGAGTTATAAGGAGACCCATACCCGGCAAGCCGGACAGTCTCATCTCATGAGAGTTATGTGAACCTCCGCCCTTCCCGAAAGAAGGCATCACCGCTCATAGCTATCCTATCGGTGCTCAGTGTAAAGTTCCATTTCATTCATCTCATACGTCATGGAAGCTGGCTTCTAATATGAGGACATCATAGCTCATTAGATGATTTGTCATCTCATCATTAGTATTAAGTGTGTTAAGCTCAATACCTTCATTAGAGTGTTCATAGAGACTGGTCTCTTCATTAACTTACACTCTCATAGGTAAGTACGTATTGGTAACATTTACTTAGGCTCATTTGAGATTGCTCTCATCATTTACATTAGCCTCATATCATGTTGTCACCACATTCATTATCATTAGCACCTTTGCTTTTCATAGTTACTCACCTCTTATTACGTGAATGTTCATTTCATCATATGCCAATGTACTTGGCCATTTAGTGTGTTTCACACCCTTACTTAACCCTTCTAGGATTTCATCATTTCATTGTTCGTTTTCTCATTTCATTATTCATCTAATCATATGCCAATGCACTTGGCCATTTAGTGTATCTTACACTCATACTTAACCCTTCTAGGGTTCATCATTTCATTACATACATCTTAGCTTTACTTACTTTTGAACATATGTTAGACTTATGTGTCTATACATACAAGCCATGAGGCTTCATTCATATTTCGTCTAAGTGATTCATTTCTTTCTAAGATTATGTGATACAAGACTTATGCATCTTGTATGTATGCCAACATCTTGATTTCGATCTAAATATGTGGCATTATTTTTGGACATTTTGTTCACGTATGACTTATGTCTCAATACGGAAGTTTGGGCAAGGAAACCCAAGTTTGAATCACTTGAATATCATTTATATTTTTCGTTGGTTTTATTTTTAATATTCATAACATTAGAACTCTAGATTAAATCCCAACATTAACATCGTAACATTAATTTGCTACTTAATTTTCCTCTTAAATTGGCCGAAGGGTTGTGGGTTCGAACCCCCACAACCCCTTTTTATTTTTCCTTAAAGTTTCCTTGTCCTATTTCGCCTAGACCAAGAGGTTGTGGGATCAACCCCCCACAGCCTCTCTTTATTTTTCTCCAATTTTGCAGGCTACCTAGAGGTCGTGGGTTCAATTCCCACGCCTCACAATCTTTTTATTTTCATTTTTTCTTCTCCTTGAACGCTGCTACAGTTTACTAGGCGGCGTGGGATCGATTCCCCACAACACCATAGTTTTTTTTAAAGAATTTTCTATCCTTCTCCTATGGCCTTTATTCGCTACTGACCAAGGGGTTGTGGGATCGATCCCCCACAGCCCCTTTTCATTTCTATTAATTCGAATTACTACAGGAATTGAGGGGCGTGGGATCGATTCCCCATGACCCCTTTTCTTTTTGTTAATTTCTGCATTCGCTGAGGGATGTGGGATCGATCCCCCGCGACCCCATATATATTTTTTAAAATTTAACAAGGGTCTTCCGTGTTGTGGAATCGAAACCCCACAACAGCGATTTATTTTTCCCTTTTTGCCTGGCGAAATTCGCTGCTTCACTGCCCCAGTTCGAGCCCCGCCTGACACCCCTTTTTTTTTGTTTGTTTAATTTGTTTGGTAGACTTTTGTGAGGTCCTGGGTTCGATCCCTGCAGGCCTCACTTATTTTTTTTTTAATTTTTTTTTTACGTCCAAAATTTCCAGATTCTTTCTAGAGCCTATTTCCAGGTTCTGGAAACTTATTCCACGATATTTCTACACCTTTTTCATCAAATTACACATTAGTTCTTAGGGAAATTTCATGGTTCATTTATAACGTTTAGGTGCACTTTCATGGAGTCGTTTAGCCAAGAATTTCTTACTCAATCCAGCCACATAATGTTTCATATGATCATCACGACTTACCTCTGTTTATACACGTAAAAATACAACCATAATACATTAAACGTTTTGGAGCATTTGACAGAGACATTCACTGTAACATACTTTTGCACATACACACACTTGCACAAATTTTCGAATACATGTTTGTCTTTTCTACGATTTCAAGTATACAAACAAAATCATGTTCATCACGAAATCATACATACACCTAAATCTACCAGCAATCATACCCAACCTATGATTCATTGGGAGCTAGTGACAGGGGCATGCAAAAGTTGAAACAATCCTAGTTTTCGAACGAATAACATGAACCTTAAGGGGTCTCTTGGGAAAGGGACCAAGAGAGAAGAAAACCTATACCTTATTTTGACGTTCAAAACTTGCAGTTGCGGACCAAAAACTCCACTTAAGAACTCGTCTAAGCCTCCTCAAATCCAACTCCACTCGAATGACAACCTCCCTTAGCCTAGTGTGGGATTAACGTTTGTTTTCTTGTGATTTCGTGTGAGTTCTTCAAGTGTGAAGAACTTGGTTTATTTTTTCTTCTTTTGTATCTTGTTTTGGCAGAGAAATGTCGCGTGAAAGAATGGTAGAGATTAAGCGTGAGAGTTGAGAGATAGACGTGAGAGAGTGGGAGTTATATTAGGCTTAGGAATCTAGTTTAAGACTTCGTCAAATAAGGTTTAGTTAATTAATAAAAATCTGATATTATTTTTATTTTAAATCAGCTAATGAATAATAATTATTAATTAATTACATTAATCCAATATCTTAAATAAAAATCACATAAATTCATTGCTTCCACCTAGGTTCGAACCCGGGTGGAGTAAGACTTAACTTCAAGAGCTCCATTTCGTCTCTCTCTCCCCAATTTTCCCCTCCACCTTATTAAATAATTAATTAATTATATATTTAGGGTAATTACGATATTACCCTTAGCCTGGTAAAAGACCATTTTACCCCTAGACCCTCAAAACTTAAGATTTCTTCTTTTTAAGTCCGGTAAAGACTCCTTCGATTAAATCTTCGTTTTCGAGAGCCTTACTTGGTTGGTTCCAACCTTTCCAAGCTCAAATAACTCCCCAAGTTAGTTGGCTTTGCCTTAGTAAGGGTTCTGAGGTCTGGTTCTAAGCGTATCAATCCGTGTGAACCTTGGTCTAATCGCAACATTCTTGACACCTTAAATATTTCTTATCTTCTTCATTTTTAGGGTTGTTACATTATCCCCCCCTTAGGAACATTCGTCCCCGAATGACACTACTCTTTACTAACAATAAGTATGTCATCTATAGAACGTACGCATACATAGGTACTTCAATACTTCCATTGGTGAATATCTGATTCACATATTAACATGATGGTGCCCATCCTTGAAACCTACTAGTAGCGTCATATTAATAGACTAAGGAATTCTTTCCTAAACTAGTCTCATTAAAGCATACAACATAAGTCACCATATAAGTCATACAAATCAGCAACCAACATGATGACTCAAACATATTAACCTCATACTAGTGCATAAACACCATACACAATCAAATATATCAAAGACTAATTAAGGCTACGCACCCGAGGCTTCATCAGAAGTGCCTTCCCTTGCACCCCTAGACTTGAGTGCGAAGAATCGTTGCCTCCTTGGAGCCTATTCATTCGGGCCATTAGTCTGAACTCTCTCCTTCCCTTGTTCTTGACTTCTCCTATTCGGACAATTCTTCACCATGTGGCCCAGTTTTCCACAGCTGTAACAAGCGTTACAACCCATTATACACTCTCCTCTATGTTGTCTGCTACACTTCCTGCAAGGTTGCCTTTCCTTAGGTGTATCTATTCCCTTGTTTCTCTTATCTGTGGACTCCAAATCCCTATCATAGTGACCATTGGGTGAATTTGACTCCCCTTGGTGGGAGAGTCCCTTCTTAAACCTTGGCTTCTCACGGACGCCAAAGTTGTTTCTGTGGCCTCCATGGCTGGGACCTGCCTGATCTTGAGGCTTAGGCCTCCTAGCATCACGAATACCCCTCTTTCTGTGGCTGTCCTCCACCTACTACACATGCACCATCAACCTGGAAAGGTCCATATTATCATGGAGCATCGCAAACCGACACTCCTCCTCCAGGTCTTCATTGATTCCTGTAAGGAACCTGCTCATCTCATCCCTGCTGTTCGAAACCAGGGAAGTAGCATACCTGGATAATTTCAACAAAGCTCAGTACTCTTCTCATCCTTGCTATTAAATAGTAAGGAAAGTAACATACCTTGATAGCTTTACAAACTTCAGGGAATACTCCCTGACCGTCATAGAGCCTTGTTTAAGGTTGATGAACTCCTCAACCTTGGCTTCTCTCATCTCTCTGGGAAAGAATCTCTCCAGAAAGGTTATCTTAAACAGCTCCCAAGTGACTGGAATTCCGCCCAAAGCTCGGCTATCCTGCCACATCTTGCACCAAGTCTGTGCCACATCCTTGAGCTGATAGGAAGCCAGCTCAGCCTTTTGAGTATCTGTGGCCCCCATAGCCACCAGAATCTTATGCACCTCATCCACAAACTCCTGGGGTTCCTCTAAAGTCTTAGACCCTGTGAAAATAGGAGGATTCATCCTCGTGAAGTCTCTCAGCCTGTCAGCCATGCTACGAACCGGTGGGTTCTCCCTCCGAACATCCTGCCGGTTGACCTGGGCAGTCATAGCCTGGGCCTGCATAGTAAGAGCCTGTGCCATCTGGGCCAGATATGCCCTCCCCTCAGCATCACTCAACCCAGCTGGGTTAACTGGCATGGCCACTCCTTCATTTGGAGCCTGGGGTGGATCCTTATTACCCCCAACAGCTGCTCCTCCCCTCCTCTGACCATTAGCTCTCCTCGTGTTCATTCTCTGAAAAACAACAAGGATTGATGTTAGACACGCTCATAACACCAAGAACTCAGATATTAGGAAAAGCACAATAAGATCAGAAGAAGGGAAATTTTCCTACGCATTATGCAGTCTCTAATCGAGGATAGTGGTGCACTTCACTACCATGACTTAGAAACTACTCAATGTGGTTGATGTGAACTTATTATCCTCGGAATTTAACCTAGTGCTCAGATACCAACTTTGTCACGACCGGGATCTAGACCCCAGACGAGACCGGCGTCGTTGACCTCTCAGAGGTCGCAGACAAGCCTACTTACGTCATTCTTGCTTCACTTAGGTTCGAACCCGGGTGGAGAAAGACTTAACTTCAAGAGCTCCATTTCATCTCTCTCTCCCCAATTTGCCCCTCCACCTTATTAAATAATTAATTAATTATATATTTAGGGCAATTACGATATTACCCTTAGCCTAGTAAAAGACCATTTTACCCCTAGACCCTCAAAACTTAAGATTTCTTCTTTTTAAGTCCGGTAAAGACTCCTTCGATTAAATCTTCGTTTTTAAGAGCCTTAATTGGTTGGTTCTAACCTTTCCAAGCTCAAATAACTCCCCAAGTTAGTTGGCTTGGCCGTAGTAAGGGTTCTGAGGTCTGGTTCTACGCGTATCAATCCGTGTGAACCTTGGTCTAATCGCAACATTCTTGACATCTTAAACATTTCTTATCTTCTTCATTCTTAGGGTTGTTACAGAAAACGTGTGTACTAACCCATATACAATTACTATTTTTATAGGTGCAGGTCCTTGAAGAAGATTGAAGATCAGTTTAAGCTGTTTGGACTAGTACCTCCAGACTTTGGTAGGTCGTCTTTAGTTCGAGGATGCCTACGCTTTATCTTCTAGCTTTAGTAGATTAGACATAGCTAGTGGATGTTGTCCCTAGAGTTTCCTTTCAAACATTTGTTCAAGCTTTTGTATTAAGGCCGGTTTGGCAACTATTAAAGATATTATGAATTAATCATTTCAATTGTTCAATATGTTAATAGATGGTTGTTCATCTTGAGCTGTTAGTATATCACTCTTTTGCAAGAATTATATGCAGTCTAAGTACACTTCAGTAAATTTAAAAAATTTTAAATTTTTCGCTAAATTTAACTGTATGATTGTGATGGAAGCTAAGAAGAGGCTTGTATGCAACCTCTGAGAGGTTAACGACGCCGATCTCTTCTAGGGTCTAGGATCCGGGTGTGACATCCTTAGTATAGTCTACTTCTTTTTTCAACTCTTCAACTCTAATTCATATATAGCGGAACAAAAAATTAACTTATCTAGTACCTATGTTTATAGTTTGGTGGCCTTTTAATAGAGACAACACTAAGTGGAGAGAAGGAAGGAGAAACTACTTGTACAGATGGTAGCAATAAAGATATTGAGACCGAATTGTTTATAGGACCATCGAAGTGCAGATTAAGACGTCTTTAAAAGAATTGTCCACCAATAGTTGGGGCAAGGATGAGCTCAAACCATATACCAAGCAACTATATCATGGAGTCCTGAAGTGGGATAAATTACATATTTTTGTTGCCTGCTAGCTTGGCAAGACAACAAGACATTAATCACAAAAGTAAGGATAAAATACTCCCGATATTATATATGATCGTGATCTCAGATGTTATACTTTCACTAATTCAATTTTCTTGTTTTTCATTGTTGAACACATTATTTTTCATTGTTGAACACATGAGTCTTCTCAATTCTATACAATTAGAGTTTGGTAATTCTTCTATTAGTATTTTTGTATTGATTTCTCTGGTTATACATATGAATTAAGGTGAATTGCTAGTTAATTATAATCTTCATAATAATTTCCACTAAAATAAGTCTCAGTTATTGGCAATTATAATTTATAAATGTGGAAGTTTCCCTGGCAATATTTATTTCCACCAAATAAATGTCGCTAAAAGTAAAGGCCTTTAGCGGCAATATTGTAGGATTACCGGCACTCTAAATAAATGTTGCTAAAGGCTTTAGCGACATTGGATTCAATGGCAATAGATTAAATGCCGCTTAAAGCTATTGTGGCAATAAATATTGCCGCTAAAAGAAAAATTAAATGCCACTAAAATTATCTTTTGTTGTAGTGAGGAGTCCAGATCCAAGACAGATCATTCATCCTTTTGGAGCATAGCTCTACCCTCTATGATGATAGTAACTCATCATCCACAGAGGCTGCACACCGATACTCTTGGTGCTCACCCTCACTTTCAGAAGTTATAATGTGTGTGTCATAGATGTCATCAGTATCGGAGCTGACTTCCAGTGATGCAGGTGCCTTCTCTTTCCCTTGGCCTTTCCCACCAGTTGTGGGAAGTTTGGTGGCCATGCCCCTAGATGCAGTTGCATCATCATTTATTATAATCCCCTTCGCTTTATTTTGGGGTGGCATGTCTCTACCTACAACTTTAGGTCTATCCATGTCTTAAAACATCGAGAAAAATTATAATCAATTCAATCAAAGTCACAAAAATATAGTTTTAGACAAACTCGCCAATTTAGTCGGCAGGTTGCCGAATCACTTTGGTGAGCTAGGTTGGACTCGCTAAAATGATGGGATTGAATATTTTCGAAAGTCAGAGATAGGATGGGCCTTTCAATGAATCAGGGACATTTTTTAGCAATCAAGGGTTTACCCGTCAAAAGTTACAATGCAATTTTAACCTATAGGGTACAGACAATGGGCGATCAAGAAGTATTTTGCTGAGTCACCGAGCACCTTCGGTGACCTCAGGTTTCTCACCAAAAGTTACAAAACCCAACATCAAATGTATCATGAAATCAAAGGCGAGATGGGTAACTTCGGCGAACCGCCAAGTGCTTCAACGAGCTCGACCCAACTCGCCAAACGACCCTATGTGCCTAGTTTCAACCCAACTTCTCAAATTCTACACTACAATCCCCGAAAACAAATAAAAAGTATGAACTATTCAAATTAATACTAGACCCATAACATCCATTACCCGGGGATTCTCAGACTTCTCTCGGTTTTGCTAAATTTGTCCAATTGACGACTTTTACCCTTAAGAATTATGTCACCCGCTCTATCATTGGGAAAATTACATTGTTTGGCACAAATGAGGGATACTTAGACTTCACCCAACTAAATTAAAAAACATGCAAGCACAACTCCAAAAATTTAATTCATTTTAAGAACAAAAATTACATGATTTCAACAATATACACATTAAGGGCAAGGTATTCAAATTTAAAAAGGCAATCAAATAAATTAATCATATCATCGAGGCCTCGCACACATGGACAAGATACAATCATTTGCATAAGAGTACAAAATCTCAAAAGTAAACTCAGGGTTCGAAAAACAAACCTTTAATGCTGATAAAAATAAGATTGAAATGATAGGCGACAAGGTAAATCAAATCCGAGCACAAACAAATGACCAAAATACAAAAATGTGAAAAATAAAACAGCTACAGCGCGGGTGTGATTTTGGGATTAAAAGTGAGGGAAATGGAAAATTTGGAAGTTTAAGCCTTTGCCTATTTATAAAACCATCCAGTTATTGCCCATTCGACGACATTAGTCGTGCCTTCCAAACAACTCGGTGACACGCCAATTGGTAACTTACCTAGCCGAGTTTTACAAGACGTCTAGGAAATCTAGATCGTGATCACTGATGTGGTTATCAATTCACCGATATTTTCCTGGGCTCGTAGAGTTTTACAAACTCCACCTTTAAGTTGTCTTGAATTGAATGGTGGTCTAGGTTGGGGTCACCGATCTCTTTGGCGATTAGTTGACTGGACCTTTGGCTCGCCAACTTGCACTTTTCAAACACTTTCCACACTTAAACCTACAATATTAACACACCATTACTTGCAAAATAAAATATAAAGTGATGAATGATAGGGTTGCCTCCCAATAAATGCCTTAGTTAACGTCGTGGAACGATGCAAGTCCCCACTCAATTTGGGTTTAAGGCGTTTGCCTCACTTTCATAGGCCACCCACTTTCTGGTTCTAGGTAGAGGTTATTCAACACTTGGTCCATTTGGAAACCTAGTGATGAATGAGAATAGAATAACAGATCGTCATCTAATTTAGCCTCAACATATTCTCTCTTATAATCCTCCAACACTTTGTCGTGCTCTTCGACTTTGTTTAGAATGAGTAAGATGACCTCTTCAATTCGTCAGCCCTCTTGCTTCTTCATCTTTTGATGCTCGTATGGGGGGGATGTATATATCCTTTTTTTTTTACATTACTTCCAAGTTCTTGACCTTTTGGGTCAAGATATCCAACTTTCCTAATAATGTATCAAAGTATTGGTCCTTTTCTTTCTCCATTTGATTATAACAATAACACACAAACTAGCAAAAACAAACTAAAAATAAGGTATGTTCACTATAATTAGGAAGAGAAAATTTTCACTTAACTAAAAATTTTCAAGTAACACCACGCCCTGGTAGCGGCGCCATTTTGATTTCACGTATTAATACACTTCATCCAATTTTAAGTGTCAGCGATTGTTAGTCAGTACTATAACCCAACTAAATGAGTTGCGGTCGAATCCCACTGCGATTGGTTTGTAATTGAGAATCAATAGAAAAGTAAAAGTATGCTCAAGTCAATCATAGCTTGAAACATTAACGAATAAAAGCATTATTCAAGTTAGGGGGTGACGCAAGTGTCAAATATCAAGTGGGGGGGGGGGGTTGCAGTCGATTATCAACTAAAACAACAAATAAAACAAAAATAGAAAATATGGAAACGGAATTCTTGAGATGTGATTGGATTATGGGATAATGTAAACAACCGGGTAATTGCAATTAATAGTAAATAGTTGTAAATAAGTGAATAAGCTAGACTTACTGGGTGTAATACTCCAAAAGTCCAAAACCTAGTCTAGAGCCTCACTTGAGTGTCTAAAGTTTGTAAAACTGTTTTAAGGTAAAAATGGTGTTTATAAGTCATTAAGGAAGTTTCAGAGTCAAGAGTCAAGACGTCCGGAGACTAGTGCAAAAGGTGCTAGTGTGCCTTAGCCTATTTCACGAGGTTTTAGGAGTCGGAAATTTATGAAAATTGGTGGAAGGGTGTCAAACTAGTATTAGAGTAGGTTTAAGGTCGAAACGTCTGGGTAAGACTCCCCAAGAATCGCCCTAGGGGTCCTTGGAGAGAACCCTTGCATTTGACCCAAACATTCCAAATTAGGCAGTGGAGGCTGTAGCTACCTATGCTTGCGATTGACAGGGTGTAGGTGAGACGACGGGGCATCGATGCCTCCATCGTTGGAAACTTATCCATTTTCATGAAAAGTAAAAAATGACAAGTCTCTGAACTTGTCAACGGATGTGCAGGACGGTTAGGGGGCATGGGCGTAGACTGACCTATTGACCGTAGGTTAGGGTCTTGTAGGTCAGTTCTATAATTTCGCTGGTGAGTTTTAATTGGTTAATTGAATTAAGTTAGTTAGTTATGAGTTTAATTAGGTATTTGGGGTGGTTAATTAAGTTAGTTAAGTCACTATATAAACTACCCTAAGCCTAAACCCAACTTAACACCTACCAATTCCCAAACACAAATTGCTCTTCCTTCTCTCTACTTTCTCCCTTCCAAAGAAGAACTCCACTATAGGACTAGGTCAAGGTCATTAGGGCAGCAAGAAGATCACTTTTCTCCATCAATCTTCAACAAATATCAAGGTATGGGAACTCTTCGCCTTTGGGATTCCTTTCCCTAAAGGGTTCTTCTAAATTGATTTCAAAAAGATTATTTTATATGGGTTTCTTTCTAATCCAAGCTTGATCTTCTAAATTTTATTGTTTATGCTTTATTTTGATTATTATTCTTAGATTATGATGTATTATGATTCAATTATGCTAGCTCTTTATGATTTACCCTAGCGTGTGGAATAGAGCATGAATTGACCCAAATTCCCTAACCCTAGGTTATGAACTAGTGTAGAATTGAATTGTATTGATGAAATAGACTTAATTATTGTGTTAATTACTATTGAATGATTTTATTACACCTATTATTGGATGAAATTGTTGGTTGATTGTAAGACCATGGATGATGGCTTTTGAAGGAGATTTGGTAAGTCTTTGTTGTCCTAAACCTTTACTTCAATTATGATGGCTTGTACTTGGTGATGAAGTTCAATTGTAGTATGTCTTGTAATTAGACTAAGTAGGTGTGGTATGATGATGCAATTGAAATGTCTTAATTATGTGATTGTGATATTATGCTTAAGATGTAATGAAATAAGGTTGGCTATGAGTTGCCTATGTGACTTATTATGACATAATAATGATAATGTGCTAATCTCACATATGAGGGTTGTATTGAAAGGATGTTCTCATGCGATTCCTATTGAGCTAATGACTATGACTATACAAGGAGTTAGTCTCGTATGACCTAAACTAAGTTATGATTGTTAAATAAAGACATTTCGAAAGGGACTCTAGCTTTGCACCAAGTGAACTAGTAGTGAGGAGTGTCCATTCACAAGTAGGGAAGGTAGTTTCACTATTGTACTCATGAGATAGAGATTAAAATGCCAAAGTCATAAAGAGGGTCTCAAACATGTCTCCTAGTTCTTGAACTATGTTTTGCCCCCATAGGAATACTAGCTAGTGGATCCACCTAGATGATATGTTCATGTATTGGTACTACCTTGGCAAGTACTCCACCTTTTTTGGTGTAGCGTTCCATGACACCGGATTCCACATTAGCTCATGTGGTCTACGTTGATTAAGGCAAGGTGTTCCCGGAAGTAAAATGAAGTAATAAAGTGAACTCTAACTAGGAGGACTTAAGGGGTTTGCCTTAGTCTAGGTAGGGATATGGGACTCTACCTATACATTGCACTAGTTGGCCTTGAGGGAAATCCTAGGAGGTTGTTCTTATGTTATGCTCTTATGAAATGAATGACATGCTTATGTTGATTCTTCATGTTAATGGTCTATATTGCTAAATATGATGATGAATACTCATGATGCTATGTTATGTGAAGTTAGACATTATTCATGATCTTTTGGTTGGTTTGCTTGGTTGAGTGGAGTTATGGGGCTTCACTTGACTATTGCACTAGTAGGCTTGGTGTGGGGTTATGAGTAAGGGTTTGGTTTATGTGGTAATGTTATGAACTCATGCGCATGCTTTGTTGTTATACCATGATTTTCGAGTTGCATTGGCTATGAATTCTAATATGTTATACACATGTAGACTATACTTGATGATGTTGGTCTTGTGTTCAATATGATATTGTCTTAGGGAAAATATGATTAGTGTCTTATATGTGTTCTTGGTTGTGCATAAGGCTTTTCAAAGTAACTTGGCATGGTTTAACACAAATGCCCTTTTGGCATGAAATCTATGTTTGTGTGTGCATATGTTTCCATACTTTGTACAAGTGATGTACTAACCCGTATTTCGCCTTTTTTCCCATACAATTTAGGTTCTGGTCGTTCAAGGGTTCGTGGCTAATTTGCAAAAATGCTTGGATCACTTCTCCAAGTGTGGGTATTTCCTCAAGATTCGAGGATGATGCCTTTTCTCATTCTACCTATGTGACTTGCTATAGTCTAATGACATTTGTTTTACTCTTATTAATCAAGACATTGTTGTAAGCCCTAAGTGGAAATTATACATTTGTGCAAGGTCTATGCACGAATTATTTCTATTCCGACTTTGATTGATTTTTATGAGACATCTCTATTAGACTCTATATTGTGTATATTGGGTATGTGTGACATAAAAGTAGAAGCCTATGTAAGCTTCCTATGTGAGGAATCTATGTAAACACCCTATGTATATATTATGTGTAAGCGAGAGGTCTATGTAAACCTCATGAAGTAGATGCAGATGAAAAGTTTTTAATTTTCCACACTTTTAACCTATGATATGTAATGACGAATGCTAAGAGGCTAGTCTTAGTTCTCTCCGAGGACGATGACGCCGGTTACGTCTAGGTGCTCCCCGAATGTAACAGTGGGGATAAAATTTCTCTCGAACAATTTACCTTGAATCAAATTGGTTTCTCAGAAACACCAATAAGCAGCAATTAAGCACAACCTTCGCTTTAGTACATTCACGCTCTCGAGATTAATGTGTGGAAGAGGATTTAGGATTCACTCTCTCGAGCTGAACCCATGACAACCCAATACCCACAAACCATCGATTCAATAATTTTTGTTTAAAAACCTCTCTCTCGGGCAAGCCAAAAACACAACTTTACAATTGCATTTGCAACTACAAACCATTAAATTTAACCACGATTACTGAACGAAATCACTTTTAAACTACATCTAAGATATCAATTAGCAATACCAACAGTTAAATGAACCCATAATAACATAATCACACCCCAAGAATTGGGGTTTTATCTACACATAGTTAAAATGTAAATGTCGTTACAAAATTGTGTTTTCATCAACTGGGTACGATTAATATTGGCTTTAAAAATCACTAAGATGAAGAATATTAAACACCCACTTCCAATTTCTTAGAAATAGAATTCTTCCAATTTTCAAAAATAAGGAAAAATGTCTCCAAAAACTCAGTTCTAAGTTCTCAACTTCAAAAACATAATATTAATGTTTGATATTCTAAAATTGCATACTAAACTAAAATTTCAAAAAAGTATTTATAGTCGCTGAAAATTATGATGCAAGGGACCATTTAGTGCAGTTAGTAGGGAGCACTGATCCACTCGGCGATCTGCCCTTTGGTCCATTCCATCTCTTTTGTGCTTTAGCCTTTAGGATCTTCGAGTTTTGTAACTTTGAGAGATCTAGCACTGCATCTCTGAATTATTTGTTGACTCCCCGATGGCTTCTTTAGATCACAAACTTGAGTTTCTCCTTCAAGGCTTGGCACATTGAAACATTAGGCGAGACCATGGTCATTCGGTGACTCGCCCAATGGTTTAGGCAACCCTCATACCTTCTTTTCTTAGTTCTTTCAGATGCCTTGTTCGTTTTTGTTGCTCAATAGTGTACTTGTTTTATCTCTACATTCAAATACGTGAAATTCAAGGATTTATATTAGTTATTGGTACATATGCATTTGAGGACACTAATTCTATCAAAATAAATCCCTAAATGAGTACAAATCGTCGACTCATAAATATGATCCACATATGGTTGTCGATCCAAGGCATAAATCAGTAAGTTTCTCATTGGGGTATCGGACTTGGTTAAGACAGAGTGCGGGATTGTTGTGGTTCTAGAGGATATTAATATCTCTAGGCTTATGACTCATGCTCAGCAGGTTGAGGGAGATAAGGTTAGGGAAATGACTAAAGACAACAAGAAGGCTAGACTAGGGAATTATGACTACTCTTATCAGAAATCGAGTGGTAGGAGCCACACACAATTTCATCATATATATACAGACCCAACACCTTCATCAGCTAGTGCTCCATCTCCCAGGTTTCGACAGGATCATAAAGGTAGGGCATCAGGCTCTAAGTCTCAGGGAGTGCTTTATGTAATTGGACCTTCCCAACTTGTCCCAAGGGGTGTAAGAACCATCGAGGCGAATGTTTACAATCAAGAAAGGGTGTTTTGGGTGTGGTCATTCTGGCAATAAATTGAAGGATTGTCCTTCTACCAGGAAGGGTCAAGGAGGTAACAATAATAGGACTTAGTTTTCAGTTCCACCAGCACCAGCAGGTCCCCCAACTCTGCAGGGTGCTTCATCTAATACAGGTGACCATCAGCGCCACAAGGTTGTATGCTCTCCAATCTTGCCATGACCAAGAAGATTTTCCTGATGTGTTCATTGGTACGGTACGAGTATTTCATTTAAATGTTTATGAATTGTTAGATCCAGGGGCTACTCTTTCATATGTAACTCCCTATATAGCAGTAAACTAGGAGTCTCTACTCAAGTTGGTGATGGGTATACATAAATTTCCCTATCATATCTCATAAAGTCACCTAGGTAAATCTTGTAGAGTTAGAAATGGTAGATTTTGATGTCATTCTAGGAATGGATTGTTTACATTCTTGTTTATTTTAATTCAGTTGATTGTAGAACCAAAATCTTTCGATTTAAGTTTCCAAAGTAATCAGTCTTAGAATGTAAGGGTAGTAGCTTAATTCCTATGGGTCAATTCATCTCTTACCTTAAGGCCAAAAAATGATTTCCAAAGAGCATGTTTATCATCTTGTTCGGGTTAAAGATTCAAACTCCGAAACTCCAACTCTTGAGTCAGTTCCAGTAGTAATGAGTTTCCAGAAGTGTTTCTAGAAGATCTTCCCGGAGTTCCTCCCAAAAGGTAAATTGACTTTTGAATTGTTCTTCTTTTAGATACCCAACCCATTTTGGTTCCTCCTTACATAATGGCGCGAACTGAGCTTAAGGAATTGAAAGAACAATTGAAAGACCATCTAGATAAGGGATTAATCATACATAGTATCTCTCCATGGGGTGAACCAGTGTTGTTCATGAAAAAGAAAGATGGTTCTCCCATGATGTGCATTGACTATCATCAGTTGAAGTTCAGAATCAAAAATAAGTATATTATCCCCAGAATTAATGACTTGTTCGACCAACTTCAGGGTGATAGTTGTTTTTCTATGATAGACCTTAGATCTGATTATTATCGGCTTAGAGTTAGAGAAAGTGAAATTATGAAGACAACCTCTAATACTCGGTATGGTCATTATGAATTTCTAGTTATGTCTTTTGGACTAACAAATGCTCCTGCAGCTTTCATGGCCATAATGAATAGGTGTTCGAATAATATTTGGATTTGTTTGTTATTGTCTTTTATGATGATATCCACATATATTCCTCGAATGAGGAGGAGCATGTGACTCATCTGAGAGTGATTCTACAAACTCTCAAAGATCGTCAGTTATTTGCTAAGTTTAGCAAATGTGAATTCTGAATACCGTCAATCTCTTTCCTTTTTTATGTGGTATCTAGCTTAGGAATCCTAAGGGATACTAAGAAAAATAGAGGTAGTCAAATAATGGCCCAGATCCACCTCCAACAGATATCAAAAGTTTCATGGGTTTGGCCGGTTATTATAGGAGATTTGTTGAAGGATTTTCATCCATACCTTCCCCATTGACCAAGTAAGCTCAGAAGAAAGTGAAATTTCAGTGGTAAGATGAGTACGACAAAAGTTTCTCATAACTAAAGACTAGGTGAACTACATTTTCTGTCTTAATTCTACCAAATGGTTTAGACGGTTATGTGATTTATTGTGATGTATCCAGGGTTGGCATAGGTTGTGTGTTGGCGCAGCGAGGTAAGGTCATAGCTTATGCTTTTAGACAACTTAAGGTCCATGAAAAGAACTATCTTACTCATGACCTCGATCTCGAACCTGTAGTATTTTCCCTATGGATTTAGGGACATTACTTGTATGGTGTTCACGTAGATGTGTTCACATATCATACGATCCTTCAGTATATGTTCACTCGGAAAGAGTTGAATCCTCTTCACAGGAGATGCTTTAATTCCTTAAAAACTATGATATGAATGTGCTTTACCATCCTAGTAAGGCCAATGTAGTGGTTGATTCTCTTAGAAGACTATCTATAGGTAGTGTAGGACATGTTGAGGAAGAAATAAAGGAATTTGCAAAAGATGTTCACCGGATTGTTCGATTAGGAGTTGGTTTTACAGACATGTGGTGTGATAGTTTAGAATAGATTAGAATCTTCATTGGTAGCGGAGGTTAAGGAAAACATGATACTTATCCTATTTTACTTAAGTTGAAAGGTGCAGTTCATCAGCAGAAAATAGGAGTTTTCTCCCAAAGAGGAGATGTTGTGCTTCCTTATCAGGGTCGCTTATGTGTTCCTAATGTGGTTGAGTTAAGGCAGCAGATCCTTACAAAAGCTATGTTCTATTCATGCAGGTGCCACTAAGATGTACTGTGATTTGCTTTAAATCTTTTGGTGGAATGTCATGAATAGAGAGATAGCAGATTTTGTGTCTAGGTGTCCTAATTGTCAATAGGTTAAGGTAGAACTTCAGAAACCAGGAGATATAACTCAAGATATTAACATTCCCACATGGAAGTGGGGACTGATAAACATGGACTTCATTATGGTTTTACCTCGTACTCGTAGAAAATATGACTCCATTTAGGCAATAGTGGACAGAGTTACTAAGTTTGCTCACTTTTTTGGATTTCAAGACTATAGAGTCAGTGGAGGATTACGCTAAAGTCTACATTAATGAGATAGTCAGGTTGCATGGTATTACTTTGTCTATCATGTCAGATAGAGGTCATCAGTTTACCTCTCATTTCGGAAAATCATTTTAGAAAGGTCTTGGTGCTCAGGTAAATCTTAGTACAACATTTCATCCATAGACCGATGATCAGATAGAGCGTACTATCCAGACCTTAGAGGACATGTTGAGAGCTTGTGTGATCGATTTCAAGAGAAGTTGGAACAATCACCTACCTCTCATGCATCTCACCTATAATAATAGTTATCATTACAGTATTCAGATTGCCCTCTGTGAGTCATTATATGGCCAATAATGTAGATCTCCAATTAGTTGGTTTGAAGTAGGTGAAGCAACATTGATTGGTCCTGATTTGGTTCATGAAGTTATGGAAAAGGTTCAGCTCATCAGGGATAGACTTAAGACAGCCCAGAGTTGTCAAACGTCCTATGCAAATATGAACAGAAGGGACTTAGAGTTTGAAATCAAAGATTGGGTTTTTCCTTAAGGTTTCACCTATTAAGGGGGTGATAAGGTTTGGGAAGAAGGTGAAGCTCATCTCTAGATATGTAGGTCCTTACAAAATACTGAAAAGGGTTGGTAATGTGGCATATGAGTTAGAATTGCCAGCAGAACTAGCAGTAGTCTATCCAATCTTTCACATTTCCTTGTTGAAGAAGTGTGTGGATGCTCTGGCATCAATAGTAACATTAGAGAGTGTGGATATGAACGATAGTCTCATTTATGAAGAGGTGTCAGTAGATATCCTTGACCGTCAAATTCGTAGGTTGAGAAATAAAAGGTCATTTCATTGAAGCTTTTGTGGAAAAGTCAGTCCGTAAAGGGAGATACTTGGGAAGTAAAGCAGCAATGAATGCCAAGTATCCTTACCTCTTTCCTTCTGATTCCGTTTTAGCTTAAGGTAATAGTTCCTCTCCAGTTTCTCTATTTACTCTTGTATAAAAATAGTCTCAGCATCATGTTCCTTTAGTTGTTCTTGCTTTTTAGCATATTTTCATGTTCTTGGAACTCAGTTCAGTTAGATATCAGTTTCTAGTACTTAGTGGTAGGGATTACAACTCTTTCTTTCCTAACTCAACTAGTTTGTAATGCCCTAGATTAGAGAAAGAACAAAAATACAGATTTTTCATAAATGTAGGTGTCACTGATGTAGTCAAAACCAAAACCAGTGGTATGGAGCATGGACCATTTGTAGAGTCCGTGGTTGGCCACCCAATAATTCCCAGAAATTCGTAACCCACGGCAGGACCTAGGGACTGTAGGTGGGACCACAACCCATAGTCTAGGTCCTTGGATCATGACCCTCAACACCCAACCTGAAACTCCAAATGATGCCTTGTTAGGACAAACAATCGGTTAGTCCACGGTGCATCGATCAAGGTCCATCGATGACCTCTTCAGATTTTAAGTTGGGGTTGTTTAGATATTTTCCATAGGAGATTTAAACTATGTTGTTTAACATCTAAACTACGTCATTTTACTCAGTTTAAGCCCAGTAAACTAGTCAAAACGTACCTCATTCACAAGAATATATAGCAAAAAAGGAGAAAGAGTCGACCTACCCCTCCAAAACACACAACAAGTTTTCTTCAGTTCCAATCCTAAAATCAAAGGATTTCTCTGTAGATTTTGTCAACATGTATGTGGGATTTCACTACTTGGCTCCTTTCATCCACTAGGTCCTTAGAATTTAGTGAGATCTTGATTCGCTATGTCTTACTTAGACCTAGGGTTTTTACAACCTTAGATGTTTGTTGTGATTTAATTGGTATAGTATTTAAAATCAGATTATCATGTTTTCGTGAAATCATTTCTTAGTTCCTTGCATGAAATTCACAACCCTAGTTGTGTAGATTATCTTAGTTCATGAATTACACTTGCTAGGGCAGTTAAACAAATATACATGCTCCAGTTTCAAATGTTTCATTTTCAGTACCTAAATGTTGCATTCTTAGATATGCATGTCAGAATATTAAACTATCCAGTATTTCGATTATGTTGTGTCATACAATTTCCAGTGTGGAGTAGGCTTAGCACCAAGTTGGACTAGGGTGCGTACCCTCATAGTCCCAAAAATAAGCAACACTGTAGGTCAATAAGTCTCCTCTGTTCAGCATCAGATTTAGTTATCACGCTAGTCATGCCTTTATACCCCTAGTTATGTACATTGGGTCCTATCGAGGGGGACTATACATCGGACTCTGTATTTAGCTCATGTGGTTTGTTGTCGGTTCCTAGTAACTCCCACAGTCAGACTCTAGTGCATTTGAACAGGTTTTTAGTTATACTTCAGTATTCGGTCTCAACATGTTAAAATAATAGTTAGTCTTGGTCATTACATTTAGCTCAGTTTTAAGTTATATTTTAGCATCTATGTTTTCGTTCATATTATGTCATTGCTTAATTATGTTTGCTCAGCTTTTATACTTTATTCGGTTATTATCTATATGTTACATGGTCTATACATTCTAACTAGTAACACTGTAAGATCCCGAAAATGACTTAGGTGAAGCTAGATCCTAACGTGGTTGTCATGATGGTCTAAGGCCCTAAATTGGTCTATAATTTTTTATAGAGGCATTATCCAAGAGTTTAGGTGCATTGGAAGTCAAACGTCAAGGGACGACCAAGACGTTCGACAACTAGGTCACCTATGTGCCTAATATGTGGTTTTATGTGTTTATGTGTGATTCATGAGCTTATATTTTTCTTAAATGAGTTATCATAATGTATATATGCAGTGTGTCAAGTTTCGTGAAGTTTGGAGGTCAAACGTCCAAGAACGTCCATGACGTTCGGAAGATGTGGCTTGAAATGACCTTGTGTGTCTAAGCATGTTTCATCGAGTTTTACGTGTTCATTTTGGGTGAAATTCATGTGAGAGGTCCTAATCTTGTATACGTACATGTTTGGTTCGGAAAAATCTAGGTACGACTCTACGTAGGACCTACAAGGGGCCCTAGAAGAAGGACCCCAACTTGGAGCTTAACACTACCAGGCAGTGGCAATTGACTGACCCAAACAACGGCCAGTCGACCAGGAGACGGACCGTCGATGGGTGTCACCGATGGAGACATGTGGCCTGCAGGTTGAGGAGTTTCAGGACCAACCAACGAGACCCCATCGACGGGGCATGGGTGAGACCACGGACCGTCGATGTTGGGCGTCGATGGTACTGAAATCTGGTAGCTTTTCTGTTAAGACTCGGGGGTTTTCGTAAATTCACCCCTAGTCTTATAATATTTGAGGACGCTTGTTTTAGGTGTTTATGGGTATTTTAAGAGTATATAAGTGATTAAACTCTCATTTAAACCCTAGCATCTAGATCAAAACCCTTTCCCTCCTAAAGTTTCCCCAAAAACCTTCATGAGAGCTCAAAGTGAAGATGAAGCTTGAAGATGGATCTTCAATGGAGTTTCTTCTTAAATTATCATTGGGTTCTTCTAATAAGGTATGGGAGTTCTTAATATAAGGCTTTCTATCACCTTAGAGTTAATCTCAAAGATGATTTTCAAAGATTTCAAAAAGATGAAAAAGTCCAATTTCTACTCTAAGTCTTGGGTTCTTGCACGAAACGTTTTCAAAGCTTAAGATATGATGTTATTGATGTATAATTGATGTTTTCCAATGAAATTATCCATGAACCCTTGATCTTCTCAAAATCTCTCAATTTGACTAAAATATGGGTGAATTGATTATGTTTTGATATTAAGGAATTCATGTGTAGATTGTTATGGGCTTTTGATTTATGTATGTATAATGTATGTATGGTTTATAGGTTATTTCAATTTTATCAATTGAGTATTCAATACTCTTAGATCTATTGTATGTTAAGCTTATTGAATTGATATTGACTTAATGCTTATAGATTCTAGTGTAGTTTTCTATGGGCTATTGAATGATGTAAGATTGTATTCAATTAATGTCTAATTGGTCTTATATTGATAAATATATATTGAATTGACTTAGATTCATTGAGTATTATGATGTATGCATTGATTTGATGTTCATGGCCATGGGTAAGGGTCTTATGGTATCGAATTGAATGATTTGGATTTGGATTGAAGTGGTGAGATGAATTTGGTGGTACGCTGCCCTAACCTCTTATTATTATGTATAGGTATTGTAATTTAGATCTTTGATTATATGTGATTGGTATGGACCACTTATGGTGGATGTGTTATGTGAATGATGTGGCATTGTCGGCGTTACTTCATGTATTATGATGATAATGGCCTTGTCGGCACTACTTGAAGTATTATGATGATTTGTGTAGTTGATTATATGAAGTATGATCATATCTACCTATATGTGAAGTATTGTGGAAGTATGTGTTCTCCTATTGATGTTATTTAGGTGATCATGTTATGCTATGACTATGTGTTAAGTGTGTAGTCTTAGAGTTGATGCATGATTCTTTCTAATTTGTTATGGAGTCTCATTATTACTATATTGATGATGTTAAAGTAATGTATAGGTTTACATAATGATGATAAGGGTCATTCCAAAGTGTCTAAACAATGATATGCTATATGAATAAAGTGAAGTATGTTGTGTCTTGTTTAGGTAGACTTGTGTCCCTTACTTGATACATGTATGAATATGAATATGTGATATCTTGACTTAGTAGGATAAAGCACTTTAGTCTTGAATGAATGAATGATATGTGAGACCTTGAATGATGATAAGAGGGTCCTTATGTAAAACCTTGAACCGAGAAGGTAAGGTTATGGAACTTGAAGTCAAAAGCCGTAATGGTATCCTTCATGTAATGTAATGATGGACTTAAGGTTGATTGGCTGGAACGGCATCATATCAATCCTTAGGAAAATCATGATGAACTTTTTGTTGCCATCGGAAGGTAGCCCTAGAGGACCTCTTTAGTAGGGTAAATGTGATTGGGTTATGAACATGATGTAAAACCCTTTGTATGGAACCTTAATGTAAATTACTCTATGAGAACAAAGGCTAGCACCGAGTGAGTATTTCAAGGGAAGTAGTTCTAGATAAAGGATGAGGCTAGAATACAAAGTAAGCCTTTCATATTCCTTAACCATGTGCCTACATGGGATGTGTCCAAGTTCTACCATTGGCAAGTAAAACAACCTCATCGGAGTAGGATAGAATTTCGGATTCCATGCTTTGCTAACATGGTCTATGTCGGTTAATTCCTATTCTCATCATTTGGGATAGTTACTAGTATTGGATAAGTTCTATAAAGTTTAGGTGGTGGTATGGGACACTATCTAGATATTGAACAACAAGCTTTAAAGATATTAGTGAGAGTCCCTATGTCTTCTTCAAGACCATTACTTGAATGTCCTTATGTGATGAATGTATCTTAAATGAATTAAGGAATGTAGTGACTTAAGTTAAGAAAGCATGTTAAATGAATAAGTTCTTATCTAGAGTAGTTAAGGGTTGTCTAGTTAAGGCATGAAGGGGGCATAGGAATGGTCACTTCATCTCTTACTTAGATAAGTCTTAATAATGATTCTAGTTAATGAATGTTATTGACTATGTGGACATGATCCTAACTTAGGTAAGTCTTAAGGATTACTTAGGTAATCTTGAAGAGGTCGATTATGGACATTCTGTTCTTGAGTTACTTGAGTAGGTCTTTTGATAACCTTTGAAAGGGAGTATGTCATGTTCTATGTATGCTATTGTATTAAGTGAGAATGATTTTATCTTAGGTAGTCTATAGGATCCCTTGAGTGTTTGTTAAAGGGATTGTATGGGAGGTCGCTTCACCACTCACTCACCTTTGGTAGGAGGATCTCATGTTCATGTTCTTGATGTATTGTAAATGGATGTATCTCATTCTAAGTAGTCTTGAGGATCATTTAGGCATGCTTATAAAGGGTGTATGGGCGCTCTCTCTTTGTGTTTCTTAAGTGAGTCTTAGGATAGCTTTTAGTGAGAAGGTTACATGTTACTAGTGTCTAAAGGTGGCATTAAGTAACTTCACTGCAACAGTGAAGGAATTCACTATACAGTGAAGTAGTTCACTGGAAAGTGTTCTTCAAAATGTGAAAAATTGCTTAAATGATTTCTTGTTGGGCGAGCGCATCCGATTCTAAAGTCCTTTCTTATTATTATGTGTTCCAAAGATGTTAAATATTGTTCTTATGCTTATAGTATGAAGTCTTAATCAAAATTTCATGAAAATCATGTTATTCACTAAATGCCCTTTTTCATGGTTTTTGCACGACTTCCATACTTAGTGCATCTAATGTGATAACCCCTTCTTTTCCCTTTTTGACTAAAGCGTAGGGAATTGGATGTCTTGACGTGCCATGGAAGATGGATAGGTTTCTAAGTGTTGAAGATGAAGTATTGGTGAGTCCTCATCGATTCGAGGACAATATCCACATGTTCCTTTATGTCTTAGTCTTATTTTATGTCTTGTATGGACTTTGTCCCAAGTATTGTATACTCCAAAGTTTAGATGGTTCAAAGGCATATTGTAAAGGTTTAATGTTTTAATGAAAGTCTTCCGCTTGCGTATTGTTTATGAAAAGAGTTCCTCGTGTGTGAAGAAAGTTTTGAATTCTTACTCATTTTAGAATGTTTATTATGCAATGAATGGTACGAGTGGCTCAATTGAGACTTGAAGTCTCATTTGCCATGTGAAAAACTCAAGGATGCTCGAACTTCTAGGGTATACTTGAGGGTCGTGACAGACACATACTTTATGCTACATCCTTATGTAGGTTCAGGTATTCAGCATCCAGATCACGCATAGATCGGTTCCTGATTAGTATTCAACAGCTTCAGTGGTGAGTCCTCATACTTCGAGGACAATAGACATGTCTTTCATATTAAGTCTTTAATTTCAGTTTTAGTTTTGCTAGAATTAGTTGGGGGCATATTCCAGCAACTATAGTCAGTAGAGGCTTTTCAGATATAGTATTAGATGTAGCTTTAGATTTGAGTGAATCTTAAGTATCTTTGAACTCTTGACCGTTTTATATATATTTAGATCAGTATTTGGTATTCCCTATCTTTCATTTATCTGTTGTTTTATCTTCTACATAGTATCTCTTTATTTAGTATTTTCAGTATGCTTATGATATGGTTAACTTGGGGTTATTTGTGATCCTAGGTCCCATGTTACGTCAAGGGGGTAGCCTCGGGGCGTGACACGTCTGGAGTTAGATTAGGTTGAGTATAAATGTAGAATTACAAGGTTATCGCTTATTCCTTGATAAATCTTAAGGTTCACGAGGGGAATTACCCAACCTATGATCTAGAGTTGGTTGTTTTAGTATTTGTTTAGAAAATAAGTTGTCACTGTCTATATGGTGTTCATGTAGATGTGTTCACCGATCACAAGAGTGTGGCATATGTATTTAGTCAAAAAGAGTTTAATCTGAGATAGAGGAGGTGGCTGGAGTTACTCAAGGATTATGATATGAGTATTTTCTGTAATATTCTGGAAGTTCCATGACTTAGTCTACAACCTCACTACATGAACCAAACCTTAAAACAATGTTTCTAAGCCTAAACAAAAGTAATAAACTCAATTAGGAAGTGTTAGAGTCAAAATGTCAACAAACGAGCATGACGTCCGGAGATTTGGTGAAAGTGAGCTAGTGTGCCTTGGTGTGTTTTAAGAGTCGTAATTAAGTCAAATTTGGTAAAATGTTTAAAATACATATAAGGATGTGTTTAGGGTCAAAACGTTCGGGTATGACTCTACAAGGACCACCCTAAGTGTCCTTGAGGAGGACCCATCCATTGACCCTCAAAACCTGTCTTGTGGCAGTGTGCAACCACGAGCACGAATGACGAGCCGTTGTTTGATGGATGCTTCGTCGATTGTGTCATTGGTTGACACTTAGCCACAACACCAGAAGGCTCCCAAAAAGGAGTATCTAACCAGAACTTTCACGACCCGAAAGTACCCCCTAGAAGTTAGGGTTAACTCTTGGATTGTGGCCGGGCGTACTTGACCCTTTGGGGTATCATACAAGCCCTTCAACTCTCGTTCATTACATAAGACATGAAAAGTTAAAACTTTTCACGATAATTAAATAAAAGAAGTCTTTCATAAATACTAGGAAATCTTATCGTGACAAGCCAACTTAAAGACACAACTTAGAATCTTAGAGACACGGCCCTTTACAATAAACGAAAATACAAATTAAGTCTTAATAATGAAACCAAGAAACATAAACTATGTCCTCGAATATATGAGGACATACCAAATCTTGAGAGATAGAATTCCCAAGCTTCAACTTCGATCTTCCAAAAGCTTCCAACCTATACTTATAAGGTATATAAAAGTATGGGGTTAGTACAAACAATGTACTAAGTATGGCATATGCAGAAACATGTAAAAAGGGACATTTTAGTAAATATAAGCTTCCATGCCAATTTAATAAAACATTCATGAACTTAGGAACAAAAAGACATAGGAAGCATCATATAACATTTAAAGAAGGATTTTCATAATTTTAACTTAAGGAAACACTTTACAGTAAGCATGCCAAAGTACTCTCCTCCAATAGGACTCTTCGGTCACACTAAGTGAAATGTGAGAGTAGCATCCCATACTACCACTCCCACTAGCGCTCCTAATGGATTCCCAAGGATTTGAGCACGTTACAACAATTTAACCAACATTACAGTGAACTGTTTTGAACACTTATAGTGGAGACCTTATAGTGAGTGGCACGGTCCAAGTCATATGAATCCATTTCTTTTGAAGCCTCCTAACCCAAGTTATCCTAAGGTTCCCTAAGGTGCTCCAAGAAGGGACCATCCGTACCTCCCTTACAAAGCATACCAAAGAGATCCTTAAAACCACGAATCTTAGACTTACCTCATTACGAAAACAAATCCACTCCCTTGGCTAACATGTGCAACACACTCATAGGAAATATAAGCCACACTAAGTGAAATGTGACAGTAGCATACCATACTACCACTCTCACTTAGTGCTCCTAATGGATTCCATTAAATCAAGCCCTACACCATAATCATTCATAACATCACACTATAATCTCTCATTCACACGGATTTCATGAAAGTACTCTTCTCCCATAGGAGGCATAGGTCACACTAAGTGGAATGTGAGAGTAGCATCCCATACTACCACCCCCGTTAGCGCTCCTAATGGGTTCTCAAGGATTTGAGACTTCACGATAGTCATTCAAAACATCACTGATACACATGATAACTTAATTCAAAAAATTCATTTGTGGGAGTTAGCTTAACCGACAAAGACCATGAGAGCTAGACATGGAATCCCGATATTAACCCCTATAGGATGAGGGATCCTCACTTTCCTAGAGTAAGGTCATGCTTCTTAGCTTTTACATGGCTTTCCCAATAGCTACACCTATGCGAGCATATAGTTAAGCAATAGGGAGATTACTACTAAGTAACTCATTCTCTACTAACGAGGAGTACTCATCTCAAGAGGTACAATGGAATACAACATCTCAACTCACGAAGTATATTCTACCTCTTCTTCCTATCCTCTCGGTGCTAGGCATAACTCCCCACGAATTTTCACATTATAGACTATAGATTGAGGATAACTAGCGAATAACACATCTCAATTCACGAGGTGCATTCATCCTCCGACCTATCTTGGAAAGCTCATTAGGAATAGTGAGGTTTCTACTAGACACTTCATATAAACACACGAAGAGTGTCCACCCCAAGATTCCCCTTCTTACAAAACTTAGCTTCACTCATTCACTCAATGTGTGTGTGTACATGTGAGCACACCTTGAATGTAAGCATCATATTGTATACATTACTTCTAAACAAAATTTAGACTTTCATTTATCAACTTACACACTTTACATACTTCACTTAGTCATATTCTTCAATTAGACCAAAATCTAGGTCAAACATACAATTTAAGCTTCACAATCACAATACAAGACCCATTTACAATTTCTATTCATTCTACAAATTAGACCTTCAAGATCACATTCTCAATACATATTAAACATAATCAATTCATCAAATAAACACCTCCACCAAGAAGGTGGATCATACCACACAAGATCAATTTATCATAAGAACAACACAATATAAGCAACTCTTGAATTAACAAGCCATAACAACCTATAAGCATTTTATCATTTATTCATCATAATAAGTCCCTTGTGGCAGTAGCTAAACCAATATTTCAACACAAGAAAACCCAAAGTTCATTATATACATACGCATGCTCATTTGACCCATTTTCTTAAACCACCATTTGAAAGGAAACTTTAACATGATTTCATTAAGATTTTAGCATTAGAATCACCAACTAACATTAATAACATCATTAATTTGTCAGTAGAAACATTTTCATGCAAGACCCATATTGGGTTGAAGATAATAGAAGTTAGGTTTAAAACCCTTTTTTGGAATTCATTGGAAATGGCTTCTTGAATGAAAGGGTATTCAAGAATGGATACCATACCTTAATAAGCAAGCAAACCCAAGAGTTTTGGTGAACAAATCACGTCCAACCAGCCCTTCCTATCCCTCCTTGACCTTTAACTTTCAATGGAGACTTGAGAGAGTTTGTTTTTAGTGAGAGAGAGTTGATTTTGAAATGATGGGTCTTGTCTAGGTTTAGGACTTAAAATCAATCTAATATCACTTAAAAACACTAAAAATATCATCCTAGGGTTCCAAAAGACTTGGGGTGAATTTCCCAAAACACCCCAAGACTTTACCATTCACGTTGCAGCTTTTGGGACTGCCCTATCGATGGACCAACCGACGTTCCTTGTGTCCATCGACAGACCGTAGGTAAGGTCTCGTCGTTTGGGACTGTAGCCTCCCAAAACTGCAGGGTTTCAGCCTCCACCGACGGACGAAACCGACGGACCGTTGGTCAGTCGATGGTCCATAGGCTAGGTCTCGTTGATTGAGACTTAGCCACAATTGAGGCCTGGACTTTCTGCCTTTGCAAGTGCCATCGACGGTCCATGGTCGACGGACCGTAGGTAGACCTATGGACCGTCTCTTGGTCCGTCGTTTGGCCACTGCCCTGGCAGTTCGGTCCAAGACATAGGACCTTCTGTGGGGCCCTCTTGAGGGTCCTAGGTGGGGTCTTTCCCAAATGTTAAACCCTTACACATGGTCATCTAGGTCTTAGGAACATCTCACCCAAGTTTCAAACAAAACGAACATGTAAAACTCATTCAAACACATCAAGACACACTAATACATTCTAGGGCACACCTTCCGAACGTCATGGACGTTTATGGTCGATTGACCTCCAAAATCAATCAAACTTCACACACAGCTTAGGTATACTAAAGTAACTCACTTTAACACAAAATTTACTCAAGAAACACTTACGAATCTTTAGTTCACATTAATTTGTTTTAGGGCGTTACATTCTCCCCCACTTGGGATAACATTTGTCCTCGAATGACACTTAAACTTCAAGAACAATCTAGACTCACTTAGCATCACATAACACAACACAATCATGATTTAACATCAAAATCAAGTCATCAACTAACAAAGAGCATCATTTCACACTTTCAAACACTTAGCAACATAGGAAACTTTACCAAACTTCACAAGTTTCAAAACTCGTTATTAACCTTCTCTTATGGAGGAACTACCTTCTCCAACATTAAATATGATCCTATACAACACTTTTACACACATTCAAACTTCAATCAAGACAAGGAAATGTTTTCTCAAATTGCAAAATTTTAACAGTGAACATTCACTGTAACACTTCCAAACATACAAAAATTTCAAAATTCCATTCTTTGAGCAATTTATCAAGATGACATGATAATATGAACTATAAGACCACATAAACTCATTTCATAACATAAAACAACACTCAAAAAGGGTTAAGACTAACCAAAATCATCAAATACGGATTAGTTATCCTTCCTAGCTCCCATCCCATAGGAAGGGTTCTTCTTGGGAGCATTAGGATCTAAGGAAGCTTGATTGACATATTTTCCCCTTTCTTTGAGATTAGGTCAGTCCCTCATCTTGTGGCCTTTGCTACCACAACTAAAACACCCATCCGTTCCGGCAAGACACTTACCAGAATGTTGCTTTCCACAAGTAGGACACCTAGCCCTTTCAATAGTATGACCACCACCTTGAGAATGTTGGTTTGGAGCCCTATCCTTGTTTCCCATGGAAGAATCTTGGTGATAGAACCTCTTCCTAGGCTTTTGGTGACTAGAACCATCCAACCTAGGCCTTTTACCCTCTTGCCTTATCTCCCTAATTTTGGACTCCTCAATTTGTTGTGCATAAACCATGAGCCTAGAAATATCCATGTCATTAAGAAGCATTGCCGTACGACACTCTTTTTCCACCAAGATAGACACTCCCATCACAAATTTGTTCATCCTAGCCCTAGGGTTGGCTACCATAGTCGGGGCATACTTAGAGAGTTGGGTAAATTTGAGAGAGTACTCTTGCACACTCATTCCCCCTTGCCGAAGATTCATGAACTCAATCATTTTCTTCTCCCTTCACTCTAGGGGAAAGAACCTATCTAGTAAAGCCTCTTTGAATTCCTCCCAATAAACCAAACCTCTTTCTAAGGGTCTCTCACCTCTGCATTGCTCATACCACACTTGTGCAACATCCTTATGTTGGTAAGTGGCCAATTCCGCTTTCTCCCTAGGGGTCACACCCATAGGATCTACCACTTTGAAAACCTCATATATGAATCCTTGTGGATCTTCATCCACCTTAGTGCCATGAAATGTTGGAGGGTTCATCCTCATGAAATCACGAATAATAGAAGCGGTTGTACTAGCATTTGGTTGGGGCCCATCTCCTTGATTAGCTTGGGCAACAAAGTGATTGTTGACGACATGAGCTTGGGCCGTCATGAGTTGGTTCAAGTTCATTAGGGCAGCCCTCAACTCCGCATTAGTCATATAACCCTCAACAAAAGGAGCTTGAGGCATAGGAGGCACTTGAGGCCCTTGAGGTTCCGAAGGAACTTGAGGTTCTTGAAGGGGAATCTCCACATTCTCTTCCTCCTCTAGGCTGACAATTGGAACTTGGTCACGGAGAGGGATCCTCTCATTAGCTACACCACTCTCCTCCCTTCTAGCGGTCGATATCCTCGTATTCATGTCCTAAAAACACAAAGAGAAGAGGTTGAGAAAATACACCTTATAAACTCAACTCTTAGGCACGACATTAGAATAGAGAAGAAAGTGAAACTTCTAGCATCCTATAGCCTCTTATCCATGGATGTGTCGCGACTCACACCAATGCCCAAGATACTACTAGATGTGGCTTGTGAGACTTTTAGACCTTAAACTATTTCCCAAAACCTTATGCTTTGATACCAAGTCTGTCACGACCCAAAAGTACCCCCTAGAAGTTAGGGTTAACTCTCGGATCGTGGCCAGGCGTACTTGACCCTTTGGGGTCTCATACAAGCCCGTCAACTCTCGTTCATTACATAAGACATGAAAAGTAGTGCGGTAATTAAAACTTTTCACAATAATTAAATAAAAGAAGTCTATCATAAATACTAGGAAATCTTATCGTCACAAGCCAACTTAAAGACACGACTTAGAATCTTAGAGACACGGCCCTTTACAATAAACGAAAATACAAATTAAGTCTTAATAATGAAACTAAGAAACATAAACTATGTCCTCGAATATATGAGGACACACCAAATCTTGAGAGATAGAATTCCCAAGCTTCAACTTTGATCTTCCAAAAGCTTCCAACCTATACTTTTAAGGTATATAAAGGAATGGGGTTAGTACAAACAATGTACTAAGTATGGCATATGCAGAAACATGTAAAAAAGGGACATTTTAGCAAAAATAAGCTTTCATACCAATTTATTAAAACATTCATGAACTTAGGAACAAAACAACATAACAAGCATCATTTAACATTTAAAGAAGGATTTCCATAATTTTAACTTAAGGACAGACTTTACAGTAAGCATGCCAAACCTTACAGTGAACCGACTCAAGTATACAATTTCATATAAGTACTCTCCTTCAATAGGACTCTTAGGTCACACTAAGTGAAATGTGAGAGTAGCATCCCATACTACCACTCCCACTAGCGCTCCTAATGGATTCCCAAGGATTTGAGCACGTTACAACAATTTAGCCAACATTACAGTAAACTCAATTTGGACATTAAAGTGAACTATTTTGAACAGTTATAGTGGAGACCTTACAGTGAGTGGCACGGTCCAAGTCATATGAATTTGTTTCCTTTGAAGCTTCCTAACCCAAGTTATCCTAAGGTTCCCTAAGGTGAGCCAAGAAGGGACCGTCCATACCTCCCTTACAAAGCACACCAAAGCGATCATTAAGAAAACCAATCTTAGACTTACCTCGTTCGAAAAAGAAATCCTCTCCCTTGGCTAACATGTGCAACACACTCATAGGAAATATAGGCCACACTAAGTGCAATGTTAGAGTAGCATCCCATACTACCACTCCCACTTAGTGCTCCTAATGGATTCCATTAAATCAAGCCCTACGCCATAATCATTCATAACTTCACACTGTAATCCCTCATTCACATGGATTTCATGAAAGTACTCTTCTCCCATATGAGGCATAAGTCACACTAAGTGCAATGTGAGAGTAGCATCCCATACTACCACCCCCACTAGCGCACCTAATGGGTTCCCAAGGATTTGAGCAGTTCACGATAGTCATTCAAAACATCACTGATACACATGATAACTTAGTTCAATCAATTCATTTGTGGGAGTTAGCTTAACCGACAAAGACCATGAGAGCTAGACATGGAATCCCGATATTAACCCCTATAGGATGAGGGATCCTCACTTGCCTAGAGTAAGGTCATGTTTCTTAGCTTTTACATGGCTTTCCCAATAGCTACACCTGTGCGGGCACATAGTTAAGGGATAGGGAGATTGCTACTAAGTAACTCATTCTCTACTAACGAGGAGTACTGTCACGACTGGGGTCTAGACCCTAGCCGAAACCGGCGTCGTTGACCTCTCAAAGGTCGCAGACAAGCCTACATACGTCATCATTACATCGTATAGGTTAATTTTAGCGGAAAATTTAAAACTTTTGTTTGCTTTGAAGTATACATAGACTTATAGTAAGAATTGCATTATATCATATCAGTTCACCACAACCATATAATAATGAGATATTCAAATGAAAGAAATTGTTCATAACTGCATTAACATAAAGTTGCCAAAATGGCACCAACATAATGTCTGAAAATAAGTAAGAAAGAAACACTAGTGGAACATCCTCCACTAGCTCTTGCCTACGTCTAAGCTAGAATATAAGAGATAACCATCCTTTAAAGCATGAGGCCTACCAAGTTCGGATGAATGCTCTACGTCCAGATAGTTTTAACGTAGTCTCATAAGCTCTAACGTCCACCTGCACCTGCACCTAAAAGTAGAGGATTGTATGGAATTAGTACACACTTGTACTAAGTATGGGTGTATGCAAGTACACATCAAGTACATGCATGATTAAGAAGAGATCTCTCCTAACGATATGAGTTATGGAAAGCCAAGTCAGTTGGACTTGCCAAATCAGATTAGAAAAGTCATGCTATGAGAGTAACCTGCATCATCATTCTTTTCATGTTGCACACAGCACATAACACACTTCATTTAACACATACACATATCATATATTATTCGTTCATATGCCGTGAGACCTTGAAATCACGAATTTATCATTAGGACTTCCCAAATGAGGGCTCAACATATGGGACCTCAAATAGGGAGCCTTCTTTAGCAGACACAGAGTCTGCTTCATTCATTCATACATACTTCATTTTTCATTCATTTATATACCTAGGATGTTGTTTAGGACTCTCTTCGGGTTCACTGTGCAATGACTAAGAATGACCTAGTGTCATTACTTGAGTCTAGTTCACCTCTTGATTATCCTATCCAAACACCTTTGGTGTCATTCATTTCATTGTGTGCATTACTTGAGGCTGTCCTCATTCTTTCTTTGGGAACTTTAACTTTAACCGACATAGATCATGTGAGCTCCATGAAATCCAGTGTCTACCCCACACCGAAAAGAGGTGGAATCACCGGCCAAAGTGAAATCAAAACATGCTAGCATATATAGGGAATTAAACCCTGCTAGATCCCTAGTTGGCTGCATAGGTTCAAATACTAGGAGATATAAGGAGGCCCATACCCGCCTAAATGGACAGTCTCATCTCATGAGATTTACACGAACCTCTGCCTTCCCTAAAGAAGGAATCGCGACACATATCTAGCCTATCAGTGCTCCGTATAAAGTTCCATTACATTCATCTCACACATCATAGAAGTTGGCTTCTAGCATGAGGGCATCATTGCTCATTAGATGATTTCTCATCTCATCATTAGTATTAAGTATGCATTAATCTCAATACTTTCATTAGAGTGTTTCTTAGAGACTGGTCTCTTTATTAATTTCACACTCTCATAGGTGAGTACAATATTTGGTAACTCTTATTAGGCTCATTTGAGATTGATCTCGTCTTTCATATTAGCCTCTTATCATGTTGTCACCATATTCATTAACTTTATCATATTAGCTCTTCATAATTACTCACCCCATTACGTGAATGTTCATTTCATCATATGCCAATGCACTTGGCCTTTTAGTGTATTTCACACTCTTACTTAACCCCCTTGGGATCACATCATTTCATCATATACATCTTCGGTTCACTTATTTTAAAACGTACGCTGGACATATGAACCCATACGTACAAGCTATGAGTCTTCATTCATAATTCGTCTAAGTGACTTATACTTACCCAAGATTATATGGTACAAGACTTATGCATCTTGTAAGTATGCCAAGGTCTCGATTTTGATTCCTATAGGCAGCATTCATTAAATATTCAATCACTTAAGACTTATGTATCAATACGGAATTGGGCAAGGGAACCCGATTTCAAATCCCTTGAGCAACACTTAGTTTCTTATTTAAATTTTTTGTTTATAATTTTGGCTTAGGAACCCGAGGTCGATCCCCAATGCCTACATTCTTTTTCTTTCTTTTTTTTCTTTCCTCTCTTTTTCGTTTGAGACCAAAAGGATGTGGGATCGATCCCCCATAACCTCATTTTATATTTTCTTTAGTTTTTCTCCTACTTTTCTCACCTATCCGATGGGTTGTGGGGTTCGATGCCCACAGTCCACATTTTATTTATTTCCTTTTTCTCTTATTTCTTCACCCAACCTTACCCCATTTCGAATCCCCCTCACCTCACATTTAATATTGAATTTTTTTTTAGCAGCTTACACATGGTGAGGTCTTGGGTTCAATCTCCAATAACCTCACATCTTAAAAAGAATTTGAAAACCAATTTCCTCAACACTGTCTATGCCGAGACCAAATTTCTAGATTTCTGGAAATTTGGTCATCCATTCAATCCACTTTTTCTCAACATGTATACGTTGGATTTTTATGGCAAATTCTTTAGTCATTTCGTACATTATTATATGCATTATAACCAAGTAATTTTATACAAAAACACAAGGTTTTAACATGCCATTTTGATGCTCCAAACCATGCCCAAGAACACGGCTGCACACACATTTTGCACACGTTTATCATCACATAATTCCGAACATACATACATGAACATAATCATCACAAAAACACTTTACATTCCTAAATTCTACCAGCAATCATACCCAACCTACAACAATCGATGGGAGCTAGTGACAGGGACATGCAAAGGGGAACATTCCTAGTTTTCGGATTAGAATTCGACTGAATTTTAGGGGTCTCTTGGGAAAGGGACCAAGAAGAAGAAAACCCATACCTTTTTCATTGTTTAACACATTTCAAACCTGATCTCAAGTGCTGCCAACTCCCATGAAAAGCAAATGCTTCTCCAACAAAAACTCACGCGCAAACCGTTTGAAAAATGATTTGTTTTTCGTTTTTCGTTTAGTTTTTCTTTTGAGTTTTAGTGTACAAGTTCTTCAAGAGTGATGAACTTGAATTTTTGTTATTTTTGCTGATGATGAGCGTGAGAAAGAGTGTGGAGAGACGTGAGAATGAGAGTGGAGAGAGATGGGAGTAAGTGTAGGAGTAGGAGTTTTAGTTGAAGACTTAGTCAAACTAGGACTTCTTGCCATTTATTATTAAAAATCTGATTTTTTTAAGGCTTAGGTGAACTGACTAATCATGCCCTTACTTAAATCAGATAATTAATATAAATTAATTAGATTTGACATTGCTTCCACCCAGGATCGAACTCGGGTGAAGCTTAACTCGCGAAAAGGGTCAAATTCGGGTCAACCCTACCCGAATTGTCCATTACTCACATTAATTAATTAATTAATTAATTAAATCTCTATGGTAATTATGATACTACCCTTAGTTTGGAAAAGACCATTTTACCCTAGACCCTCCAAACTTAAGATTACCCCTTTCAAGTCCGGTTAAGACTCATCCGGGTGAATCTTAATATTCGGGTGCCCTACATTGCTGGACCCAACCTTGCCTAGCTCAACTAACTCACCAAGTTGGTTGGCTTGGCTGGTGCATAGGTTCAGAGGTATGGTTCCACGCGCATCAATCCGTGTGAACCCAGTATAATCTAGGCATTCTAGGTACGTTAGGCATTACTTAGCATGGTCCTTTTCGAGTTGTTACAAGTACTCATCTCAAGAGGTACAATGGAATACAACATCTCAACTCACGAACTGTATTCTACCTCTTCTTCCTATCCTATCGGTGCTAGGCATAACTCCCCACGGATTTTCACAATATAGACTATAGGTTAAGGATAACTATTAAATACCACATCTCAACTCACGAGGTGCATTCATCCCCCGACCTATCTTGGAAAGGTCATTAGGAATAGTGAGGTTGCTACTAGACACTTCATCTCAACTCACGAAGAGTGTCCACCCCAAGACTCCCCTTCTTACTAAACTTAGCTTTATTCATTCACTCAATGTGTGTGTGTACATGTGAGAACACCTTGCATGTAAGCATCATATCGTATACATTACTTCTAAACATGCTTTAGACTTTAATTTATCAACCTACACACTTTACATTCTTCACTTAGTCATATTTTTCAATTAGACCAAAATCAGGTCAAACATACAATTTAAGCTTCACAATCACAATACAAGACCCATTTACAATTTCTATTCATTCTACAAATTAGACCTTCAAGATCACATTCTCAATACATATTAAACATACTAAATTCATCAAATAAACACCGCCACGAAGAAGGTGGACCATACCACACAAGATCAATTTATCATAAGAACAACACAATATACGCAACTCTTCAATTTAACAAGCCATAACAACCTATAAGCATTTTATCATTTATTCATCATAATAAGGCCCTTAGGGCAGTAGCTAAACCAATATTTCAACACAAGAAAAACCAAAGTTCATTATAAACATCAACATGCCCAGTTTCTTAAACCACCATTTGAAAGAAAACTTTAACACGATTTCATTAGAATCACCAACTAACATTAATAACATCATTAATTTGTCAATAGAAACATTTTCATGCAAGACCCATATTGGGTTGAAGATAATTGAAGTTAGGGTTTAAAACCCCTTTTTGAAATTTATTGGAAATGGCTTCTTGAATGAAAGGGTATTCAAGAATGGACACCATACCTCAATAAGCAAGCAAACCCAAGATTTTTGGTGAAGAAATCACGTCGAACCAGCCCTTCCTATCCCTCCTTGACCTCTAGCTTTCAATGGAGACTTGAGAGAGTTTGTTTTTAGAGAGAGAGAGTTGATTTTGAAATGAGGGGTCTTGTCTAGGTTTAGGACTTAAAATCAATCTAGTATCACTTAAAAACCCTAAAAATATCATCCTAGGGTTCCGAAATACTTAGGGTGAATTTCCCAAAACACCCCAAGACTTTACATTCACGCTGCATCTTTTGGGACTGCCCCATTGACGGACGAACCGACGGTCTGTGTATCCATCGACGGACCGTAGGTGAGGACTCGTCGTTTGGAACTGTAGCCTCCCAAAACTACAGGCTTTCAGCCTCCACAGACGGACGGAATCGATGGACCGTTGGCCAGTCGATGGTCCGTAGGCTAGGTCTTATTGGTTGAGACTTAGCCACAATTGAGGCCTGGACTTTCTGCCTTGGCAAGTGATATCGATGGACCGTAGGTGGACCTACGGACCGTACCTTGGTCCGTCGTTTGGCCACTGCCCTGGCAGTTTGGTCCAAGGCATAGGCCCTTCTATGAGGGGCCCTTGCGGGTCCTAGGTGGGGTCGTGCCCGAACGTTAAAACCCTGCACATGGTCATCTAGGTCTTAGGAATATCTCACCCAAGTTTCAAACAAAAGGAACACATAAAACTCATTCAAACACATCAAGACACACTAGTACATTCTAGGGCACACCTTCTAAACGTCATGGACGTTTTTGGTTGATTGACCTCCAAACTCAACCAAACTTCACACACAGCTTAGGGATACTAAAGTAACTCACTTTAACACAAAATTCACTCAAGAAACACTTACGAAGCTCTAGTTCACCTTAATTCATTTTAGGGCGTTACAAAAACCACGGATGACCAGCACGTTCTGTGGTCTGGTCGATGGCCCTTCGACGTGCAGTCATCGATAGAGGCCCTGGTTCACTGTCTTATATCGGCTGAGTAGAGTGAGTTTAGTTAATTATCTAATTAATTAGGGGTTAAGGGGTGGTTAAATTAGTTAATTAAAACTATAAAAGGGTTCCAACTCATTAATCTCACCTAATTCCTCTAAATTCCCAGAACCCACTAAGCTCCAACTTCTCTCTAGTTTCTCTCTCCCCAAACTCAAACCTCTATTGAAGGAAAACTAGAGATCCAAGAGAAGGACGAATTCACCAAGAAAAAATATCTCAAATTCGTGGCAAAATCATCCTTAAGGTATGGTTTCTTTCAATCTTGGGATCCTTTTCCCTAAGATGTCCTTTCTAAGAGATTTTCAAACTTCCCTAAGACTAGGGTTTCAATCTATACATAGGTTCTCTTTTCAAAACAAAACTGTTATTCAATTTTGACGAATTATGATCTTTTGTTGTTGATTAACTATGTAATTATGGCAAATTGTTGGTAATCACATGAGATCTTTCCTTGAACCCTTTTCTTCCCTAAACTCATTATATCTTGAAATTATACGGAAATTATAGAGGATGATGAGTATATGGATTATGTAGAATGATAGTTTCCATGTATTACTCCTTGAATTTACCTTGGTTATGTATTCTTTAGTAATGGGAGTATGAATGTCATGAAAAAGGCAATAAGGTATGTTGGTTGGTTCTTCTTGAGTTCAATTATGAAAGATGAGTTACGTAGATAGTAATGCTCCTATGTCTATTTTGTGGTTGTGATGTTGATGATAAGTAATCCTCATCCTTGACCCTAGACACTTGAATTTTTTTATGAAGTATGTATGCATGGTATGATATTATTATTATATGATTGAAAGTAGTTCTCATTAATATGATAAAGTGTTAAGTGAAAAGTTTACTCACTTGTATGGGATTTCTAAAGTGAAAGGGTAGTTCTCACTTATCAATACCTATGAGCTATTATGATAAGATGTTTACATAGGGGTCTAGTAGAGACTAACGGGAACTTGTATGATGAGTAAAGATTATTACTAAAGGGAATAAATGCTTAGCAACAAAAGGGCATGTAAATGAGAGGAGGTCTCACGTTTAGTAAGTTCGGCTCCCCACATGGGTTTTCTCACTTTTAGCAAGTCGTATTCCAAGTTATGTGTTGTCTCATGAGATGGATACCTCCATGTCTAGCAAGTTAAGGTTACTATTAACAATCTCCCTAACCCTTAATTATGTGCCCACATAGGACTCTAGCTTAGTGGATCCACCTATATATATGTGTACAAAGGTTAAACCTTAGGCAAGTGTTAACCCTCTCTTTTAGGTGTGGGAGTAGAACACAAGATTAAATATAGCTCACATGGTCTTATGACGGTTATTCCAATTCTTTCCCTAATGTAAAAGTAAATGAACAAGTTAAGTATGTGAACTCTTTTAAGGTATTTTCTTAAAGGTTTCTACATAGTGTGAGGGAGGGTATGTGATTTCTCTTACACACTGCACATGTGGGATACTAAGGGATGGTTCTAGTAGTGTTCTTTTATGATTAAGTTGATTACATGTTATGTATGTCAAGTTATATATGGTCTTGTGAATAAAGCATGTAATGATGAAATATAAGGTTATGTTGTATGCATGAAGTTGTTGACTTAATTTGGTACTTAGCTTTTGATAGGGTTATGGGGTTCTATTCATGGCACTGGACAAGTATGACTTGGGTTGTTTATATGTTGGCTTATTATCATTTTGGGTGGACTTATAATGCTTCATTGTATGTACATGTTAAGGCTATTTGATACTAAGCATGATTTTGACTAAATTGACTCTTTTCTCATGCATTGATGATTTTATGCATAGAAGTCATACTTAGTACATGTGGTTTGAACTAACCCATATTTTCCCCCAACATTGTAGGTTTCGACCATTAAAGAGCTTTTAGGGCATTTTGCAAGGTACAGTTGGATCTTTTCCCAAGTCATTGGTGAGTCCTCAAGTCCGAGTATAGTGCCATGTTTCTAGCTTTATTAGTATTTGATATGTCTAAGACGATTGTTTCTTTCCTTATCTTTTGGAGACTTTGTTGTAAGCCTATATGTGGCATAATTTTACTACTGTAAAGGCTATGACCAAATTCTTATGTTCTATGATAGATGGTTTATATGTGAGACAAAAGATTAGACTATTTCATATTAATTGATTATATTGCATAAACGAGAAGTCTATGTACACTTCATAAGCGAGGAGTCTATGTAAACTCCATATATGATAAATGAGAAGTCTAAGTATACTTTACTATGTAAAAGTTTTAAATTTTCCACATTTTCTACCTATGATATGTCATTATGTATGATAAGGGCTAGTCTAAGTCCTCTTCGAGGATGAAGACTCCGGTTGCGTCTAGGGGGTGCTCCCCGGTTGTGACATTCTCTATCACCCATGTAAGGCTAATGTTGTTGTTGATGACTTGAGTAGATTTTCTATGGGTAATACTTCCCATGTTGAGAAAGGCAAGAAAGAATTAGCCAAAGATATGCATAGACTTGAACGATTAGGAGTTTGGTTAATGGGTTCCAATGAAGGAGGAGTAATGGTGATGAATAGGGTTGAATTGTCACTTGTGTCGGAAGTGAGAGAGAAACAAGACCAAGATCCTATTTTTCTTGAATTTAAGGAAAATTTCATAAGCAAAAGGGGTGGATTTTATAAAAGGGGAGAGGTGTATTGAGGTATCAAGGTAGATGTAAGATCCCAAAAATGACTTAGGTGAAGCTAGAGCCTAACGTGGTTGTCATGATGGTATAAGGTCCTAACTTAGTCTATAATGTGGTATAGAGGCAGTGGCTAATAGTTTAGGTGCATTGGAAGTCAAACGTCAAGGGTCCACCAAGATGTTCGACGACTAAGTCACCTAAGTGCCTCATATGTGGTTCTATGTGTTTATATGTGATGCATGATCTTATATGGTTCTTAAATGAGTTAATATGATGTAAATAGGCAGTGTGTCAAGTTTCATGAAGTTTGGAGGTCAAACGTTCAAGAACGTCCATGACGTTCGAAAGTTGTGCCTTGAAATGACCTTGTGTGTCTAAGCATGTTTCGTCAAGTTTTACGTGTTCTTTTTGGATGAAACTCATGTGGTAGGTCCTAAACTAATATACGTACATGTTTGGGTTGGAAACGTATGGGTATGACTCCACGTAGGACCCATAATGGGCCTTAGAGGAGGACCCCATCTTGGAGCTCAACACTGCCAGGCAGTAGCAATCGATGACCCAAACGACAGCCAATTGACTAGGCTATGGCCTGTCGATGGGTCTCGTCAATGAATCCAAGTTGCCTGCAGGTTGAGGAGCCTCTTAAGCAAACCACGAGACCCCATCGATGGGGCATGGTCTTACACATGGACCATCGATGGTGGGGCGTCGATGGAGCCAAGTTGTCCGTAGGTTGAGGTTTGCAGGAGCAACCAACGAGACCCCATCGACGGGGCGTGGTGAGACCACGGACCATCGATGCTGGCATCGATGGTGCTGAAAATCTGGCAGTTTTCGGTTAAGACTTGGGGGTTTTGGGAAATTCACCCCAAGTCTAATAAAACATGGGGACAGTTGTTTTAAGTGTTTAGGGGTATTTTAGTAGTATATAAGTGGTTAAACTCTCATTTAAACCCTAACACTAAAATCAAAACCCCTTCCCTCCCAAAGTTTCTCCAAAAACCTTCATGAGAGTTCTAAGTGAAGATGGAGCTTGAAGATGGATCTTCAATGGAGTTTCTTCTTCAATTAGCATTGGGTTCTTCAAATAAGGTATGGGAGTTCTTCATCTAAGGCTTTCTATCACCTTAGAGCCAATTTTAAAGATGATTTTCAAAGGATTTCAAAAAGATGAAAAAGTCCAATTTCTACTCTAAGTCTTGGGTTCTTGCATGAAACGTTTTCAAAGCTTAAGACATGATGTTATTGATGTATAATTGATGTTTTCCAATGAAATTCTCCATGAACCCTTGGCCTTCTCAATTCTCTAATTTCACTAAAATATGGGTGAATTGATTATTCTTTGAGATTAATGAATTCATGTGTAGATTGTTATGGGCTTTTGAATTATGTATAGATTATGTATGTATGGTTTATAGGTTGTTTCAATTTGGTCAATTGAGTAATGAATACTCTTAGATCTATTGCATGTTAAGCTTATTGAATTGATATTGACTTAATGCTTATAGATTGTATTGTAGTTTTCTATGGGCTTTCTAATGATGTAAGGATTGTATTCAATTGATATCTAATTGGTCTTAGATTGATAAATTTATGTTGAATTTACTTATATTCATTGAGCATTATGATTTATGCTTTGAATTAATGTTCATGGTCATGGGTAAGGGCCTTATGGTATTGAATTGGATGATTTAGCTTTGTATTAAAGTGATGAGATCAAGTGGGTTGTATGCTGCCCTAACTCTCTTAATATTATGTATAGCTATTGTAATTTAGCTCTTGGATTATATGTGATTGGTTTGGTCCACTTATGGTGGCGGTGTTATGTGAATTGATGTGGCCTTGTCGGCGTTATTTTAAGTATTATGATTATCTTGGCCTTGTCGGCACTACTTGAAGTAATGAGATGATTTGTGTAGTTGATTATGTGAAATATGATCATATCTACCTATATGCGAAGTAATGTGAAAGTATGTTTTCTTCTATTGATGATATTTTAGGAAATCATGTTAGACTATGACTATGTGTTCTTGTGTGTAGTCTTAGAGTTGATGAATGATTGTCCTTAACTTCACTATATGAGTCTATGATGGTTATATTGATGAGGATATAGTAGTGTACAGGATGACTTAAGAATGATAGGGGTTGTTCCTATGTGCTTCTTGAATGACATGTAATATGTGATAAAGTGATGTAATGTTGTGTCTTGTTTAGGTAGACTTAAGTCCCTTACTTGATGCATGAATGATATATGAATATGAGATGTCTTGACTTAGGATGTTAAAGCCTCATAGTCTTAAATGTATGAATGTTATGTGAGACCTTGAATTATGATAAGAAGGTCATTTATGTGAAACCTTGAACCTAGCGATAAGGTTATGAAACTTGAAGTCGAAAGTCGTAATGGTATCCTTCATGTAATTTAATGATGGAATTAAGGTTGATTGGCTGGAACGGCATCATATCAATACTTAGGGAATTCATGATGAGCTTCTTGTTGCCATTGGAAGGTAGCCCTAGAGGACCTCTTTGGTAGGGTAAATGTAATTGGGTTATGAACTTGATATGGAACCCTTTATATGAACCTTAATGTGAGTTAATATATGAGAACTAAGGCTAGAACCGAGTGAGTATGGCAAGGGAAGTAGCTCTAGTTAAAGAATGAGGCTAGAGTATAAAGAAGCCCTTAATATTCCTTAACTATGTGCCTACATGGGATGTGTCCAAGTTCTACCATTGGCAAGTAGAACAACCTCATCGGAGTAGGATAGAACTTCGGATTCTATGCTTTGCTACCATGGTCTATGTCAGTTATTACCTATTCTCATCATGTGGGATACCCATTAGCATTAGAGAATTTCTATGAAGTTTAGGTGGTGGTATGGGACGCTATCTAGACATTGCACAATAGGCTTTGAAGATGTTAGTGAGAGTCCCTATGTCTTACCAAGACCATTACTTGAATGTCCTTATGTGATAAATTTCTCTAAAATGAATTAAGGAATGTAATGACTTAAGTTAAGAAAACATGTTAAATGAATAAGTTCTTATCTAGAGTAGTTAAGGGTTGTCTAGTTAAGGTATGAAGGGGACATAGGAATGGTCACTTCATCTCTTACTTAGATGAGTCTTAATAATGATTCTAGTTAATGAATATGATTTATTATGTGGACATGATCCTAACCTAGGTAAGTCTTAAGGATTACTTAGGTAATCTTGAATAGGTCAATTAAGGACATTCTCTTTTTGAGATACTTGAGTAGGTCTTTTGATAACCTTTGAAAGGGAGAATGTCATGTTGATGTATGTGATGGTAATAAGTGAGAATGATTCTATCTTCGGTAGTCTATAGGATCCCTTGTGTGTGTGTGAAAGGGATTGTATGGGCGGTCGCTCCACACTCACCCAAGTGAACCTTGGAATCACCTTTGGTAGGAGGATCTCATGTTTATGTGCTTGATGTATGTTAAGTGTGTATGTAACTCATTCTAAGTAGTCTTAAGGATCGTTTAGGCATGCTTTGAGAGGGTGTATGGGCGGTCTCCCTTTGTATGACTTAAGTGAGTCTTAGGATAGCTTTTAGTGGGTTGACTACATGCTAGGAGATGTCAAATGTGAAGGCTAAGCACTTCACTGTAACAGTGAAGGAATGTTACTGTACAGTGAAGTGGTTCACTGGAAACTGAACTTTAAAATATGAATAATTGCTTGGATGATTTCTTATGTATTTCTAAAGTGATAAATTTTGTTCTTATGTTTATACTATGATGTTTTAATCAAAATTCATGAAAAGCATGTTATTGACTAAATGTCCTTTTTCATGGTTTTTGCATGGCTTCCATACTTAGTACATCTAATGTGCTAACTCCTTCATTTTCCTTTTTGACTAAAGTGTATGATATTGGAAGTCTTGATATGCCATGGAGGATGGATAGGTTTCTAAGGGTTGAAGATGAAGTATTGGTGAGTCCTCATCGATTCAAGGACAATATCCTCTTGTTCGTTTATGTCTTAATTCTTTATTTTTATGTCTTGTATGGGCTTAGTCCCAAGTTGTAACAACCCTAAAAATGAATAAGATAAGAAATGCTAATGTGTCAAGAATGCCTACGATTAGACCATGGTTCACACGGATTGATGCGCGTAGAACCAGACTTCGGAACCATTGCTACAGCCAAGCCAACTAACTTGGGGAGTTAGTTGAGCTTGGAAAGGTTGGGTCCAACCATGTAGGGATCTCGAATACGAAGATTTACTCGAAGGAGTCTTTACCAGAATTAATAAAGGAAATCCTAGGTTTGAAGGGTATAGGGGTAAAATGGTCTTTTTACTGGCTAAGGGTAGTATCGTAATTACCCTAAATATATTATTAATTATTTATTTAATAAGGTGGAGGGTCAAATTGGGGAGAGAGAGCCGAAATTGAGCTCTTGAAGTTAAGTCTTGCTCCACCCGGGTTCGAACCTAGGTGGGAGCAATGATTTAATGTAATTTTTTTTATTGGTGAATTAATTTAATAAATTAATAATTAATGGCTGATTTAAAAAGTAAAATCAGATTTTATTATTAATTATTATTTATTTATAATTAATATGTTTTTATGACTAAGTCTCCTAGTTGACTAAGTCTAAACTACTTCACCTCTTTTAACTCTCTCTCACGCTCATCTCTCTCACGTTTTCTCCACTCTTTCACGTTCTCTCTGCTAGAAAAATACAAGAACTGATCAGCAACTAAGAGTTCTTAACACTAGAAGAACTTTCACGTTAAAAAACTTATTCAAACATAGACAAAAACGTTAGGCAAAGAGAGGAGTTTTTCCGTCAAAAACTGTCTTAAAAAACTTGGCTTGGATGTGAGTTTTGGAGAGGGTCTGGGCAACAACTTCAAGGTTTGAACATCAAAATAAGGCATGGGTTTTCTTCTCTCTTGGTCCCTTTCCCAAGAGACCCCTTAAGGTTCGTATTATTCATTTGAAAACTAGGATTGTTTCCCTTTTTGCATGCCCCTGTCACTAGCTCCTAATGAATCGTAGGTTGGGTATGATTGCTGGTAGATTTAGGTGTATGTTATGTTTTCGTGATGACTATGATTGCGTTTGTGTACTTGAAATCGTATGAAATACAATCATGTAATCGAAAGTTTGTGCAAGTGTGTGTATGTGCAAAAACTGTCACTGTGAAGGTTACTGTGAATGAGGTCAAGTTAAGGCTTCAAGTTTAATATTGTTTTGGTTGTCATTTTACGTACATAAACCTATGTAAATCGTGATGTTCATAAAAATGGAAGTGGGGCTGATTTGAGCATCAATAATTTGGCTAAACGAATCCATGAAATACACCCCAAAAAGTGTTAAACGATCCATGAATATTCCTAAGTTTTCAAGTGGAAATATTGATGAAAATAAGTTAAGAAAATGATTAAGTTTACAGCCAAAAATATAAGTTTAGTGTAGGCTAAAATATAGAGAAGAAATCTGGAAAATTTAATTAATTTAAAGGGGTGAGGCCTCCACGATTTGAAACTGTGACCTCACCCGTGTGGAACCTTAATTTCGCAAGAAAAAAAGAAAAGAGGTTGGGGGATTCAAAATGGGGTGTACAGGCGAGTAACGAGAACGCCAAAATTTAAACAAATAAAATGGGAGGCGTGGGAATCGAACACACGACCTCCAGGCAGCGAATGAAGGGAAAGAAAAATAAAAGAAAGAAAGTGTGAGGCGTGGGAATCGAACCCACGACCTCAAGGCTGGAAAGGGGAAAGGGCGAAATAAATAAGAAAATAAAGTGAGGCTGTGGGGGCTCGATCCCACAACCTCACTGTCAAACGCATAGTAAGTCAATTTTTAAGTAAAAATAAAATAAGGAGGCTGTGGGGGTTCGAACCCACAACCTCCCTGTCACTAGCGAAATAAAGAGTGAATAAAAAGAGGTTGTGGGGGTTTGATCCCACAACCTCTTAGTCTAGGCAAAGTAGGCAACACAATTTTAAATGAAAAATAAAAAGGGATTGTGGGGGTTCGATCCCACAACCGTTTGGCCAATTAAGAGGAGAATCCAAGGAGAAAAATAAAGAGAGAATGTTGATGTTGGGGCTCGATCTAGGGTCCCAATATCATGAAGACTAAAAATTAAGTCAAGGAAAAATGTAAGTATTGTCCAAGGGGTTCGAACTTGGGTTCCCTTGCCCAAATTTCCGTATTGATACATAAGTCATACGTGAATTAAATGTTCAACAATAATGCCACCTACTTAGATCGAAATCGAGATCTTGGCATATATACAAGATACATAAGTCTTGTACTACATAATCTTATGAAGATATGAGTCACTTAACGAACTATGAGTGAAGCCTCATGGCTTGTATGTATAGACCCATAAGTCTAGCATACGCTTAAAAATAAGTGAACCTAAGATGTATGTAAAGAAATGAAGAAACCCTAGAAGGGTTAAGTAAGAGTGTGAAATACACAAATGGCCAAGTATATTGGCATATGATGAAATGAACATTCACGTAAAATGGGGTGAGTAATTATGAAGAGCAATTGTGCTAATGTTAATGAATGTGGTGACAACATGATATGAGGCTAATGTAAAAGATGAGAACAATCTCAAATGAGTCTAAGTAATTGTTACCAAAACGTACTCACCTATGAGAGTGTAAAGTTAATGAAGAGACTAGTCTCTATGAAAACTCTAATGAAAGTATTGAGATTAACACACTTAATACTAATGATGAGATGAGAAATCATTTATTGAGCTATGATGTCCTCATACTAGAAGCCAGCTTCCATGACGTATGAGTTGAATGTAATGGAACTTTATACTGAGCACCGATAGACTAGCTATGAACGGTGATGCCTTCTTTCGGGAAGGGCGGAGGTTCACGTAACTCTCATGAGATGAGACTGTCTGGCTTGCCGAGTATGGGTCTCCTTATATCTCCTGGTCTTCGAACCTATACTGCCAATATTGGGATCTGGCGGGGTTAAATTCCAATGTACGCTAGCATGTTTTGGGTCACCTTGGCCAGTGATTCCACCTCTTTTCGGTGTGGGAGAGACACTGGATTTCATGATGCTCACATGATCTATGTCGGTTAAAGTTAAAGTTCCCAATGAATGAATGAGGCCAGCCTCAAATAATGCACATAATGAAATGAACGATACCAAAGGTGTTAGGATATGATAATCAAGAGGTGAGCTAGACTCAAGTAATGACACTAGGTTATTCTTGATCATTGCACAGCAAACCCGATGAGAGTCTTAAACTACATCCTAGGTATAGTTGGTGTTTACACTAGCTTATGAATGAATGAAATGAAGTACGTATGAATGAATGAAGCAGACTCTGTGTTTGCTAAAGAAGACTCCCTAGTTGAGGTCCCATATGTTGAGCCCTCATTTTGGGAAGTCTTAATGTCAAGTCCATGATTCCAAGGTCTCATGGCATATGAATGAATAATATGAAAGATGTTATGTGCTATATGCAATATGATATGTGCTATGTGTAAGATGTTATGTGTTGTGTGCAATATGATAAGTATGATGATGCATGTTACTCTCATGGCATGACTTTCCTAATCAAAATTTGGAAAGCTCACTTACTTTCCTGATCCAAATTTGGAAAGCTCACTGACTTTCCTAATCCAAATGTGGAAAGTTCACTACTTTCCTAATCCCAATTTGGCAAGTCCGCTGACTTGACTTTCCATAATCATATTGTTAGGAAAGAGTTATTCTTAATCATGCATGTCCTTGGTGTGTGCTTGCATATACCCATACTTAGTACATGTGTGTACTAATCCCATACAACTCTATATTTTTAGGTGCAGGCACAGGTGGACGCTAGAGCTTACTGGTTGACGTTGCAGCTATCCGGGCATGGAGCTTTCATACGAACTTGGTAGGCCCTCATGCTTTCAAGGATGTCTACCATTACTATCTAGCTTAGATGTAGGCTTTAGCTAGTGGAGTATGTTCCACTAGTGTTTCTTTCCTTTTTTATTTCAGACATTTTATTGGTGCCATTTTGGCAATTATACGTTTAATGCAGTATTAAACTATTTCTTTCATTTGATAATCTTAATGTTAGATGGTTGATGGTGAACAAATTATGAATATATTAAAAATGATTAGTAAGTATGTTAAGAGATAAAAGTTTCAAATTTTCCGCTAAAATTAACCTAGATGAAGTAAGAATGACGTAAGTAGGCTTGTTTGCGACCTCTAAGAGGTCAACGACGCCGGTCTAGTCTAGGGTCTAGATTCCGATCATGACAAAGTTGGTATCAGAGCACTAGGTTAAATTCTGAGAATAATGAGTTCACATCAACCACATTGAGTAGTTTCTAAGTCATGGTAGTGAGTGCACCACTATCCTGAATTAGAGACTACATGATGCGTAGGAAAATTTCCCTTCTTCTGATCTTATCGTGCTTTTCCTGATGTCTGATTTCTTGGTGTTATGAGCGTGTCTAACATCAATTCTTATTGTTTTTAGAGAATGAATACTAGGAGGAACGTTGGTCAAAGGAGAGGAGGAGCAGCTGCTGGGGGCAATCAGGTTCCACCCCAGGCTCCAGCTGAAGGAGTGGCTATGCCGGTTAACCCAACTGGGTTGACTGATGCGGAGGTGCGGTCATCTTTGGCCCAGATGGCACAGGCCATCACTATGCAGGCTCAGGCCATGACTGCCCAGGTCAACCGGCAGAATGTTCAGAGGGAGAAACCACCGGTTCGTAGCATGGATGACAGGCTGAGAGATTTCACGAGGATGAATCCTCCTATTTTCACAAGGTCTAGGACTGCAGAGGACCCCCAGGAGTTTGTGGACGAGGTGCATAAGATTCTGGTGGCTATGGGGGCCATAGATACTGAGAAGGCTGAGCTGGCTTCCTATCAGCTCAAGGATGTTGCACAGACTTGGTGCAAGATGTGGCAGGATAGCCGAGCATTGGGCAGAGTTCCGGTCACTTGGGAGCTGTTTAAGACAGCCTTCCTGGAGAGATTCTTTCCCAGGGAGATGAGGGAGGCAAAGGTTGAGGAGTTTATCAACCTTAAGCAGGGATCTATGACAGTCAAGGAGTATTCCCTGAAGTTTGTTAAACTATCCAGGTATGCTACTTTCCTTAGTATCTAACAGCAAGGATGAGATGAGTACTGAAGTTTGTTAAATTATCCAGGTATGCTACTTCCCTTGTATATAACAGCAGGGATGAGATGAGCAGGTTCCTCACAGGAATCAATGGAGATCTGGAGGAGGAGTGTCGGTCTGCGATGCTCCATGATAATATGGACCTCTCCAGGTTGATGGTGCATGTCCAGCAGGTAGAGGACAGCCGCAAAAAGAGGGGTATTCGTGATGCTAGGAGGACTAAGCTTCAAGATCAGGCAGGTCCCAGCCATGGAGGCCACAGAAACAATTTTGGCATCCGTGAGCAGCCTAGGTTCAAGAAGGGGCAACAGAGTTCTGGAACTCTAATTCTCAGAAGAGTACAGCACCTAGAGGAGGCAGACCTGAGCCCAAGAAGGTCAATGGAGGTGAGATGCAGCGTCCCAAAAAGAACTGTTCTAAGTGTGGCCGTGCTCACAATGGAGAGTGCAGACAGGGCACTAATGCCTGCTTCGGTTGCGGTAAGAGTGGGCACATGGTTAGATACTGCCCATAGAACAGAGGTCAGGCTGGAGGTAATGCTCAGCCTAGGCCTAATCCACAGGGTGCAGCAGCAGCCGAGCCTCCTAAGAGGAACAGGTTCTATGACCTGAAGGGCAGGGAGGAGCAGGAGAAGTCCGCTGATGTGGTCACAGGTATGCTGCAAGTATTCTCAACTTCTGTTTATGCTTTACTTGATCCAGGGTCTATGCTTTCTTTTGTAACTCCTTTGCTTGCTCTCACTTTTGAGATATTTCCTGAAGTTCTGCATGATCCTATAGTGGTTAGTACACCTATAGGAGAAAATGTAAGAACTGATAGAGTATACAAGGATTGCCCAATAGTTGTAAGTGGTAAGACTATGTGTGCAGACTTGGTTGAGTTACCCATGCATGATTTTGATGTTATTCTTGGCATGGACTGGCTTCACAGTTGTTATGCTTGTTTGGATTTTCGTAGTAGAGTGGTGAGATTTCGTTTCCCTGATGAAGAGGAGCTAGTCTGGGAGGGGTACAACTCGAGTCATCCAAATCCCTTGATTTCGAACCTTAAGGCCAATAAAATGATGTCCAAGGGGTTATTGTGTCATCTTGTGAGTGTTAATAATTTAGATCATGACATTCCTTCCATAGACTCAGCGCCTGTAGTGAATGAGTTCCTAGATGTAATTCTTGATGATTTGCGTGGAGTCCCTCCCCCTCGAGAGATTGATTTTGGTATCGACTTAGAACCCGATCCTAAACCAATTTCAATTCCTCCTTACAAAATGGCTCCAGCTGAACTCAAAGAGTTGAAGCTGCAGTTAAAAGATCTCACTGACAAGGGTTTCATTCAGCCGAGCATATCCCCTTGGGGCGCTCCAGTGTTGTTTATGAAAAAGAAGGATGGAAACCTTAGAATGTGTATCGATTATCGGCAGCTCAACAAAGTCACTATAAAGAATAAGTATCCACTTCCCAGAATAGATGATTTGTTCAATCAGCTCCAAGGGTCTAGTTTCTTCTCTAAGATTGATCTTCGTTCAGGGAATCATCAGCTTAGGGTTAGGGATGGAGATATCCCAAAGATAGCCTTTCGTACCCGTTATGGTCATTATGAGTTCTTAGTCATTTCATTTGGTCTTACGAATGCACCTGCTGCATTTATGGACCTCATGAACCGAGTCTTCTGTGAATACCTTGATTCTTTCGTCATAGTATTCATTGACGACATCCTCATCTACTATAGGAACAAGGAAGAGCATGAACAGCATTTGAGACTAAACTTGCAGGTACTTAGACAACATCATATGTATGCCAAATTCAGCAAGTGTGAATTTTGGCTTAGATCAGTGACCTTCCTGGGTCATGTTGTGTCCGATCAGGGCGTGAAGGTGGATCCCAGGAAGACTGAGGCTGTGAAGAACTGGCCAAAGCCTCTTACTCCCACTGACATTCGTAGCTTTTTGGGATTTGGCTGGTTACTACCGCAGGTTTGTGGAGGGCTTTTCTTCCATTGTTGCCCCACTGACAGCTTTGACTAAGAAGAAAGCCAAGTTTGAATGGACGGAGACTTATGAGAAGAGTTTCCAGGAGCTCAAGGACAGACTCACTTTAGCCCTGGTGCTTACTTTGCCTAAGTTTGGTGAAAATTACACTGTTTATTGTAATGCATCTAGGGTTGGTTTGGGTTGTGTTCTTATGCAGGTTGGTAAGGTGATAGCCTATGCGTCCAGACAGCTCAAGGTTCATGAGAAGAATTATCCCACTCATGACCTGGAGTTAGCAGTTGTGGTGTTTGCACTGAAGCTGTGGAGGTACTACTTGTATGGAGTGCATGTGGATGTTTTCACAGACCACAAGAGTCTCCAGTACGTGTTCACACAGACGGAGTTGAATCTACGTCAGCGGAGATGGTTGGAGTTGTTGAAGGACTATGACATGAATGTTCACTACCATCCAGGTAAGGCTAATGTTGTAGCTGATGCTTTGAACAGGATTAGCATGGGCAGTACAGCCCACATTGAGGATGAGAAGAAGGAGTTGGCGAAAGATGTACATAGACTGGCCAGACTGGGTGTGCGATTGGTTGACTCTACTAGTGGGGGGTTTTCAGTTCATCCTAGTTCTGAATCATCCTTGGTAGTTGAAGTCAAGCAAGGTCAGCATCTAGATCCTGTGTTGATGGAGCTGAAGGACTCAGTGTTGATAAAGATGAATGAGTCTTTCGCTTTGGGAGGTGATGGCATACTTAGGTATCAGGACAGGCTGTGTGTACCAGATGTGGATGATTTGCGGACCAGGATTTTTGCAGAGGCCTATGGTTCCAGATATTCCATACATCCAGGTTCCACCAAGATGTATCATGATTAAGCAGATTAATTGGTGGGATGGCATGAAGAAGGACATTGCAGAATATGTGGCGAAGTGTCCTAATTGTCAGCAGGTTAAGGCAGAACATCTTAACCCTGGCGGTCTGACTCAGATTATTGAGGTTCCAACTTGGAAGTGGGAGGCCATTAATATGGACTTCGTGGTTGGTCTTCCGAGGACTAGGAGGCAGCATGACTCCATATGGGTTATTGTGGACAGATTGACTAAGTCTGCCCACTTTATCCCTATGAAGTCTACTTACAGAGCTGAGGATTATGCGATACTCTACATTGATGATATTGTGAGATGGCATGGGATTCCTTTGTCTATCATTTCAGATAGAGGAGCTCAGTTTACTTCACATTTTTGGAGATCTTTCCAGAAGAGTTTGGGCACGCAGGTAAAGTTTAGTACTGCCTTTCATCCTCAGACTGATGGGCAGGCAGAGCACACTATTCAGACATTGGAGGACATGTTGAGAGCGTGTAAGATTGACTTCATGGGTAGCTGGGATGACCATGTGCCTTTGATAGAGTTCTCGTATAATAATAGCTATCACTCCAGCATTTGGATGGCACCGTTTGAGGCACTATATGGTAGGAGGTGTAGATCTCCAGTTGGGTGGTTCGAGGTTGGAGAGTCATCCATTTTGGGTCTAGAGATCATTCATGAGGACTTAGAGAAGGTCAGAGTGATTAGGGACAGGTTGGCTACTACTTACAGTCGGCAGAAGTCATATGCAGATAACAGAAAACGGCCCTTAGAGTTTGATGTTGGTGACTAGGTTTACTTGAAGATATCACCTATGAAGGGTGTGATGAGGTTTGGCAGGAAGGGGAAGTTGAGTCCGAGGTATGTTGGGCCATATGAGATCCTACAGCGTGTGGGTGAGGTGGCCTATGAGTTGGCATTGCATGCGGAGCTAGCTTCTGTCCATCCAGTCTTTCATGTATCCATATTAAAGAAGTGTCTAGGTGATCCAGCATCGATTCTACCTGTGGAAGGTTTGGGGGTCGATGAAGACTTGTCCTATGAGGAGGTACCTGTTGAGATCTTAGACAGACAGATCAAGCGGCTGAGGAACAAGGAGATTGCCACAGTAAAGGTATTGTGGAGAAATCATCTTGTGGAGGGTGCTACGTGGGAGGCTGAGGCCGACATGAGATCCCGTTACCCTCATCTTTTCAGCTCTTGAGGTTAGACTTCCTACTCTTAAGTCTAAGTTTCCTTATCTCTCCATATTTTGTTGCTATTGCTTGACTGTGCATAGTGATTATGTTATGATCTGACTGACATTATGCTAGATAGTAGTAGTGTCATTCGGGGACGAATGTTCCTAAGGGGGGTGGGGTATAATGTAACAACCCTAAAAATGAATAAGATAAGAAATGCTAATGTCAAGAATGCCTACGATTAGACCAGGGTTCGTACGGATTGATGCGCGTAGAACCAGACCTCGAAACCCTTGCTACAGCCAAGCCAACAAACTTGGGGAGTTAGTTGAGCTTGGAAAGATTGGGTCCAACCATGTAGGGCTCTCGAATACGAAGATTTACTCGAAGGAGTCTTTATCGGACTTAAAAAGAGGAAATCCTAGGTTTGAAGGGTCTAGGGGTCAAATGGTCTTTCTCCTGGCTAAGGGTAGTATCGTAATTACCCTAAATATATTATTAATTATTTATTTAACAAGGTGGAGGGGCAAATTGGGGAGAGAGAGCCAAAATTGAGCTCTTGAAGTTAAGTCTTGCTCCACCCAGGTTCGAACCTAGGTGGGAGCAATGATTTAATGTGCTTTTTTTATTGGTGAATTAATTTAATAAATTAATAATTAATGGCTGATTTAAAAAGGAAAATCAGATTTTATTATTTATTTATTAATTAATATGTTTTTATGACTAAGTCTCCTAGTTGACTAAGTCTAAACTACTTCACCTCTTTTAACTCTCTCTCACACTCATCTCTCTCACGTTTTCTCCACTCTTTCACGTTCTCTATGCTAGAAAAATACAAGAACTGATCAACAACTAAGCGTTCTAAACACTTGAAGAACTTTCACGTTAACAAACTTATTCAAACATAGCCAAAAACGTTAGGAAAAGAGAGGAGTCTTTCAGTCAAAAACTTTATGTTAAAAAACTTGGCTTGGACGTGAGTTTTGGAGAGGGTCTGGGAAGCAACTTCAAGGTGTGAACGACAAAAAAAGGTATGGGTTTTCTTCTCTCTTGGTCCCTTTCCCAAGAGACCCCTTAAGGTTCGTATTATTCATTCGAAAACTAGGATTGTTTCCCCTTTTGCATGCCCCTGTCACTAGCTCCCAATGAATCGTAGGTTGGGTATGATTGCTGGTAGATTTAGGTGTATGTTATGTTTTCGTGATGACTATGTTTATGTTTGTGTACTTGAAATCGTATGAAATACAACCATGTAATCGAAATTTTGTGCAAATGTGTGTATGTGCAAAAAATGTCACTGTGAAGGTTACTGTGAATGAGGTCAAGTTAAGGCTTCAAGTTTAATATTGTTTTGGTTGTCATTTTACGTACATAAACCTATGTAAATCGTGATGTTCATAAAAATGGAAGTGGGGCTGATCTGAGCGTCAATAATTTGGCTAAACGAATCCATGAAATACACCCCAAAAAGTGTTAAACGATCCATGAATATTCCTAAGTTTTCAAGTGGAAATATTGATGAAAATAAGTTAAGAAAATGATTAAGTTTCCAGCCAAAAATGTAAGTTTAGTTTAGGCTAAAATATAGAGAAGAAATCTAGAAAATTTAATTAATTTAAAGGGGTGAGGCCACAAGGATTTGAACCTGTGACCTCACCCGTGTGGAACCTTAATTTCGCAAGAAAAAAAGAAAAGGGGTTGGGGGGATTCGAAATGGGGTGTATAGGCGAGTAAGGAGAATGCAAAAATTTAAATAAATAAAATGGGAGGCGTGGGAATCAAACCCACGACCTCCAGGCAGCGAATGAAGGGAAAGAAAAATAAAAGAAAGAAAGTGTGAGGCGTGGGAATCGAACCCACGACCTCAAGGCTGGAAAGGGGAAAGGGAGAAATAAATAAGAAAATAAAGTGAGGTTGTGGGGGATCGATCCCACAACCTCACTGCCAAACGCATAGTAAGTTAATTTTTAAGTAAAAATAAAATAAGGAGGCTATGGAGGTTCAAACCCACAACCTCCCTGTCACTAGCGAAATAAAGAGTGAATAAAGAGAGGTTGTGGGGGTTTGATCCCACAACCACTTAGTCTAGGCGAATTGGGCAACACAATTTTAAATGAAAAATAAAAAGGGGTTGTGGGGGTTCGATCCCACAACCCTTTGGCCAATTAAGAGGAGAATCCAAGGAGAAAAATAAAGAGAGAATGTTGATGTTGGGGCTCGATCTAGGGTCCCAATATCATGAAGACTAAAAATAAAGTCAAGGAAAATGTAAGTATTGTCCAAGGGGTTCGAAACTTGGGTTCCCTTGCCCAAATTTCCTTATTGATACATAAGTCATACGTGAATTAAATGTTCAAGAATAATGCCACCTACTTAGATCGAAATCGAGATCTTGGCATATATACAATATACATAAGTCTTGTACTACATAATCTTATGAAGATATGAGTCACTTAACGAACTATGAGTGAAGCCTCATGGCTTGTATGTATAGACCCATAAGTCTAGCATACGCTTAAAAATAAGTGAACCTAAGATGTATGTAAAGAAATGAAGAAACCCTAGAAGGGTTAAGTAAGAGTGTGAAATACACAAATGGCCAAGTACATTGGCATATGATGAAATGAACATTCACGTAAAATGGGGTGAGTAATTATGAAGAGCAATTGTGCTAATGTTAATGTATGTGGTGACAACATGATATGAGGCTAATGTAAAAGATGAGAATAATCTCAAATGAGCCTAAGTAATTGTTACCAAAACGTACTCACCTATGAGAGTGTAAAGTTAATGAAGAGACCAGTCTCTATGAACACTCTAATGAAAGTATTAAAATTAAAACACTTAATACTAATGATGAGATGAGAAATCATCTATTGAGCTATGATGTCCTCATACTAGAAGCCAGCTTCCATGACGTATGAGTTGAATGTAATGGAACTTTATACTGAGCACCGATAGACTAGCTATGAGCGGTGATGCCTTCTTTCGGGAAGGGCGGAGGTTCACGTAACTCTCATGAGATGAGACTGTCCAGCTTGCCGGGTATGGGTATCCTTATATCTCCTGGTGTTCGAACCTATACTGCCAATATAGGGATCTAGCGGGGTTGAATTCCCATGTACGCTAGCATGTTTTGGGTCACCTTGGCCGGTGATTCCACCTCTTTTCGGTGTGGGGGAGACACTGGATTTCATGATTCTCACATGATCTATGTCGGTTAAAGTTAAAGTTCCCAATGAATGAATGAGGCCAGCCTCAAATGATGCACATAATGAAATGGACGATACCAAAGGTGTTAGGATAGGATAATCAAGAGGTGAGCTAGACTCAAGTAATAACATTAGGTTATTCTTGATCATTGCACAGCAAACCCGATGAGAGTCTTAAACTACATCCTAGGTATAGTTGGTGTTTACACTAGCTTATGAATGAATGAAATGAAGTACGTATGAATGAATGAAGCAGACTCTGTGTTTGCTAAAGAAGACTCCCTAGTTGAGGTCCCATATGTTGAGCCCTCATTTTGGGAAGTCTTAATGTCAAGTCTATGATTCCAAGGTCTCATGGCATATGAATGAATGATATGAAAGATGTTATGTGCTATATGCAATATGATATGTGCTATGTGTAAGATGTTATGTGTTGTGTGCAATATGATAAGTATGATGAAGCATGTTACTCTCATGGCATGACTTTTCTAATCAAAATTTGGAAAGCTCCTGACTTTCCTAATCCAAATTTTGAAAGCTCACTGACTTTCCTAATCCCAATTTGGAAAGTTCACTAACTTTCCTAATCCCAATTTGGCAAGTCCACTGACTTGACTTTCCATAATCATGTTATTAGGAAAGAGCTATTCTTAATCATGCATTTCCTTGGTGTGTGCTTGCATATACCCATACTTAGTACAAGTGTGTACTAATCCCATACAACTCTATATTTTTAGGTGCAGGCACAGGTGAACGCTAGAGCTTATAGGTTGACGTTACAGCTATCCGGACATGGAGCTTTCATCCGGACTTGGTAGGCCCTCATGCTTTCGAGGATGTCTACCGTTACTATCTAGCTTAGATGTAGGCTTTAGCTAGTGGAGTATGTTCCACTAGTGTTTCTTTCCGTTTTTATTTCAGACATTGTATTGGTGCCATTTTGGCAATTATACATTTAATGCAGTATTAAACTATTTCTTTCATTTGATGATCTTAATGTTAGATGGTTGATGGTGAACAAATTGTGAATGTATTAAAAATGATTAGTAAGTATGTTAAGAGATAAAAGTTTCAAATTTTCCGCTAAAATTAACCTAGATGAAGTAAGAATGACGTAAGTAGGCTTGTCTGCAACCTCTGAGAGGTCAACAATGCCGGTCTCGTCTGGGGTCTAGATTCCGGTCGTGACCCAAGTATTGTATACTCTAATGTTTAGATGGTTCAAGGGGTTATTGTAAGGGTTTAATGTTATAATGAAAGTCTCCGCTTGTGTATTGTTTATGAAAAGAGATCTTCGTGTGTGAAGAAAGTTTCAAATTCTTACTCATTTTAGTATGTTTATTATGCAATGAATGGTACGAGAGGCTTACTTGAGACTTCTTTAGGTCTCATTTGCCGTGTGACGAACTCAAGGATGCTCTAACTTCTAGGGTGTACTTGACGGTCGTGACAGTAGATTGTGTGTACCCAAGGTGAATGAAGTCCAATAGAGGATCATGGAGGAAGCTCATATCTCCAGATACTCTATCCATCCGGGTTCCACAAAGATGTATCGTGAGTTGAGAGAAGTTTATTGTTGGAATAGTATGAAAAGGGGTATTGATGCGTTCATTGCTAAGTGTTCGAATTGGCAACAATTCAAGGTAGTGCTCAGAGGCCTGGTGGTATGGCTCAGATGTGATATTCCAGAATGGAAATGGGAGAGCATCAATATGAATTTCATTACTGGTTTACCGCAGTCTCGCATACAACATGATTCTATTTGGTATTGTGGATCGAATGACTAAATCAACCTATTTCATACCATTAAGGACTACTTTTACAGCATAGGATTATGCCAAGTTATATATTCAAGAGATATTCAGATATCATGGAGTTCCAGTTTCAATTATTTCAGATACAGGTGCGCAATTCACCTCAATTTTGGGAAGTCTTTCAAGAAATGTTTGGGTTCAAGGTAAATTGAGTACAACTTTTCACCCTAAGACTGATGGACAGGAAGAGCGTACAATTCATACATTAGAGGATAGGTTGCGGGTGTGTGTTATCAATTTCAACGGTAGTTGGGATGATCAGTGACCTCTCATTGAGTTTGCTTATAACTATTGTTACCACTCTGGCATCCAAATGGCTCCATATGTGGCTTTTTATAGTAGAAGATGTAGATCTTCTATTGGATAGTTTGAGGTTGGTGAGCCTGGGTTGATAGGACCATACTTTGTTTATCAAGCTACGGAGAAAGTGAAAACTATTCAAAAAAGTTGAAAACAGCGGAGAGCCATCGAAATCCTATGCAGATGTTGGGAAAATAGACTTGGAGTTCGAGGTAGACGATTGAGTTTACTTGAAGGTTTCATTAATGAAGGGTTTAGTGAAGTTTGACGAGAAGGGGAAGCTTAGTCTCCGATATATTGATCCTTACGGGATATTTAAGAGGATTGGTAATTTAGCTTACAAGTTAGTGCTACCTTCAAAGTTAGCAGCAATCTATTCGGTGCTTCAAATTTCAATATTGAAGAACTGTATCAGATATCCTTCACTTCTTATACCTATTGAAAATATTGGTATTAAGGATAACCTATCTTTTGAGGAGGTACCTGTTGAAATACTTGATCGTCAGCTTCGCAAGTTGAGAACCATAGAGGTAAAATCAGTTAAGGTCTTATGGAAGAATCATATTTTTGAGGAAACTACTTAGGAGGCTGGGGAGGATATGAAGAATAGATATACACATCTCTTTGATCCCCAAGAAATTTCCAATGAAGGTACTAACTCTTTTCTTGGTACTTTTTGAGTTGAAACGTTGTGTTAATTTGCATGTTGAGTGTTTGAGTTGGTGTTAGATGCTTCAACCCTACTTTAGAGTGATCTTGTTTGAGGACGAATGTTTCTAAGGGGGAGATATTGTAACATCCGGTCTTAGAAAGAGCTAAATACGGGAAGAAGCTAAGCTAAAATTTTACAAGTTATGCTTAAGTTGTGAGTTCTGGGTCAACTTCAAATGAACATAACTTTCCGTACATAATGAATTAGGTGGCCTATAAGGAATCAAATGAAAGGTTTTCGAATCCTCTTTCAAATGCCATCAAGTTTGCTAATTTTCTAGCTCATATGAGGGAGTTATGCCCGTTTGAAGTCAGGTTGTCCAATTAAGGAAAGTTACTCAAAAATATGAGTTGTATTTTTGTCTTTTCCTTACCCAATCAGATTAAAATACTTTTAGTAAATATTTTGTGTGTAATATGATTTGGTTCAATTTTACAAACCTAAACTACGCTTAGGGTTTTAGAAGATAATTCAAGAAGAGGAAAAGAGGATTAAAGGAAGTATGAAAAAGGTTTTAGTAAATCGAGGATTTGTTTTGCCAAATCGAGGTATATAAGTTTTCATACTGTTGGGTTCATTCATCCAAATGCCAATCATGTTTTACATTACCAAATTGTCACGACCGGGGAGCACCCCTTAGATGTAACCGGCGTCGTCGTCATCGGAGAGGACTAAGACTAGCCTCTTAGCATTCGTCATCACATATCATAGGCTAAAAATGCGGAAAAATTAAAACTTTTCATATATATCTATATAGTGAGGTTTAAATAGACCTCTCACATACTACATATGGAGTTTACATAGACTCCTCACATAGGAATCGTACATAGGCTTTTACTTTTAGATAACAAAATCACTACATAAGAATAAGTCTAATACTTCATCTCATATTGAACCATCTAAACGAATACAAATCTTGGACATAGACAATACAAAGTCAACATGCCAATATAGTCTTACATCAATATCCAAATGAAAGAGGAATGAACAATGTCTTTATGACAATACAACATTAAAATCTAGAACGTGGAACAAGGTAGCATCCCCGAACATGAGGACCTAGCAATACTTGGAATAGGATCCAAGTCTTCTTCATTCGGCCTTCTAAGAACTCAATGACCGGAACCTACATAATTGTAGAAACATAGTAATATGGGTTAGTACAACACTTGTACTAAGTATGGAAACATATGGACTTAAACATTTGAAATCATGCCAAAAGCGACATTTGTTCAAAACCATGCCATGTTACTTTGAAAAGCCTTATGCACAACCAAGAACACATATAAGTCAATAATCACATATCCCTTACGAAAATACCATATTCAACACAATACCAACATCATAAAATAGAGTCAAATCAACATGTGCAGTAGCATATTAGATCATATAACCAAAGCAACTCCAACATCATGTTACAATAACAAAATATGTACAAGAGTTGATAACATTAGAACATATGCAAGACACTTACTCATAACCCCTTACAAAGCTCAGTAGTGCAATGACCAAATTAATTCCCATAACCTCATGCAACTAAGTAAACCAAACAAAGGATCACCAATAATATCTAACTCATATAGCATAGCATTAAGAGTAGCCATCATCATACTTAGCAATATAGACCAACAACATGTTCATAAGTTAAATTAACATCATATAGTATCACCAACATGTAAGTCAACATATGCATATCATTTACTTTGTTAGAACATAAGAACATCCTCTAGGACTTCTCTCAAGGCCAACTAGTGCAATGTATAGGTAGAGTCCCATACCCCTACCTAGACTAAGTCAAACCCCTTAAGTCACCCTAGTTAGAGTTCATTTTATTACTTTATTTTACTTTCAGGAACACTTGTCTTAACTGACATAGACAACATGAGCTAATGTGGAATCTGGTGTCATGAACCCTAAACCGAAAGAAGGTAGACTACTTGTCAAGGTAGTACGAAAACATGAACATAGCATCTAGGTGGATCCACTAGCAAGTATTCCTATTGTGGCAACATAGTTTAAGAACTAGGAGATGTGTTTGAGACCCTCTTTATTCCATTGGCATTGTAATCTCTATCTTATGAGTACAATAGTGAACCTACCTTCCCTACTTGGGAAGGGACACTCCTCACTACTAGTTCACTCGGTGCTAAGCTAGAGTCCCTTTTTGAAATGTTTAAGCCTTTATTAATCATCATAGCTTAGTATAGGTCATTGGAGACTGACCCCCTAGTATATCATCATCATTTAGCTCGTTAGAAATCGCATGAGAATGTCCTTTCATGGCAACCCTTCATTTATGAGATTAACACATTATCATCATCTTGTCATAGTAAGGCACATAGGTAATTCATAACCAACCTTATATCTTTACAACTTAATCATAATCTCACAATCCATATAGTCAAGACATTTTAATTACATTCATCATACCATCACCTATATAATCTAATCACAATTAACACTTCAATTGAACATCAGCATTATGTATAAGTCATCACAATTGAAGTAAGTATTCAAGATCATAGGTCTTACCAATTCACCTTAACAAGCCTTCTTCCATGGTCTTACCATCAACCAATCACATTCATCAATTAATAGGCTTATTAAAATCATACAATAGTAATTAAACACAAGAACTAAGTCAATTGCATCAACACTAATCAATTCAACATTAATTCATGACCTGAGGTTAGGGAAATAGGGTCAATTCATGATCTCTTCTATAGAACAAGGTATAACATCAAGAACTACCCTGATTCACCAATAATTCATCACAATATAACCATCAAGAACAATACAATTTGAAATATCAATTTCGGATTAATAAGAAACCCAAGTTTAATTCATCTTTTGGGAAACAATTTTGAAAGAACCCTTTGAGGAAAGGAGTCCCAAAGGTGAAGAGTTCCCATACCTTGTTAATCCTTGAAGATGGATGTAGACAAAGTGAAGTTCTGGCAGCCCTAATCCTCTTGACCTTGGTCTTCTATGGAATCTTCTTTGGGGAGAGAGATAGTAGAGAGAAGGAAGATTTGGGAATTGAAGGTGTTAGGTTAGTTTAATTAGGCTTAGGTCTTTATATAGGTCCTTAATTAACTTAATTAGACCTCCCCTAACTCGTAATTAACCAACTAACCAACTAACTAATTAAATGAACTCACTTCAAACAAAACAGTAAAACCAGTTCTGACCTACGGGACCCCGACCTATGGTCCGTAGGACAGTTGACGCCCCCTATGCCCTCCATGCTGCACATCTGTCATTGGCGACAGAGAGTTGGTTTTTGGAAAACTTTTGAAAATGTCTAAGTAATCACCTATGGAGGCTATCGATGCCTCTTCGCCTAAACGACGGTTCATCGTTTGGCTAGTAGGTTGCCACTGTCTTTTGACAGCTTTTGGTCAATTTGGAAGAGTCCTCCTCAAGGACCCTTAGGGTAGTCCTTAAGGAGTCGTACCTGGACTTTTCGACCCTAAACATACTCTACCACTTGTTTGACACATTTCCACCAATTTTCATCAAATTCTGACTCCTAAAACCCCGTAAAATAGGCCAAGGTACACTAGCACCTATTTCACTAATCTCCCGACGTCATGGACGTTTATTGACGTCTTGACTCTAAAACTTCCTAAATGGTTCATAAACATTATTTTTTGGTCTTAAAACAATGTTACCAATCTTGGATACTCATGTGAGGCTCTATATTAGGTCTTGGACTTTCGGAGTGTTACATTATCCCCCCCCCCCCTTACAAACATTCATCCCCGAATGACACTAAAATCTTTTGAAGGGAAAGGATAGACTCAATACGAGCAGCCCAACCAACAACATAAATAAATAACCTGAGTTACAACCCAAATCAACATAACAACATGGTATTTACACATCGTAACTCAAATCACAATTTACCACATATAAGAGCTCAACATCACAACATGGGGAATTTCCTTCTCAATATCAACATGAGCTCAACATGATCAGCAAGTCACTTATGTAAAAACTTCTTACAACACATATTAACATGTTCAATACCATTTCATGATGGCAACAATACATCAAATACAAAAATAAGTGCAAATCAAGCAAAAGAGCATTTTTCACATGGAAACTCATTTTAGCATAAACCCTTTACCATAGATATGCATAGTTAGCAAAACAAGCCAAATTCAAGTTTATTTATTATATTCATTATTCATTAGAATGACTAACCTTAATTAGCAAAAAGTTGAGGATAACGGGACTTCATGTCAGCCTCAGCCTCCCATGTTGCCCCTTCAACTAGGTGGTTTCTCCATAACACCTTTACGGATGCCACCTCCTTGTTCCTCAACTTCTTAACTTGTTTATCACGGATCTTCACTGGAACCTCTTCATAGAAGAGGTCCTCATCCACACCAAGCCCTTCAATAGGAAGTATGAACACGGGATAACCAACTCACTTCTTCAGCATGGAAACATGGAAAAGCTAGTTCACTAGGTAACCTCAACTCATATGAAACCTTTCAGAACCTTTACAAAACCTCATAGGGACCCACGTATCGGGGACGTAACTTCCCTTTTTTTCCAAACCTCATCACACCTTTCATAGGTGAAATCTTCAAATACACCATATCACCTACTTCAAATTCAAGATATCTTCTTCTATTTTTGGCATAGGATTTTTGCCGACTGTAGGCTATTTTCAACCTATCTCTTGTGACACGAACTTTCTCCAAAGCTTCATAAATTATTTTGGGACCAAGGAGTGAAGACTCTCCAACCTCAAACCACCCAACCAGAGACTTACATCTCCTACCATATAATGCTTCAAATGGAGCCATTGAAATACTCGAATGATAGCTATTATTATAGGAGAACTCAATCAACGGAAAGTGATCATCCCAATTCCCTTTGAAGTCTATCACACAAACTCTTAACATATCCTCAAGGGTTTGAATAGTACGATCCGCTTGACCATCCATTTGGGGATGAAAAACGGTGCTAAGCTTTACTTGTGTACCCAACCATTTTTGGAAAGACCTCCAAAAGCGAGACGCAAATTGAGCACCTTTATTTGATATGATGGACAAAGAAATCCCATGAATACTCACAATCTCATTAATGTAGATTATTTGTAATCCTCCGCCGAATAAATAGACTTGACGAGGATAAAGTGAGCGAATTTTTTCAATCTATCCACTATCACCCAAATTGAATTATTTTGCCTCCTAGTCCGAGGCAACCTAACTACAAAGTCCATTTTAATTTCTTCCCACTTCCAAGTAGGAACACCAATTTCTTGTATTATACCACTAGGATTTAGATGCTCGTCTTTCACTTGTTGGCAATTTGGAAACCTAGCTACAAACTCCGCTATGTCCCTTTTTAGGCCATCCCACCAATATACCTCTCTAAGGTCAGGGTACATTTTGGTGGAACCTGGATGGATAGAGTATCGGGAACCATGAGCTTCATCTAATGCCCAATTCCTCAAATTGTCAATATTTGTTACACATAATCTATTTTGGTACCTTAGAACACCATACCCCCTTGGGAGAATGACACATTCAACTTGCTAAGTATCGATTCATTCAACTCCATCAATAGCGGATCAAGATGTTATTTGGACTTCACCTCAACCACCAAGCATGACTCATAGTTATTATGTACCACAAAACCATCATTTGGGGAATCTTCCAACCGAACCCCAATCTAGCCAACCTATGAACATCTTTCACTATGTCTTTCTTACCTTGTTCCGCATGAGACACACTACCCATGGTCATATGACTTAAAGCATCCGCTACCATATTAGCTTTGTCGGGGTGGTAGAGGACACTCATGTCGTAATCTTTCAACAATTCCAACCATCTTCTTTGTCAGAGATTTAACACCTTTTGAGTAAACACATATCTTATGGTCATTATACACATCCACATGAACACCATACAAGTAATGCCTCCATATTTTCAAAGCAAACACTACGGCTGCTAATTCAAGGTCATAAGTTTGATAATTCTTCTCATGCACTTTAAGTTTTTTAGAGGCATAGGCTACTACCTTCCCATGTTTCAAAATGACACACCCTAAGCCCACTTGGGATGCATCACAATATACCACAAAACCCTTCGTACCCTCCAGTAAAGTCAACACCGGGGTGGAGGTAAGCCTTTCTTTCAAAATTTGGAAGCTACTTTCACATGCCTCCTACCACTCAAATTTCACACGCTTTGTAACAACCCTAAAATGGCTAGACTAAGTAATGCTTACTGTATCTAGATTGCCTACGATTAGACCGGGTTCACACGGATTGATGCGCGTAGAACCAGACCTCTGACCCTTGCAACAGCCAAGCCAACCAACTTGGTGAGTTAGTTGAGCTAGGAAAGGTTGGGTCCAGCCATGTAGGGCACCCGAATATGAAGATTTACCCGGAGGAGTCTTAACCAGACTTAAAAAGGGGTAATCTTAAGTTTGGAGGGTCTAGGGGTAAAATGGTCTTTTTCCAGGCTAAGGGTAGTATTGTAATTACCCTAAATATTTAATTAATTAATTAATTAATATAGTGAAGGGGCAATTTGGGTAGAAAGGGCCGAAATTGACCTTTGAGTGAAATCTTGCTCCACCCGGGTTCGAGCCTAGGTGGGAGCAATGATTTAATTTGATTTATTTTATTTAGTGAATTAATTTAATTAATTAATATTTAATTGCTGATTTAAGAAAAAGGAAAAAAATCAGATTTTTATTTATTAATTAAAGATAAATCCTAATTTGACTAAGTCTCTCCCTAATCTCCTAATCCTACGTTAACACTCTCACACGTTTCTCACCATCTCTCTCTCACTCACGATCTTCCTTCAACAAGAGAACAAGAACAAAACGTAAAATACAAAGTTCATCAAGAACTTGAAAGCTAAAAACTCAAAAGCAAAATAAGCTTAAAAACGAAAAGTAAAAATCAATTTCTCGACGGATTTTGCTTGTGGTTTCGGTGGTGAGACGTTGGCTTAGTGGTGAAATAGGCAGCACGTTGAATCACTTTTGAACAACTTCAGGTATGGTTTTTCTTCTCTCTTGGTCCCTTTTCCAAGAGACCCTTAAGGTTCAGTTTAATCGCAATTGAAAAACTAAGGTTGTCCCCGTTGCATACCCCTGTCATTAGATCCTTTGAAAGATTCAAAGCATGCGTTGGTATGTCTTCTGGTAGATAATTTTAGGTCTGGTTGTGATTATGTGTTGAATGTTTTTTTGGAAATTATGTGAGGAATGAAAGACGTATTCCGGAAAAGTGTTTTAAGTTAACTGTTTGAGCATGTGTGTGTTGTAAATTAACTATGTTGCTGCCTGAAATTTGTGTGTTAAAATATTGTGTTTTCGTGTATGAAAATGTTACAAGTGTGATTTTCATATAAGGGTAATGTTGCTGGAAAAATGTCACCCGAATTACTCCAAGAATCAGCATAAAAACTTGAGAGAGAGATGAATTGAAAGAGACCAAATTTCCAGCTTGCTGGAAATGTTGGTCTCGGCCAAGAATTTGAAAAGTGAGCTATGTTTTAAAAAAATTTAAAAATTGTGAGGTCATTGGGAATTAAACCCAAGACCTCACCAAATGTAAATTACATAAAAAAAAATCATGAGAAAAATGAAAGGAAAAATAGATGTGGTGAGTGGGGATTGAACCCACAACCTCTTGAATAGATGAGAGAGTTAGGAGAAAAATAAAATGAGGTGAGTGGGGATTGAACCCACAACCTCTTGGATAGGTGAGAAAGTTAAGAGATAAATTAAGACAAAAAGAATGAGCTTGTGGGGGTTTGATCCCACAACCTCCTTGCCTTAAACGAGAAAGAGAGGAGGAAAAGAAAGGAAATATTATGGGAGTGATGTGGATCGAACTAGGGTCCCCCAAATATGAAAAATGCAATTATCAAGTTTAAAAAAAGATTAAGTGTTGCTCAAGGGATACGAAATTGGGTTCCCTTGCCCAATTCCGTATTGGCACATAAGTCATACGTAAACAAATATTTAATGAATGCTGCCCCTAAGGATCGAAATCAATATCTTGGCATACCTACAAGATGCATAAGTCTTGTACCACATAATCTTGGGTAAATATGAATCACTTAGACGAACTATGAGTGAAGCCTCATGGCTTGTATGTGTGAACTCATAAGTCTAGCATACGTTTAAAAGTAAGTGAACCTAAGATATTATGTGAAGAGATGATGAAACCCCAGAGGGGTTAGGTAAGAGTGTGACACACATTAAAGGGCCAAGTGTATTGGCATACGATGAAATGAACATTCATGTAAAGGGGTGAGTAATTATGAAGATGTAAATGTGCTAAAGTTAATGAATGTGGTGACAACGTGATAAGAGGCTAATGTAAAAGGTGAGAGAAATCTCAAATAAGCCTTAGTAAATGTTACCAAGACGTACTCACCTATGCGAGTGTAAAGTTAATGAAGAGACCAGTCTCTATGAACACTCTAATGAAAGTATTGAAGTTAAAGCATACTTAATACTAATGATGAGATGAGAAATCATCTAATGAGCTATGATTCCCCATGCTAGAAGCCAGCTTCTATGATGTATGAGATGAATGTAATGGAACTTTATACTGAGCACCGATAGGCTAGCTATGAGTCGCGATTCCTTCTTTCGGGAAGGCAGAGGTTCGTGTAATTCTCATAAGATGAGACTGACCGTCCAGACGGGTATGGGTCTCCTTATATCTCCTAGTCTTTGAACCTATACTGCCAATATAGGGTTCTAACAGGGTTCGAGTCTCTATATACGTTAGAATATTTTGGTTCACTTTGGCCGGTGATTCCACCTCTTTTTGGTGTGTGGTTAAACACTAGATTTCATGATGCTCACATGATCTATGTCGGTTAAGGTTAAAGTTCCCAAAGAAAGAATGAGGCCAGCTTCAAATAATGCACATAATGAAATGAACGATACCAAAGGTGTTAGGAAAGGATAATCAAGAGGTGAGCTAGACTTAAGTAATGACACTAGGTCATTCTTGGTCATTGCACAGTGAACCCGATGAAAGTCTTAAACTACATCCTAGGTATGGCTGGTGTTTACACTAGCTTACGAACTAATGAAAATAAAGTACGTATGAATGAAGCAGACTCTGTGTTTGCTAAAGAAGACTCCCTAGTTGAGGTCCTATATGTTGAGCCCTCATTTTGGGAAGTCCTAATGTCAAGTCCATGATTCCTAGGTCTCATGGCATATGAACGAATGATATGAAATATGTTATGTACTATATGCAATATGTTATGTGTTATATGCAATATGTTATGTGCTATATGCAATATGCTATGTGTTGTGTGCAATATGATACGTATGATGATGCATGTTACTCTCATAGCATGACTTTCCTAATCCAATTTTGGCAAGTCCACTGACTTGACTTTCCATAATTCATATCGTAGGAGAGATCTCTTCTTAATCATGCATATCCTTGGTGTGTGCTTGCATATACCCATACTTAGTACAAGTGTGTACTAATCCCATACAACTCTCTACATTTAGGTGCAGGTGCAGCTGGACGCTAGAGCTTACGAGTCGACGTTGAAGTTATCCGAACGTGGAGCTTTTATTCGAATTTGGTAGGCCCTCATGCTTTCGAGGATGCTTGCTATTTTATTCTAGCATTAGATGTAGGCATTAGCTAGTGGAGTATGTTCCACTAGTGTTTCTTTCCCAGTTTATTTCAGATATTGTATTGGTGCCATTTTTGGCAACTCTATATTTTTATATAGATATGACTATGTCTTTCATTTGATTATTTTGATATTAGATGGTTGTTGTGAACGCTTATGAGTTTACGTAGATAGTATTATGCGAGATCAGTGTTTTCCAATATAAGGTTTAGGTAAACAAAAGTTCAAATTTTCTGCTAAAATTAACCTAGATGAAGTAACGACGACGTATGTAGGCTTGTCTGTGACCTCTAAGAGGTCAACGACGCCGGTCTCGTCTTGGGTCTAGATCCCGGTCGTGACACGCTTTTGGGTCAAGGTAGTCAAAAGAGAAGAAATGGACACGAAACCATCTAAAAACCTCCTATAGTACCCACCTAAACCCAAGAAACTTCTAATGTCGGTTGGAGTCAATGGTCTAGGCCAATTCTTAACCGCCTTGGTTTTCTTTGGATCGACCTCAATACCCTCACTAGAGATGATATGACTAACAAACGCCACCGATCTCAACAAAAACTCACACTTGTTATACTTTGAAAATAGTTGTTGTTCCTTAAGGACTTGCAATACCACCCTCACTACACGGACCGACTCAATAGGGGGAATGTCGATTTCAAGATCTTTAACTCTTACGATGTGGTAAAGACATCCTTTAGAGATCATATTACAAGCTTTCAAACAAAAAAATGATACGACCTATAGGAGTTGAATTACCCCCTTTCCACTCTAAGACGGGTTCATTAGGAAAGTTGAACTTGACTACTCTAGTCTTATAATCAATGGAAACAAAAAAATGCATGCAACCAATCCATTCCCAATTTAACACCAAAATCAACCATATCAAGTTCTACCAAATCCACCCATTAACTCTATTGGGCAAGGATATAGGACAACTCCTAAAGACTCTTCAAGCCAACACGGAGTCACCCACCGGGGTTGTAATCGAAAATGGTTCAATCAATATATCGGGTAGAACATCAAACTTTTTAGCTACAAGAGGAGTTACAAATGATAATGTAGCACTGGGATGAAGTAAAGCATAAACATCAATAGAGAAGACTGGTAACATACCGGTGACCACATTGGGAGACTCATCTTGCTCGCCCAAAGAGCGGAGAGCATAAAAGTGGTTTCTCTTTGGAGCTTCGGAACTAGTAGCACTAGCTTGAGCTTGACCACTTCCCTTCTCTTGACTATTTATATTAGGTCAATCCCTCACCTTGTGGCCACTCTTGCCACACCCAAAGCAATTCTCCATCCCAATTAGACACTCACCCCAATGCTTCTTACCGCACTTGGAACAAGTTGGTTTTCTTGCTAGGTGAACTTCCACTTCTTGCTTTTTGAGACTTAGGGTTAGACACCCTATATTTATTAGCCTTGGTAAAGTTGGAGGGAACTTGGTTGGAAACCCTCTTTCTGAACCTAGGCTTGTCTTGAACCTCAAGCCTACCCTTGGACGTACCTCCCTCATAAGACTTAGCCCTCTTAAACTTTTTATTCTTACTCTTGAGTCTAGTCTCTTCAACTTGTTGTGCATGAACCATCAACCTAGAAATATCCATATTATCATGGAGAATCACCGAACGACACTCTTTCACCAAATCATCGGATACACTCGTGATAAAGCGACTCATGTCATCCCTTGGGTTAGACACCAAGGAAGGAGCATATTTGGACAACTTAGTAAACTTCAAGGAGTATTCTTGCACACTCGTACCTCATTGACGAAGGTTGATGAATTCTTCCACTTTCACCTCCCTTTTCTCCCTAGGAAAGAAGCGATCAAGGAAAGCCCTTCTAAACACCTCCTAAGTGATAGGACCCGCTCTCAAGGCCCTATTATCTCTCCATTCGGTGTATCATGTTTGGGCTATATCCTTGAGTTGGTAAGAAGCTAACTCGGCCTTTTCATTTCATGTCAACCCATGGCATAGAGAATCTTGTAGACCTCATCAATGAAGTCTTGGGGATCTTCATTCACTTTCCACCCATATAACATATGAGGGTTCATCCTCATGAAATCCCTCAAGCGGGTAGCCGTAGTACTAGAATTTTGTTGAACACGAGGTCCAACCTCCCTATTGTCTTGAGCCGTCATGGATTGGGCTTGAGAGGATACCGCTTGAGCTTGGGTAGTCATGGCTTGTGCCAAAGTCAAAAATCCCGACCTTATCTCCCCATCCGTCATAGGTGGAGGAATGACTGGAGCTTGGACTTGTGGAGGCACTTGGTTGTCTTGTGGAGGGACTTAGTTGTCTTGGGGAGGAAATCCCGCATTAGCCAAACCTTCCTCCACTCTTCTTGTCGCTGCACGTCTTGTAATCATATCCTATATCCATAAGAAAAGGATTAGAAGAAAGAGGAGCACATAGTGTTACAACTCATAAGGCACGACTTTCAAGATTACCAATAAATAAAGATTCCTAAGCGTCACATAGCCTCTCATTCATAAGTGTTTTGCGCTTCACACCTATGAACAAGACTCTAGGTAAACGTGGATCAATAAGACATCAATACTAAGATTTCTTTAACCTCATGCTCTGATACTAAGTTTGTCACGATCGTGGAGCACCCCCTAGACGTAACCCGCGTCCCCCTCCTCGGAGAGGACTAAGACTATCCTCTTAGCATTCTTCATCAAGTATCATAGGCTAAAAATGCAGAAAAATTAAAACTTTTCATATACATCTATATAGTGAGGTTTAAATAGACATCTCACATACTAAATATGGATTTTACATAGACTCCTCACATAGGATGCTTACATAGGCTTCTACTTTTAGATAACATAATCACTACATAAGAATTAGTCTAATACTTTATCTCATATTGAACCATCTAAACGAATACAAATCTTGGACATAGACAATACAAAGTCAACATGCACGTATAGACTTACATCAATATCCAAATGAAAGAGGAATGAACAATGTCTTTAAAACAATACAACATTAAAAGCTAGAATGTGGAACAAGGGAACAAGGTAACATCCCTGAACATGAGGACCTTCCAATACTTGGGAATAGGATCCAAGTTTTCTTCAATCGGTTTTCTAAGAACTCAATGACCAGAACCTACATAATTGTAGAAACATATAAATATGGGTTAGTACACCACTTGTACTAATTATGGTAACATATGCACAAAAACATTTGAAATCATGCTAAAAGGGACATTTGTTCAAAACCATGCCATGTTACTTTGAAAAGCCTTATGCACAACCAAGAACACATATAAGTCAATAATCACATATCCCTTAAGACAATACCATATTCAACACAAGACCAACATCATCAAATAGAGTCAAGTCAACATGTGTAGTAGCATATTAGATCATATAACCCAAGCAACTCCAACATCATGTTATAACAACAAAGCATGTACAAGAGTTCATAATATTACAACATATGCAAGACACTTACTTATAAACCCTTACCAAGCTCATTAGTGCAATGATCAAGTGAAGTCCTATAACCTTACTCAACAAAGTAAACAAACAAAGGATCACCAATAATGTCTAACTTCATATAGCATAGTATTAAGAGTAGTCATCATCATACTTAGCAATATAAACCAAAAACATGTTCATAAGTGAAACTAACATCATATAGTATCACCAATATGTAACGTCAACATATGCATATCATTTACTTTATGAGAACATTAGAACATCCTCCTAGGACTTCTCTCAAGGCCAACTAGTGCAATGTATAGGTATAGTCCCATACCCCTACCTAGACTAAGTCAAACCCCTCAAGTCACCCTAGTTAGAGTGCACTTTATTACTTTATTTTACTTTGGGGAACACTTGCCTTAACATACCTAGACCACATGGGCTAATGTGGAATCCGGTGTATGAAACCCTACACTGAAAGAATGTGGACTACTTGACAAGGTAGTACCAAAACATGAACATAGCATCTAGGTGGATACACTATCTAGTACTCCTATGGGGGCAACATAGTTTAAGAACTAGGAGACGTGCTTCAGACCCTCATTTTGCCATTGGCATTGTAATATCTATCTTATGAGTACAATAGTGAACCTACCTTCCCTACTTGGGAAGGGACACTCCTCACTACTAGTTCACTCGGAGCTAAGCTAGAGTCCCTTTTTGAAATGTATTTAAGCCTTTATTAATCATCATACCTTAGTATAGGTCATAGGAGACTAACCCCCTTGTATATCATCATCATTTAGCTCATTAAGAATTTCATGAGAATGTCCTTTCATGACAACCCTTCATTTGTGAGATTAACACATTATCATCATCATGTCATAGTAAGGCACATAGGTAATTATAACTAACCTTATATCATTACAACTTAATCATAATCTCACAATCCATATAGTCAAGACATTTCAATTACATTCATCATACCATTAACTATATAATCTAATTATAATTAATACTTATATTGGACATAATCATTATGTATAAGTCATCACAATTGAAGTAAGTATTCAAGATCATGGTCTTACCAATTCACCTTCACAAGCCTTCTTCCATGGTCTTGCCATCAACCAACCACATACAATAGTAATTAACACAAGAACTAAGTCAATTACATCACCACTACTTAATTCAACATCAATTCATGACCTTGGGTTCGGAAAATAGGGTCAATTCATGATCTCTTCCATAGAACTAGGTCTAATATCAAGAACTAACCTAATTCACCAATAATTCATCACAATAAATAATGACCAATAGAAATCAAGAACAATACAATTTGAAAGATCAATTTTGGATTATAAAGAAACCCAAGTTCAATTCATCTTTTGGAAATCAATTTTGAAAGAACCCTTTGGGGAAAGGAGTCCCAAAGGTCAAGAGTTCCCATAACTTGTTAATCCTTGAAGATTGATGGAGAGAAATTGAAGTTCTTTCATACCTAAGCCCCTTGACCTTGGTCTTCTATGGAGTCTTCTTTGGGGAGAGAGATAGTAGAGAGAAGGAAGAGAGTTTGAGTTTTGGGAATTGAAGGTGTTGGGTTAGTTTAATTAGGCTTAGCTCTTTATATAGGTCCTTAATTAACTTAATTAGACCTCTTGTAACCTTAATTACCCAAATAACTAATTAAATGAACTCACTTAAAACAAAACAGTAAAACCAGGCCTGACTTACGAGACCTCGACCTACGGTCAGTAGGTTAGTCGACGCCCCCTATGCCCTCCATGCTGCACATCTGTCGTTGGCGACAGAGAGTTGGTTTTTGGACAAATTTTGAAAATGGATAAGGCATCACCTATGGAGGACATCGATGCCTAAACATACTCTAACACTTGTTTGACATCTTTCCAGCAATTTTCATCAAATTCCAACTCATAAAGCCATGTAAAATAGACCAAGGCACACTAGGACATATTTCACTAATCTCCGGACGTCATTGACGTTTCTTGACTTCTTGACTCTAAAACTTTCTAAATGGTTTATAAAAATTATTTTCTTGTCTTAAAACAATCTTACCAACCTTTGATAATCATGTGAGGCTCTAGATTAGGTCTTGGACTTTCGGAGTGTTACACGAATCATCCCTAGAGATTGAGGAATTAAGTTCTATATTCGTTCTTGAATCATGATGTTTGATTGAGTTCTTGAGGCAATGATTTTTTTAAGGGGTTGAGTAAATTGACAGTTCTTGAGTGGGTTTTGCTGGAATTGTCCTGAGTTATAAGAATTTGAGAGTTTCTACTTTAGGATTTCAGGGGGTATGAGTTGATCAATTTTTGGAGAAGAACAAAAGATCATGCAGAAATTGGCACCCAAGTACGCGTCGCGGGCTTGCTACCTAGGGAGGAATTTCTCCCTCCGTGTCGCGGAGAGAACGTAGACTCTACTGTTTCAAAAATTATTTTCAACCAAATATTGTAATTCATATCCACATTGCGGACTTAATCTCCAGATAATATTTTTCGATCGCTTCTCATTATTATCTATCTAAAACTCATTTAATCATCACGATATCCTTCATATCATAAATCATTACCTTGAATTCATAATTCAAATTATAGGTATATTTAAGAATTAAGTCTTGAGAGTTCTTTAGATTCATTTTGAGAAGTCTTTTTACAATCTTTAAAACTTGTTTTAACACTTAATCATTTGAGTTGAGGACAAGTAGAGTTAAGTTCATTTTCTTTAAAACAATATATGAGAACTAAGTATTCTCAAGAGTAAATGTTTTTACATTTAATATGAGAGGAAACATCGATTTTCAAAAGAGTTCATGAGGAGTTTTAAGTAATATCTCTTTTTAGACAAACCTTTTGAGTAATAATATCAGAGTTGAGGAAGAGGAAATGTTTTCTTTAAAACATAATGAGCTAACTTATATTTTTGGAGTAGTATTGAGCATTGAGGTGGGGAAGAGTCCTAACAACTTACAGCACCCACAAATCATGTAGCCAACGTGGGTGAAAAGGGTTATACTTTTTAGATGGTTCCTTATTATTTTTTTAAGCATAGACTACTAGATCCACTTAATTGATGAGTTCTATACCCCTGGTAAAGTGTATGACAGTTTTGGTAGTGTGGGCTAGACAATGTATCATCACATAGCTCGTAATGATGGTTGTCGGTAAGGGTGTTCATGGTTCGGTTTAGATCGGTTATTAGTCAAAATTAAAACCAAACCAACTTAAATCGGTTTTTAAATTTCTAAAATCAAACCAAATCAAATCAAAAAAGTAAATGTCGGTTTGTTTAATGCCGTTTGGTTCGGTTTGGTTAGATTTTTTTGGGTTTTTCGGTTTGAAAGTAATAAGTTTGTTGAGGACATACGCATCTTAATAGAAAAAAACACTTAATATATGAATAATTCACAAACAAGCTATTACATGAACAAAGTGATTCATTCAATGTACCAAGTTTTAGAAACTAAAAAAACTCATTGTCAATAGCATAAAGTTGGCTAAATATTCTGGATATCTCAACATCTTATCAATAAACTTTTCAATAAAATCACACCTTAAAATATTGAGAAATTACTTCTAAGAAAATAACCAATATTTCATAGTCAAAACTAATCTATTTCAATGGTTGAGTATTAATGTAGAATGACAAGGTTGTCTCTTATGCCTCGAGAAATATTAAGGTTCACGAGGAGAATTACCCAACCCATGATCTAGAGTTGGTTATTTTAGTATTTTCTCAGAAAATAAGGTGTCACTATCTTTATGGTGTTCATGTAGATGTCTTCACTGATCACAAGAGTGTGGCATAAGTATTCAGTCAAAAAGAGTTTAATCTGAGATAGAGGAGGTGGGTGGAGTTACTCAAGGATTATGATATGAGTATTCTCTATAACATTCCGAAAGTTCCATGAATTATTCTAGAGCCTCACTAGATGAACCTGTCACACCCGGAATCTAGACCCCAGATGAGACCGGCGTCGTTAACCTCTCAGAGGTCGCAGACAAGCCTCTTCTTAGCTTTCATCACAATCATACAGTTAAATTTGCGAAAAATTTAAAACTTTTTAATACTTATTGAAGTGTACATAGACTTCATATAATACTGCATAAGAGTGATATTCTAATAAGCTCAAACAAGCAACCATCTATCAATAGATTAAACAATCGAAATGAAGAATCATAATAATAATAATAGTTTGCCAAATCAGTCTTATTACAAACGCTTGAACAAATGATTGAAATAAAACGCTAGAGACAACATCCACTAGCTATGTCTAATGTACTAAAGCTAGAATAATAAATATAGCATCCTCGAACTCAAGAGGACCTACCAAAGTCTGGAGATCGCTAATCCAAACCGCTTCGACGAATCTTCAATCTTCTCAAGAACGTGCACCTATAAAAATAGTAATAGTATAGGGGTTAGTACACACTTTTACTAGGTATGGGTGTATGCACATAAACACATAAGGACTATGCATGATCAAGGAAATCTCTTCCTAAAGCAACATGCCGTTTCTGGAAAGTAAAGTCACTATACTTTCCTAATTCGTTATTCGTGAATTATGCTATGAATATGACATGTTCTCATGCACTTAAGGCACACAACTCATTTTCTGTATGAACATAAGACCTTGGAATCATGAACATAATTTTAGAACAACTCAAGCAAAAGTTAATAAATTTGCTCCTCTTAGGCCAAGAGCTCACCTCTCCAGCCTTAGTTTATTTTTCAGTCTTTTCTTCTTTCTGTTGAGTAGTTCAATGATCTCCTTTAATCCTATGTTTTACCTACAAGTGCAATGATTCATTGTAGTCACATACCTACAATGAATCGAGTAAGTAATCCAAAGGACTAAGGAAATGATTTTGCTACCTTACTTACAAGTTAGATTTTTCATTCTTCTTAAATTGGGCATGAATGTATTTATACGCCAATCTTTATTGGCTATACCCATTCTTTGATTATTTGCATAATATATAGATCTTGGGGCATATATTAATACTCCAACATTAGCATAAACCAATAACTTGTTAAAACTTCATTTTTATCAAACATTGATGATTTGACATATATAAGCTCTTGATTACTTAGTTTACTTTGAACTTATATTTCTTCTTCTTTGATCTGTGTTCACTGTGAACATGCTTCTTTCTTTCTTACTTACTTCTTTAAAGAAATCTTTATCATTAACTTATATAGATCATATGAGCTTACATGAAATCCAGTGTCTTCCCCACACCGAAAAGAGGTGGTTCACCGGCTAAGGTTAAACCAAGTCCAGTGTCTTCCCCACATCGAAAAGAGGTGGTTCACCGGTTAGAGTGAAGCCAAGGTCAGTGTCTTATCCACACCGAAAAGAGGTGGATCACCGGCTAAAGTGAAACCAAAGTCAGTGTCTTCCCCACACCGAAAAGAGGTGGTTCACGGCTAAAGTGAAACCGAATACTTTCCTGATCTTTTAACCGACATAGATCATGTGAGCTAAACATGAAATCCAGTGTCTTCCCCACACCGAAAAGAGGTGGTATCATCGGCCAAAGTGAAACCGAATACTACCTAGCATTCTTAGGTGGAGTCATCCACTAGCTAGTCCCTATGCTGGCAACATAGTTCAAAGACTAGGAGACTTCGGAGACCCTGGTCCACCTGGGTGGTGATCTCGTCTCATGAGGCTTACATGTGATGGAACAAGCTCATTGCTAGTCTATCGGTGCTTAGCTCAGATTTATTTTACTTTACAACTTTTAGAGTTGACTCAAACATTATGGAAGCTTGATTCTAGTATGAGGTATGCTTAGCTCAATGGATGACTGATCATCCCTTTCTTATATACTTGATGAATGTGAAATTAATCTTACATTATCATTATGGTGCGAGTGAGACTTGTCTCACGGTTTCTAGCACCCTCTTATGTGAGTATCTTTGACATAATCGTTTAAGTGTAAGTGAGGTCTGTCTCACTTCCTTTAACATTTTGTATTGTGTCAATTTCATAACTTATAAGCTTATAGTTATTTCATTACTTACCTTATCTTGTTCAACGTTAATTGATAGTCTTGTACCATTCTTTATGAAAGTTATAACGACTTATTCAATGCTATTATGATCATAATTCGTTTGAATAGGGTATGTTGGGACTGGTCCCAATGATTGGCATACCCTATGTTATGAGTTCATATTTTTGGAAATAATATTTTGGACATAGTTTTGCTAGCCAATTTGTTGGCATAATTCAAACTTTCACTAGATACTTATCATAATATTATCACTAGCCATGTCAATTACTTCATGAATATATTATAGTAATCTATCATGTTAAACAAGCCAACTTTTAACCTTTGATTATCGTATGAAACAATTCAATAAACAACTTATCACAATTTCATCTTCTCGAACACAAGTAGGCATTACAACGTTCATCGTCTCATGTAAATAATACCCTAAGCATACAGATCTAACATGTAGGTTTCATTCGACATTATAAATCATGGAAACATACACATAATTATCAGTTAGCACCACATACCAACAACATGCTCGAGATTTACATTATACATACTACAAGAATTGGAAATAGGAAAACTAGGGAGATGAACATGCGATTCATTGGGAACAACCCTAGTTTCGATATTCTTGTATTCAAAAACGTTAAAAAGCCTCTTGGGGAAAGGAATCCAAGAGAGAAAACCCATACCTTACTATAGAATTGAATCTACGAAGATCACCTTGCACTTTGCACGAAAACCTTGAAGTCGCCTAAGGTTTTTCTCACGTTGTTCACTGTTTTTAGTCGTAGGGTTTACTGATGAATAACGTGAGTCTAAGTCTTTAGGAACTGAATATGACTAATTCAACTTATACTAAATAACTTAATTAAATAACTCAATTATCTAATTACCAAAACGCCCCTCCTAAATTGACTAAAAATAGGAGAACATTTGACTTGACCGAATTCTTAAATTTTTGCTTAAGGATTTCGGTTTGACCATTCAAATTAATTAATTATGTTGATAATTTATTTAATTAGGTAGCCTAGGTTAATTACTAAAGTACCCCTAAGTTGTTAGGACCATAACTAACCCTTTGGACCATCCTAGGTTAGGTACTAGGATGTTTCTTCAGTTAGTTACTCGGTTGGTGTCACCCGGTTAGGTCTTATGTTGTCGGGTCCACTAGTTAGTTATTTTTGGTTAGTCCAAGGTTAGTTAGCTAGTTAGGTCAGTTATTTAGATCTTAGGACCGGTTAGGGAGCTTGGCCCCACGTGGCTTGACCCAGACGCGCGCCTGTCCCTTAACCACTCTAACCGAATCGGTTAGCTTGGTCTCTCGGCCGGTTGAACATGTGCTTGCACATGTGTTGCCGTTCACTTTCCTAAATATCCACTCTTGAAAGTTCATTTGGAATGTTCACTTATTGTCCCAAGGATCCTCACTATGTTCTTGGGTTGCTTATTCTACATGATCATTTTAAATGATTATGTGCTATGGTACCTAGGCTTGACACTTGGATGCCTAGTACCTAATGTGAGTGTATGTGAAGAATAATTATATTAGTCTAGGGTCTTCATTGCAGGTACAATTCTTAAACAAGCTAGGATTATATTTTAAACACTTGTTAATACATAAAATTTGGCTAACACCCTTAAGCGAATATTCTCTAATATGCCCAATATTACTCAATATTGGGCATTGGGATGCCTATGTATCCCAGTACATATTCTTAAAACCTAATAGGCTCTTCACAAAACATGTACATTTTCTATAAACTCAATTAGGGAGTGTTAGAGTTAAAATATCAAGAAACAACCATGATGTCCGGAGATTTGTGAAAAGTGAGCTAGTGTGCCTTAGAGTGTTCAAGGGGTTTTAAGAGTTGGAATTAAGTCAAATTTGGTATAAAGGTTTAAAATACATATTAGGATGTGTTTAGGGTTGAACATTTTGGGTATGACTCCCCAAGGACCACCCTAAGGGTCCTTGAGGAGGACCCATCCATTGACACTCAAAAGTTGTCATTTGGCAATGTACAACCACGAGCATAAACGATGATCCGTCGTTTGGTCGACGCTCCGTTGATTGTGTCGTTGGTTGACACTTAGACACAGTACCAAAAGGCTCCCAAAAATGAGTCTCTGAAAAGAACCACGGATGACCAGCACGGTTCGTGGTCTGGTCGACGGCCCGTCGACGTGTAGTTATCGATTGAGGCCCTGGTGCACTGTCTTAAATCACCTGAGGAGAGGGAGTTTAGTTAATTAGTTAGTTAATTAATTAGGGGTTAAGGGGTGGTTAAATTATTTATTTGGGGACTATAAAAGGGTTCCAACTCATTAAACTAACCTAACTCCATTAAAATTCAAAAAACCCACATAGCTCCAACTTCTCTCTAGTTTCTCTCTCCCCAAACTCAAACCTCTATTGAAGAAACACTAGAGCTCCACGAGAAGGACGAATTCACCAAGTAATCCATCTCAAATTCATGGCAAAATCATCCTTAGGGTATGGTTTCTTTCACGCTTGGGATCCTTTTCCGTAAGAGGTTCCTTTGTTTCACGCTTGGGATCCTTAAGGTATGGAAAAATTATCCTTAAGGTATCGTGGCAAAATACATTTTCAAACTTCCCCAAGACTAGTTTTTCAATCTATACATGGGTTCTCTTTTAAAAATGAAATTGTTATTCAATTGTGATGAATTATGATCTTGCATTGTTGATTAACTATGTAATTATGGCAAATTATTGGTAATCACATGAGATCTTTCCTTGAACCCTTATTCTTCCCTAAGCTCATTATATCTTGAAATTCTGTGGAAATTGTTGAGGAGGATGAGTATATGGATTATGTAGAATGATAATTGCCATGTATTAATACTTGAATTTACCTTGGTTCTGTATTCTTTGGTAATGGGAGTCTGAAGATCATGAAAAGTTTAACAAGGTATGTTGGGTGGTTCTTCTTGAATCCAATTATGAAAGATGAGTTACTTAGATAGTAATTCTCCTATGTCTATTGTGTGGTTGTAATGTTGATGACAAGTAATCCTCATCCTTAACCCTAGACACTTGAATTTGTTATGAAGTATGTATGAATGGTATAATATTATTATTATTATATAATTGAAAGCAGTTCTCATGATTATGATAAAGTGTTAAGTGAAAGGTTTACTCACTTGTATGGGGTTTCTAAAGTGAAACGGTAGTTCTCACTTATGAGTACCTATGAGTTATTATGATAAGATGTTTACATAGAGGTCTGATATAGACTAATGTGAATCTGTATTATGAGTAAAGATGATTACTAAAGGGAATAAATGCTTAGTACTGAAAGGGCATGTAAATGAGATGGGTGTCTCACATTTAGTAAGTCCAGCTCCCCATATGGGTTTCCTCACGTTTAGTAAGTTCGGATTCTCAAGTTATATGTTGTCTCATGAGACGGAAACCTCCACGTCTAGCAAGTCAAGGCTTCTAGTAATAATCTCCTGACCCTTAACTATGTGCCCACATAGGACTCTAGCTTAGTGGATCCACCTAGATAGCTATGTACAAAAGGTTACACCTTAGGCAAGTGTTAACGCTCTCTTTTTGGTGTGGGCGTAGAACACCGGATTCCATGTAGCTCACATGTTCTCATGTTGGTTATTGCACTTCTTTCCCTAATTTAAAAGTAAATGAACAAGTTAAGTATGTAAACTCTTGTTAGGGCTTTTCTTAAAGGTTTCTACATAGTGTGAGGGAGGGTATGGGATTTCTCTTAAACATTGCACATGTGGAATACTAAGGGATGGTTCTAGTAGTGTTCTTTTATGATTAAGTTGATTACATGTTATGTATGTCAAGTTATATATGGTCTTGTGAATAAAGCATGTAATGATGAAATACAATGTTATGTTGTATGCATGAAGTAGGTGACTTAATGTGGTACTTACCTTTGGATAGGGTTATGGGGTTTTATTCTTGGCATTGCACAAGTATTGCTTGAGTTGTTTATATGTTGGGTTAATATCATATTGGGTGGACTTATGATGATTCATTCTAACTGCATGTTAACGTTATTTGAAACTAAGCATGCTTTTGACTAAATTGTCCCTTTTCTCATGCATTGATGATTTTATGCATAGAAGTCATACTTAGTACATGTGGTTTGTACTAACTCATATTTCTTCCCTTTTTCCCCAACATTATAGGTTCCGGCCATTGAAGATCTTCTAGGCTATTTGCAAGGAAGACTTGGATCTTTCCCTAGTCATTGGTGAGTCCTCAAGTCTGAGGATGGTGTCATATTTCTAGCTTTATTAGGATTGGATATGTCAAAGATAATTTGTTCTTTCCTTATCTTTTGGAGACTTTGTTGTAAGCCAATATGTGTCATAATTGTACTAGTGTAAGGGCTATGCCCAAATTCATATGTTCTATGATAGATGATTTATATGTGAGACAAAAGATTAGACTATTTCATATGAATTGACTATATTGCATAAACGAGAAGTGTATGTACACTTTATAAGCGAGGAGTCTATGTAAACTCCATATATGATCAATGAGAAGTCTAAGTATACTTTCGCATTTTTTTACCTATGATATGCCATGATGTATGCTAAGGGCTAGTCTAAGTTCTCTTCGAGGACGAAGATGTCGGTTACGTCTAGGGGGTGCTCCACTGTCGTGACAAACTTGGTATCAGAGCATGAGGTTGAATAATCTTAGGATTTATGTCTCACTAAACCACGTCAAGTAGAGTCTTATCCATAATTGTGAAGCGCGCCACACTTATGATTGGAGGTTATGGGATGCTTAGGAAAGTCTCACATCTTTGGTATTCTTGAAGTCGTGCCTCTAGAGTCTTGACTCTATGTTCCTTTTCTTCCAATCTCTTTCTTTTGCTTATAGGAAACGAATACAAGAAGGAACAGTGCTCGAAGGGTCGAAGAGGAGAATGTGAATGAGGCAGTTCCCCCTCCGGCTCCTCAAAACCCTCAAGTTCCTATTAAAGAAAGGTATATGTCTAATATTGAGTTAAGGGAGGCCATTCATACTTTGACTCAAGTGTTTTGTATTCAAGTTCCTAGGGATGCTAGGGTAAAAGTGAACCCCAATACTAGCCCATCGCATCAAGGATAAGGGATTTCACAAGGATGAATCCCCCTACTTTCTTTGCCTCCAAAGTGGAGGAGGACCCGCAAGGGTTTGATGAAGTGTTCAAGGTACTGGATGCTATGGGAGTGTCTTGTCAAGAAAAAGCAGATCTAGCCGCCTATCAACTCAAAGATGTGGCTCAAGTTTTGTATGATCAGTGGAAGGATGAGAGGCCGATTAGAGAAGGTCGGATTACTTAGGGGGCTTTCAAGATGTTTTTCCTTGATAGGTTCTTTCCCTTGGAGCTAAGGGAGAGGAAAATGCAAGAATTCATCAACCTTCGCCAAAGGGTATGAGTGTGAAGAAATATAGCCTCAAGCTCACTAAACTATCCAAGTATGCTCCTACTATGGTGGCGGATTCTAGGTCAAAGATGAACAAATTTGTTATGGGGATATCCGATCTTCTGGTTAATGAATGCAGGTCGTCTATGTTGATTCCTAACATGGACATCTCCCGTCTCATGGTTCATGCCGAAAAAATTGAGGAGCAAAAGCTTAAGCAAGTTGGTAAGGAATTAAAGAGAAAAAGGGTCGAAGATGGAAATTCTTCTAAGGCTAGATTTGAGGGGCAAGATAAGCCAAGGTTCAAGTAGAGGTTCCCCAGTCAAGGCCCTTCTAACATCCCAAGAATCAACAAAGGTAAGGGGTCTACACCCAAGCGTCAAGAGGGGAAAGGTGGTGGTCCTTATGTTGAGAAGCCTATTTGTGCTAAGTGTGGTAGAAAACATGAAGCCAAGTGTCTAGTTGGCACGGGTAAATGCTATAGTTGTGGTAAAAGTGGACACATAAAGAGGGATTGTCCCATGATGAAGGCTCAATGAAGGGAGAATGTTCAAGCACAAGCAAGTGCTCCCAATCCCGATGTTCCAATGATGAACCGCTTCTTTGCTCTTCTCTCTATGGGTGATTGAGAGGAGTCTCCCGATGTTGCCACCAGTATGTTACAAGTGTTTTCCATTAATGTGTATGATTTACTAGTGTAGCGACCCTCATAATGAAATAGGTCTAACTAGAGCTTTGCAAGTGTCTCATAGGTTAATAATGTGTTAAAATAGTGAATTTTAGTGCTTTAGGTCATTTTGGTAAGTTTGGAGGTCAAATGTCAAGGGACAACCAAGACGTTCAATGACTAGACGCCTATGTGCTTGCATGTGTTCTTGTGTGCCTTTTCATGTTTTGGGAGTTGTTAGGGGTTAAAGTTGATAGGTGAGGAACCTAAGACCTAGATGACCATGTTTAGGGGTTTAACGTCCGAGTACGACTCCACCTAGGACCCACGAGGGTCCCTAGAAGAGGACCCCAACTCTAAGGCTAAAACTGCCAAACGACGCCCCTTCTTGACGAGCAGTAGACTGGATGACGCCCTGTCGTTTGGGGGCGTAGACCATACTTAGTGGTGGTAAACTTATCCCCACAAATGATAGTCTCTAAACCAAACTATTCCCAACAGGACGGGTCATCGTTCAAACGACGCCCAATAGCTTGGGTCTGTCGTTTTGCACCTACAAAAACTGCAGTGATTCGGCCAAGCTTGGGGTGTTTTTGTAAATTCACCCCAAGTCTTTTATGAATCATGGACTTCTTTTTTAGGGTCTTTATGGTATTTTAAGTTAGTTTTTATTACTAGAACCCAAGTTAGTGTTCAGTTTCAAAAAGTAGAACCCCTCCCTCAAGAAAGACTCTCTCAAACCGCATTGAACCTTGAACTCAAGGAAGGGATAGGATTGAAGGTTTTGGACGTTTTATTCACCAACATTTCGTGGGTTTCTTCATATTAAGGTACGGTAGTTCATCCTTGAACCTTCTTTCATTCAAGGAGCCATTCCAAAGACTTTTCAAAATGAGTTTCAAACTCCAAACTCATCTATTTTTTATTCTAAACATGGGTCATTGAATGAAAACGTTTTAGTGATTGAAATATGTTATTTTTAGTGTTAGTTGATGATTTAAAGTTAAAACCCCAATGAACCCATGCTCATGCATATTATCAACTTTTCACTTATGGAGTGTGTTTAGTTTTTATGGCTAGATAATGTTAGAGTTGTGTTTATTATGTTATATTGTGGATTAACTACTGCCTATTTATGATTTATTATGATGTTTTGGTGAAATATTGACAAAAGGTGGTAAAGGCTTGGATGGAGGGTAAGTTGATCTATCTTGCTTAGTTTTATGGTCCACCTTTGGTGGCGGTGTTTATTTGATGTATATGAATATGTATGTATAAATATGTGTATTGTGATTATGGCCTTGAAGACATAGCATGTGAAGTAAAGTGATGATTTTGAATGATATGCATGTGTTATTTTTATGAAGTTGTTAATGTGTGACTTGAAGATATTATTTCTAAATGAACTGTGTATACGTGAAGCATGATAGTGTGTGAATTATGATGAATGAAGGTGTAAGCATGTTTAGAAGTAAATGTTATGAATTTGGTGATTATGTGAAAGGTGTGCTCATATGTACTCACACACACTATGAATGAAAGAATGAAGTTATGAATGTAAATGGGGGATTGTAAGGTAGACAGTCTTCGTGAGTAGAGATGAAGTGTCTAGACCATTCCCTACTATTCCTTAAGAACTCTAGTAATGAAAAGGGGGATTTTGGGGTGGACACTCTTCGTGAGTTGAGATGAAGTGTTTAGTAGCAACCTTACTATTACCAAGAGTTTTCTAAGATAGTTTGGAGGTTGGGTACTCTTTGAGTTGAGATAGGTTATTCAAAAGTAACCTCTAGGGATAAGTACCCTTCATTAGTTGAGATGTGGTGTTAAATAGTTATCCCTTAACCTATAGTGAATGAATGTTTAAGACTCCGTGGGGGAGGATGGATACTCTTCGTGAGTTGAGATATTGTATCCAATGTACCTCTTGAGATGAGTGCTCTTCGTGAGTTGAGAATGAGTTACTTCAAAGCAATATCCTTATCCCTTAACTATGCTCCTGCATAGGTGTAGCTATTGGAGAATCCATGTAAAGGCTAAGAGAATGACCCTACCTTAGGCAAGTAAGGATCCCTCATCCGGTAGTGGTTAATACCGGGATTCCATGTCTAGCTCTCATGATCTATATTGATTAACGCTAGCCCCCACAAATGAATGTAATGAACTAAATCTTCTAAAGGGTGAACTACTTAGGGTAGGTGGTGGAATGGGACGCTATCTATCCATTGCATAAGTAGGTATTTGGAGGGATTCTAGGTGTGTCCTTATATAAGCATGTATGAATGGGTCATTATATGATGTTAATGAAGTAATGTGACTTTATTTCTAATGTTAAAAAAGCATGTTGATATCATGTCTTGTATGATGAAAGTTATTTATATGATGAAAGTGATGTGCCTAGTCTAAAGGAATTCTCAAGGAGCACTAAGGTGGAAGTAGTAGGATGGAATGCTACTTTCACATTGCACTAAGTGTAACTTGAGGGTTGTTTTGGAGGATGGTCTTTATGTGAAGTTCCTAAATGCATGTTGTTCCATCTAGTACCTTCAGTAATGAATGTTGTCTTGTTAAATGAAATTAAGTATGCTTATCTTTGGTAGTCTTAAGGATCACTTAAGTATGTATTGAAGAGATTGTATGGGCGGTTTCTTCATGTCTTACCTAGGTGAGTCTTAGGATAACTTGGGATAGGAAAGAGTCTATATTCCAAAGTATATGTGAAGTTAAGTGAAGGTTCTTAGAAGGCAAAGCTTGGGAAGTTGAATCTTCCAAGATTGGTATGTCCTCATATAACTATAATTTCTTTCTTTGATGACTTTGTATAAGACTTAGTATGTTTTTTTCGATGTAAAGGGTCGTGACCCTATGATATTTAGGATGTGTCTTTAAGTTTGCTTGTGATGATGAGACTTGTTCCTTAGCTTTTATAAAAGAAGTTTCTTATTATTATTGTTGTAAAAAGTTTTAATTTCGCACTACTTTTCATACTTATGTAATGAATGATAACTAAGAGGCTTGTACAAGACCTTCGAGGGATCAAGTACGCCATGTCTTATAGGGTGTACTTGCGGGTCATTACAAACTTGGTATCAGAGCATAAGGTTTTGGGAAATATTTTAAGGTCCAAAGTCTCACAAGCCACGTCTAGTAGTGTCTTTTTCATCGGTGTTAGTCGCAACACATCCATGAGCGAGAGGCTATAAGACGATAGAAGTTTCACTTTTTTTATTACTCTAGTGTCTTGCCATAGAGTTGAGTTCTATAAGTGTCTTTTCTCAACCTCTTCTCCTGTGTTTATTATAACACCTCCAAAAATGACTTCGGTGAAACTAGGTCCTAATGTGTGTGACATGAAGTCTTGAAGTCCTAAGATGGTTTAAATGATGTTTGAGGCAGTGTTTCAAGATTTTGGTGAAGTTTGAAGTCAAACATCAAGGGACGACCAAGACGTTCGACGACTAGTCACATATGTGCCTTATGTGTTTTCATGTGCTTATTTATGAGTAATGATCTAATGAGGTCCTTATATTGTTGATAATAGTGTTTAGAGTTAGTATGTTGAATTTGGTAAGGTTTGGAGGTCAAACGTCCAAGAACGTCCGATGAAGTTTGAAAGATAGTCATTTGACGTCCTTGTGAGTTTGGATGTGTTTTAGCATGTTGTGTAGCTTTTTTTATGTTGAACTTGTTTGGAGATATTCCTAATACCTAGATGTGAGTGTTTAGAGGTTTAAATTCCGGGTATGACTCCACCTAGGACCTACAAGGGTCCCTAGAAGGAGGACCCCAGCATGGAGCTCAACACTGCCATGCAATGGCAATCGACTGCCCCAAACGATGGCCAGTCGACCATACGACGGCCCGTCGATGGGTGGCATCGATGGATCCATGTATTCTGATGGATGAGGAGCTTCAGAAGCAACCAACGGACCCCATCGATGGGGCATAGTCTCACCAATGGACCGTCGATGGTGCTGCAAATTTTCTGCCAGCTTTCTGTTAAGACTTGGGGGGTTTTGGAAAATTCACCCCAAGTCTTATAAAATAGGAGGATGGTTATTTTGGGTTTTTATGGGTATTTTAAGAGTATATAAGTCAAGAAACTCTCATTTAAACCCTAGAACCTAGATCAAAGATCATTCCCTCCCAAAGTTTCTCAAAAAACCTCCATGAGAGCTCAAGGTGAAGATGGAGCTTGAAGAGGGATCCTCAATGGAGTTTCTTCTTAAATTATCATTGGGTTATTCTAATAAGGTATGGTAGTTCTTCATCTAAGGTTTTCTATCACCTTAGAGTCAATTTCAAAGATGATTTTCAAAGATGAAAAAAGATTAACAAAAAAGTCCAATTTCTACTCTAAGTCTTGGGTTCTTGCATGAAACGTTTTCAAACCTTAAGATATGATATTATTGATGTATAATTGATATTTTCCAATGAAATTCTTCATGAACCCTTGACCTTCTCAAATCTCTAAATTTGACTAAAATATGGGTGAATTGATCATGCTTTGATATTAATGAATTCATGTGTAATTCTTATGGGCTTTTGATTTATGTAAAGAATATGATTGTATGGCTTATAGGCTGTTTCAATTTAATCAATTGAGTATTGTATACTCTTAGATCCATTGTATATTAATCTTATTGAATTTATATTGACTTAATGCTTATGAATTCTAGTGTAGTTTTCTATGGGCTATTGAATGATGTAAGAATTGTATTCAATTGATGTATAGGTTATCTTATATTGATAAACCTATATTGAATTGACCAAGATTCATTGAGTATTATGGTTATTGTATTGAATTGATCTTCATGTCCATGGGTAAGGGCCTTATGGTATCGAATTGGATGATTTAGCTTTGGATTGAAGTGGTGAGATTAAATGGGTGGTATGCTGCCCTAACACTCTTAATATTATGTATTGATTTTGTAATTTATATCTTAAATTATGTGTGACTGGTATGGCCCACTTATGGTGGCGGTGTTATGTGTGTTGCCTTGTCGGCGTTACGTTATGTATTATGATGATCATCGCCTTGTCGGCACTACTTGAAGTATTATGATGATTTGTATAGTTGATTATGTCAAGTATGATCATATCTACCTACATTTGAAGTAATGTTAAAGTATGTGGTTTCTTCTATTGATGTTATTTAGGTGATCATGTTAGACTATGACTATGTCTTTGTGTGTGTAGTCTTAGAGTTGATGCATGAATATTCCTACTTGACTATAGGAGCCTATGATGACTATATTGATGATGTTACAGTAGTGTATAGGATGACTTAAAGTTGATAATGGTTATTCCTATGTGCTTCTAGAATGACATGTAATATGTGCTAAAGTGAAGTATGTTGTGTCTTGTTTTGGTAGACTTGTGTCCCTTACTTGATGCATGTATAAATGTGAATATGAGATGTCTTGACTTAGGATGATAAAGCCTCTTATTCTTGAATTTATGAATGATATGAGACCTTGAATGATGTTAAGAAGGTACTTTATGTGAAACCTTGAACCTAGTGGTAAGGTTATGAACCTTGAAGTCGAAAGCCGTAATGGTATCCTTCTTGTAATGAATGATGGACTTAAGGTTGATTGGCTGGAACGGCATCATATCAATCCTTAGGAAAGTCATTATGAGTTATCTTGTCACCATTGTAAGGCATCCCTAGGGATCCTCTTTGGTAGGGTGAATGTGATTGGGTTATGAACTTGATATGGAACCCTTTCGTATGAACCTTTAACGTGAATTGCTCCATGAGAACAAAGGCTAGCAACGAGTGAGTAAGGTAAGGGAGTAGCTCTAGTTCAAGGATGAGGCTAGAGTACAAAGTAAGCCCTTCATATTCCTTAACCATTTGCCTACATGGGATGTGTCCAAGTTCTACCATTGGTAAGTAGAACACCCTCCATTGGAGTAGGTTATAACTCCGGATTCCATGATTTGCTACCATGGTCTATGTTGATTATTGCCTATTCTCATCATGTGGGATACCTACAAGTATTGTATAAGTTTTATGATGTTTAGGTGGTGGTATAGGACGCTATCTAGACATTGCACAATAGGCTTTGAAGATGTTAGTGAGGGTCCCTGGGTCTTCTCCAAGACCATTACTTGAATGTCCTTTTGTAATGACAGAGTCTTAAATGAAATAATGAATGAAATGATTTAGTTTAAGAGAGTAAGTTAAATGAATAAGTACTTATCTAGAGTAGTTAAGCGTTGTCTGGTTAAGGTGTGAAGGGGCCATAGGAATGGTCACTTCATCTCTTACCTAGATGAGTCTTAAGAATGACTCTAGTTAGGAAGGTTGGTTGATTATGTAGACATGACCCAAACTTAGGTAGTCTTAATGATCACTTAGGTAATCTTGAAGAGGTCAATCATGGACGTTATCTTCTTGATTTACTTAAGTAAGTCTTTTGACAACCTTTGGAAGGGAGAATGTCATGTTTTATGTATGCTATTGTATTACGTGAGAATGATTCTATCTTAGGTAGTCTATAGGATCTCTTAAGTGTGTGTAAGGGATTGTATGGGCGTTCGCTTCACAACTCACTCAAGTGAACCTTAAAATCACCTTTGGTAGGAGGATTTCATGTTCATGTGCTTGATATGATGTGAATGTGTGCATCTCATAATAGGTGGTCTTAAGGATCATTTAGGTGTGTCTAGAGAGGGTGTTTGGGCGGTCTCTCTTTGTCTTACTTAAGTGAGTCTTAAGATAGCTTTTAGTGAGGGAATTGCATGCTAGAAAGTATCCCTTGTGAAGTTGACAAACTTCACTGTAACAGTGAAGTTAGTTCACTGTAACTTGGCATGAGTTTACTGTAATGTTGCTAAAAATGTGAATAATTGCTTAAATGATTTCTTATGTGTTCCTTAGGTGTTAAATATTGTTCTTATGCTTATAGTATGATGTTTTAATCAAAATTCATGAAAAGCATGCTATTTATTAAATGTCCCTTTTTTATTATTTTTGCATGGCTTCCATACTTAGTGCATCTAATGTGCTAACCCCTTCTCTTCCCTTTTTGGCTAAAGTGTAGGGAATTGGAATTCTTGATATGTCATGGAGGATGGATAGGTTTCTAAGGGTTGAAGATGAAGTATTGGTGAGTCATCATCGATTCGAGGACAATATCCACATGTTCCTTTATGTCTTAGTCTTTATTTTATGTCTTGTATGGGCTTAGTCCCAAGTGTTGTATACTCCAAATTTTAGATGGTTCAATGAGATGTTGTAAAGGTTTAATATTTTAATGAAAGTCTTCCGCTTGCGTATTCATTATGGAAAGAGTTCTTCTTGTGTGAAGAAAGTTTTAAATTCTTACTCATTCTAGAATGTTTATTATGCAATGAATGATACGAGTGGCTCAACTGAGACTTCTTGAAGTCTCATTTTCCGTGTGTCGACCCAAGGATGCTCTAACTTCTATGGTGTACTTGTGGATTTTTACATTTATAGGACATGAATACGAGGATAACACCCGATAGAAGGGAGAAGGGAGGAGGGAGGAGTAGCTAATGAGAGGATTCATCCCTGGGGTGACCAAGTCTCTAGAGCTAACCAAGAGGATGCAAATGAGGCAGTTCCCCCTCAAGAACCTAAAGTACCCCAAGTGCCTCAAATGCCCCAAGGTCCTCAAGATCCCTATGTTGAAGGGGATATGACTAATGTGGAGATAAGGGCTGCTCTTCGGGCTTTGACCCAACTCATGATGACTCTAGCTCAAGTCGTCACTAATTATGTGGTTGCCCAAGCTTTCATGAGGATGAATTCTCCTACTTTCCATGGAACTAAGGTGGACGAAGATCCACAAGGCTTCATTGATGAGGTGTTCAAGGTGGTGGATGTTATGGGTGTGACTCCTAGAGAGAAAGTGGAACTAGCAACTAAAAGATGTGGCTCAAGTATAGTTTGAGCAATGGAGGCATGAAAGACCCATAAGGGAAGGTCTAATAGATTGGAAGTGTTCAAAATGGCCTTTCTTGATAGGTTTTTCACCATAGAGTTGAGAGATAGAAAGTTGGTGGAATTCATGAACCTTTGTCAAGGGGGGATGAGTATGAAGGAATATTCTCTCAAGTTCGCTAACTCTCTTTGTATACCCCAACCTTGGTAGTCAACTCTAGGGCTAAAATGAATAAGTTTGTGATGGGAGTGTCTAGCTTAGTGGAAGAAGAGTGTCGTACGACAATGCTCCATAATGATATGGATATCTCTAGGATCATGGTATATGCTCAACAACTTGAGGATTCCAAGCTTAGAAAGATGAATAGGGTGGAAAGAAGACTAGGTCAGATGAACCAAGTCAACTTAAGTCTAAGAAGAGGTTCTATTATCAAGACACTTCCATGGGTAACAAGGATAGGGTTTCCAACCAAAATTATCATTGAGGTGGCTATGCTTTTGAGAGGTCTAGATGTACTACTTGTGGGAAGCAACACCTGGGTAGGTGTCTTTCCGCTATGGATGGTTGTTTTGGGTGTGCTAATAGGGTCCATAGGATGAGAAATTTCCCGGTTCTCAAGGCAAAGGGAAAAGAGGTCAACCATATGGTGGTCCGGATCCTAATGCTCCAAAGAAGAATTGTTTCTATGCACTCCAAGCTAAAGAAGGAACTAATCCGGAGTGAAGGCCCCGGTAAGTCATAATTCCTTATGGTTATTTTGTTTTATCTTATATGGGTTTACCCTAAGTGGGGGAGTATGATTTGAGTAGTAAGGTAGTTGATACCCTCATCTTTTCCTTCTATTTTTACTCAAGCTTGAGACCAAAATCCTTAGTAGTTTGGTTATGTTTTGGAGTCTTGCATATAAGCATGAGTTGCATATCTCCTTACGTTATGAGCTTCATTGATGATATGATGTTTTGCATGCTCTTGATGTTATCATAGTTTCATGAGTATATTGGTAGTAAATCTATATTTCAATGTCAAGGTGTATCTATTGGTATTTACTTAATTGGTTGAAAATTTTTGTGTTTATGTGCCAATTTATTATTTGAATATAATTACATGTTGAGCTTTGAAATGATGTGATGAGAATGTCTAATGTTGGAGAAGTTAGTTCCTCCAGAAATGAAATGAAAATGAAGAAGTAACTGTGTATATTGAATTGTGGAAATAGTTCCAATTTGCCTGTGTTTGCTAAAAGTGCTTACTAATGTGTATTTGGTGTTCTTTGTAAGTTTGGTTCATTGAGTATGAATGTTATGTCCATGATTATATGTGTTGTGAGCTGCTAGTTGAGTCCTTTATGTCCTTGAAATGGTTTAGTATCATTCGAGGACGAATGTTTTTCTAGATGGGGGAGAATGTAGCGACCCTCATAATGAAATAGGTCTACCTAGAGATTCGCAAGTGTATCATGGCTTAATAATAAGTTAAAAAAGCGAATTTGAGTGTTTGAGGTCAGTTTGGTAACTTTGGAGGTCAAACATCAAGGGACGACCAAGACGTTCGACGACTAGACGTTTATGTTCTTGCATGTGTTCTTGTGTGCCTTTGCATGTTTTGGGAATTGTTTGGGGTTCAAATTGATAGGTGAGGAATCTAAGAACTAGATTACCATGTATAGGGGTTTAACATCTGGGTACGAATCCACCGATGACGGACAAGGGGCCCTAGAGGAGGACCCCAACTCTAAGGCGAAAACTGCCCAAACGACGCCCCTTGTTGACGGGCAGTAGACTGGATGACGCCCCGTCGTTTGGGGGCGTAGCCCCACACTTAGTGGTGGGAATCTTAGCCCCCCAATTGACATTATCTGAACCAAACTACGCCCAGTAGGATGGGTCGTTGTTCAAACAACGCCCTGTAGCTTAGGTCCGTCGTTTGGCACCTGCAAAAGCTGCAGGGATTCGTCCAAGCTTGGGGTGCTTTTGTAAATTCACCCCAAGTCTTTTATGATGCATGGACGTTTGTTTAGGGTCTTTAGGGTATTTTAAGTTAGTTTTTATTCCTAGAACCTAAGTTAGTCTTCATTTTCAAAAATCAAAACTCCGCCCTCAAGAAAGACTCTCTCAAACCCCATCGATGATTGAACTCAAGGAAGGGCTAGGATTGAAGGTTTTGGACGTTTCTTCACCAAAATTTTGTGGGTTTCTTCATGAGGTATGGTATTTTATCCTTGAACCATCTTTAATTTGAGGAGACATTCCAAAGACTTTTCAATAAGGGTTGCAAACTCAAAACTCTTCTATTTTTTATTCTAAGCATGGGTCTTTGCATGAAAACATTTTAATGATTAAAATATGTTATTTCTAGTGTTAGTTGATGATTTTAAAGTTAAAACCCCAATGAACCCATGCTCATGCATATTATCAACTTTTCACTTATGGAGTGTGTTTAGTGTTTATGGCTAGATAATGTTAGAGTTGTGTTTCTTATGTTATATTGTGGATTACCTACTTCCTATTTATGCTTTATTATGATGTTTTGGTGAAATATTGAGAAAAGGTGGTAAAGGATTGGATGGAGGGTAAGTTTATCTATCTTGCTTAGTTGTTTACTTGAAGTATATGTATATATATATATATATATGTGTGTGTGTGTGTGTGTGTGTGTTGTGATTATGGCCTTGAAGGCATAAGATGTGAAGTAAAGTGATGATTTTAAATGATATGCATGTAGTATTTTTATGAATTTGTTAATGTGTGACTTGAATATATCATGTCTAAATAAAGTATGTGTATATGTGAAGCATGATAGTCGGTGAATTATGACGAATGAAGGTGTAAGCATGTTTAGAAGTAAATGTTATGAATTTGGTGATTATGTGAAAGGTGTGCTCACATGTACTCACACACACTATGAATGAATGAATGAAGTTATGAATGTAAATGGGGGTTTGTAGGGTAGACACTCTTCGTGATTAGAGATGTAGTGTCTAGACCATTCCCTACTATTCGTAAAGAACTCTAGTCATGAAAAGGGGGATTTTGGGGTGGACAATCTTTGTGAGTTGAGATGAAGTGCTTAGTAGCAACCTCACTATTCCCAAGAGCTTTCTAAGATAGGTTGGAGGTTGGATACTCTTCGTGAGTTGAGATAAGGTATTCAAAAGTAACCTCTAGGATAAGTACCATTTATTACTTGAGATGTGGTACTAAATAGTTATACCTTAACCTATAGTCAATGAATATTTAAGACTCCGTGGGGGAGTTATGCTTAGCACCGAGAGGATTTCAAGAAGGGGTGGATACTCTTCGTGAGTAGAGATGTTGTATCTAATTTACCTCTTGAGATGAGTGCTCTTCGTGAGTTGAGAATGAGTTACTTAGAAGCAATCTCCTTATCCCATAACTATACGCCTGCAAAGGTGTATCTATTGGAGAATCCATGTAAAGGCTAAGAGAATGACCCTACCTTAGTCAAGTAGGGATCCCTCATCCGGTAGGGGTTAATACCAGGATTCCATGTCTAGATCTCATGGTCTATGTCGGTTAAAGCTAGACCCCACAAATGAATATAATGAACTAAGTCTTATAAAGGGTGTACTACTTTGGGTAGGTGGTGGAATGGGACGCGATCTATCCACTGCTCAAGTAGGAATTTGGATGGAATTTAGGTGTATCCTTATATGAGCATGTATGAATGGGTCATTATATGATGTTAATGAAGTAATGTGACTTTATGTCTAATGTTAAAGAACCATTTTGATATTATGTATTGTATGATGAAAGTTATGTATATGATGAAAGTGATGTGCCGAGTCTAAAGGAATTCTTAAGGAGCACTAAGGTGGAAATAGTAGTATGGGATGTTACTTTCACATTGCACTAAGTTTAACTTGGGGGTTGTCTTAAAGGATGGTCTTTATGTGAAGTTCCTAAATGCATGTATGTTCCTTCTAGTACCTTTAGTAATGAATGTTGTCTTGTTAAATGAAATGAAGAATGATTATCTTTGGTAGTCTTAAGATTACTTAGGTGTGTATTGAAGAGATTGTATGGGCGGTTTCTTCATCTCTTACCTAGGTGAGTCTTAGAATAACTTGGGATAGGAAGGAGTCTTTATAATAAATGAGTTCACTGTGAAGTATGACTTTATCTTGAAATTATAGAAGTTTTACCTTATGTGCTAAATGATGATTTATATGATGTTTTATGACTTATTTCATGAAGGTTTAACTAAAATAGCATGAAAGGTTTATTCCAACTAAAAATGTCCCCTTTTGCATGTTTTTGCATAATGTCATACTTAGTACAATGTTTTTACTTACCCCATACTCTTCTATATTCCAAAGTATAGGTGAAGGCAAGTGAAGGTTCTTAGAAGGCAAAGCTTGGGAAGTTGAATCTCACAAGTTTGGTATGTCCTCATATATTCGAGGACATAGTCTATGTTTCTTTAGATTCTTTCTTTGAAGACTTTGTATAAGAGTTAGTATGTTTCTTTCAATGTAAAGGGATGTGACCCTATGATATTTAAGATGTGTCTTTAAGTTGGCTTGTGACAATGATACTTGTTCCTTAGCTTTTATAAAAGAAGTTTATTATTATTGTTGTTGTGAAAATTTTTAATTCCACACTACTTTTCATACTTATGTAATGAATGATAGCTATGAGGCTTGTACAAGACCTCTGAAGGGTCAAGTACTTCGTGTGACTACTCAAGAGTGCCCTTTTTCTTATAAGGTGTACTTGTGGGTCGTTACAACTATATCCTGGTGCCAACTTATCTTTCATAACTCCTTTAGTGTCCATGAAGTTTAATGTGTTGCACGATGTTTTAATGGAACCTTTTCGGTTATTACCCCCTCTGGGTGACTTCGTTGTTGCTAAAAGAGTCTATAGGAGTTGTCCCATAATATTTCCCAATAGAGTTATAATTATCGATTTGGTAGAGATTGATATGTAGACTTTGATGTCATATTGTGGATGGATTGATTACATGCTTGTTTTGCCTCCATTGATTGTAGAACAAGGGTAGTGAAGTTCCAATTTCCTAATGAACCCATCTTAGAATGGAAGGGGGAAACTCAATCCCTAGAGGTCGAATCGTTTCATGTATAAATTCTTGTAAGATGATTTCTAAGGGATGTCTCTACCATGTTGTGAGGATGAAGGACCTTGAGTCCAAGATTCCTCCATTAGAGTCGGTACCCGTAGTGAGGGGGTTTTTGGAAGTCTTCCCCGATGAGTTGCCTGGAATTCCTCCCGAATGGGATATAGACTTTGGTATAAACTTGTTGCCGAATACAAAGCCTATTTCAATCCCTCCTTACCGGATGGATCCAGCTGAGTTGCAAGAACTACATCTTCAACTCAAAGATTTACTAGACAAAGGGTTCATAAAACCAAGTATTTCCCCATGGGTCACTCCGTTGTTGTTTGTAATGAAGAAGGATGGGTCCCTTAGGATCTGCATTGATTACCGTCAACTAAATAAGGTTACCATAAAGAACAAGTATCCTCTCTGTAGGATCGACGATTTGCTTGATCAACTCTAAGGGGCAAGCTACTTTTAAAAAATTGATTTCAGGTCGGGGTATCACCAACTTAGGGTGAGAGGTGAAGCCATACCTAAAATGGCTTTCCGAACTAGGTATGGTCATTATGAGTTCCTAGTTATGTCTTTTGGTCTAACTAATACCCAGGTGGCTTTTATGGACCTTATGAATAGAGTGTTCCAAGATTACCTTGACTCCTTTGTAATTGTCTTCATTGATGATATCCTGGTGTATTCTAAGAGTGGGGATGATCACATGGGTCATTTGAGGGTAGTATTACAAGTCCTCAAGGAACATCAACTCTTTGCCAAGTATAGTAAGTGTAAATTTTGGTTGAGATTAGTTGTGTTTCTTCGTCACATTTTTCATATAAGGGTATAGAGGTCGATCCGAAGAAGACAGAAGCGGTTAAGAATTGTCCTAGAGCTTTGACTCCAACCAATATACTAAGTTTCTTGGGTTTAGTCGGGTATTATAGGAGGTTTGTGGATGGGTTTGCATTTATTGGTTCTCCTTTAATAACCTTAACCCAAAAGAAAGTTAAGTTTGAGTTGTCGGAAGCTTGTGAAAGAAGTTTCCAAGAGTTGAAAGATAAGCTAACCTCTGCTCCGGTGTTGACCTTACTATAGGTTACAAAAGGATTGTGGTGTATTGTGATGCTTATCGAGTAGGCTTGGGTTGTGTCCTCGTGCAACATGGTAAAGTGATAGCATATGCCTCTAGATAACTTAAGGTGCATGAGAAGAATTATCCAACTCATGATCTTGAATTAATGGCAGTAGTGTTTGCTTTAAAAATATGGAGACACTATATTTATGGGGTACATGTGGATGTATTTATGGACCACAAGAGTCTTCAATATGTGTTCACTCAAAAGGAGGTTAATCTCCGACAAAGAAGGTGGTTGGAACTTTTGAAGGACTATGACATGAGTGTACTTTACCACCCCCGGAAAGGAAAATGTGGTTGCGGACTCTCTAAGTTGATTGTCGATGCGTAGTGTAGCTCATGTTACCAATGATGAGAAAGAGTTAGTGAAAGAGGTACATAGTTGGCTCAGTTGGGTGTTCGGTTGGAAGATTCTCCAAACGGATGGTCTATAGTTCATATAGTTCCAAATCATCTTTAGTGGTTGAGGTGAAGTCTAAGAAACAACTTAATTCTATATTGATGGAATAGAAAAAATTGGTTCTTAGCAAGTTCAATGAGTCATTCTCCCAAGGGGGGATGGGGTACTTAGGTACCAAGGTAGATTGTGTGTGCCGGATGTTGATGACCTAAGAAGACAAATTTTGGAAGAAGCTCATGGTTCTCGATATTCCATTCATCCGGGTGCCACCAAAATGTATCATGATCTTCAAGAGGTCTATTGTTGGGATGGTTTGAAAAGGGATATAGCAAAATTCGTGGTTAGGTGTCCTAATTGTCAACAAGTAAAGCCCGAACATCAAAGACCGGGTGGTTTAACTCAAGTGATAAATGTTTCTACTTGGAAGTGGGAGGATATTAGTATGGATTTTGTAGTGGGTTTGCCTCAGACACGTAGACAAAATGATTCAATATGGGTGATTGTTGATAGATTGACAAAATTTGCCCACTTTATCCCCGTCAAATCTACTTATTCGGTAGAGGAATATCCTAGGTTGTACCTTAATGAGATTGTGAGTTTGCATGGTATCCCTTGTCCATCATTCGGATAGAGGTGCCCAATTCGATTCTCGTTTTTAGAGGTCTTTTCAAAAGAGACTAGGTACTCAAGTGAAACTTAGTACCGCTTTTCATCCTCAAACGGATGGTCAAGCGGAGCGTACCATGCAAACCCTAGAAGACATGTTGAGAGCTTGTGATATAAACTTCAATGGTAATTGGGACGATCACCTACCGTTGATTCAGTTCTCCTATAATAATAGCTAACATTCGAGTATTTCTATGACACCTTTTGAAGCACTCTATGGTAGGAGATGTAGGTCTCCGGTAGGGTGGTTTGAGGTTGGTAAGTCTTCACTCCTTGCTCTCGAGATAATCTATGAAGCCTTGGAGAAGGTTCGGATGATAAGGGATAGGTTAAAAACAGCATATAGTCGGCAAAAATTTTATGCCGACAATAGAAGAAAAGACCTTGAATTTAAGGTAGGTGATAGGGTCTACTTGAAGATTTTACCCATGAAAGGGGTGATTAGGTTTGGTAAGAAGGGGAGACTTAGTCCCCGGTATGTGAGCCCTTATGAGATTTTTAAACAGGTCAGGAAAGTTGCTTATGAGTGGAATTTACCAAGTGAATTAGACCCGGTTCATCCGCTATTTCATGTCTTTATGCTCAAGAAATGTATAGGTGACTCGGTGTCCATTCTCCCTATTGAAGGGTTAGGGGTGAATGAGAACATTTCTTATGAAGAGGTTCTGATTGAGATCCTAGAACGTCAAGTCAAAAGGTTGAGGAACAAAGAGGTGACCTTTGTAAAAGTTCTATGGAGAGACCACCTAGTTGAGGGTGCAACATGAAGGCCGAGGCCGACATGAAGTCCCTCTACCCTCATATGTTTTCTCTTACTTTAGTCAAAGTTGAGGTTAGTAGTTCCTCTTAAAATAAAATCTTGAATAATGTGAACTTGTCTTGCTTTGCCAGCATGTGCATATCTTAGTAAAAGTTCATGCAAAAATGAGTTTTCATGAAAAATGCTCTCTTGTTAACTTGCACTTATATGTATGTGTATAGTTGTCTTTATGAGATTTGTTGTAAATATGTTGATTGCATGGTAACTCTATATGTTCATGTTGAGTTGAGCTCATGTTGACATTGAGAAGGTAGTTCCTCATTATGTGATATGAAGTATTGAGCTCTATTATGTAGTAAATTGTGAATTGAGTTGTTATGTGTAATGCCAAGTTACGTGTTGATTGGAGTTGTGAAGTACTCTTATGAGTTGTGACTCATTATGATTTGAGGTTGTTGTTGATTGGGATGCTAGTATTGAGTCTTTCCTCTCCCAATAAAAAGTTATAGGTGTCATTCGGGGACAAATGTTTCTAAGGGGGGATAATGTAACCTTTCGGAAGTTCCATGACTTATTATAGAGCTTCTATAGATTAACCAAGCCTTAAAAAATGTTTCTAAGCCTAAACAAAAGTAATAAACTCAATTAGAAAGTGTTAGAGTCAAAACGTCAAGAAACGACCATGACGTCTAGAGATTTGTAAAAAGTGAGCTAGTGTGCCTTGGTGTGTTTCAAGGGGTTTTAAGAGTTGTAATTTAGTCAAATTTGGTATAGAGGTTTAAAATACATATTAGGATGTGTTTAGGATCAAAACGTCCGGGTACGACTCCCTAAGGACCACCCTAAGGGTCCTTGAGGAGGACCCATCCATTGACCCTCAAAAGCTATCACTTGGTAGTGTGCAACCACGAGCACAAATGATGAGCCATCCTTTGGTCAACGCTCCGTTGATTGTGTCATTTGTTGACACTTATCCACAGCACCAAAAGTCTACCAAAAAGAAGTCTCTGACTAAAACCACGGATGACCAACACAATCGATGGTCTGGTCGACTGCCCATCGACGTGCAGTCGTCGATTAAGGCCCTGGTGCACTGTCTTAAATCGGCAGAGGATAGGGAGTTTAGTTAATTAGTTAGTTCATTGATTAGGGGTTAAGGAGTGGTTAAATTAAATTAGTTCTTTCATTATCTTTTGGAGACTTTGTTGTATGCCTATATGTGGCATAATTGTACTAGTGTAAGGGCTATGCCCGAATTCTGATATTCTATGATAGATGGTTTATATGTGAGACAAAAGATTAGAATATTTCATATCAATTAACTATATTGCATAAACGAGAAGTCTATGTACACTTCATAAGCGAAGAGTCTATGTAAACTCCATATATGATAAATGAGAAGTCTAAGTATACTTCACTATGTAAAAGTTATAAATTTTCCGCATTTTTCTACCTATGATATGCCATGATGTATGTTAAGGGCTAGTCTAAGTCCTCTTTGAGAACGAAGACGCCGGTTACGTCTAGAGGGTGCTCCCCAGTCGTGACATTCTTGATCACTTATGTAAGGCTAATGTTGTTGCTGCTGACTTGAGCAGATTATCTATGGATAGTACTTCCCATGTTGAGAAAGGCAAGAAAGAATTAGCCAAAGATATGCATAGACTTGCACGATTAGGATTTTGGTTAATGGGTTCCAATGAAGGAGGAGTAGTGGTGATGAATAGGGCTCATTTGTCACTATTATCGAAAGTGAGAGAGAAACAAGACCAAGATCCTATTTTTCATCAATTTAAGGAAAATTTCATAAGCAAACGGGATGGCTTTTATAAAAGGGGGAGAGGTTTATTGAGGTATCAAGGTAGATTTTGTGTACCCAAGGTGAATGAAGTCCATTAAAGGATCATGGAGGAAGCTCATAGCTCCAGATACTCTATCCGTCTGAATTCCACAAAGATGTATCGCGAGTTGAGAGAAGTTTATTTTTGGAATAGTATGAAAAGGGGTATTGCTTTGCCAACAATTTAAGGTAGAGCCCCAGAGGCCTGGTGGTATGACTTAGAACATAGATATTCCGAAATGGAAATGGGAGAGGATCAATATGGATTTCATTACTGGTTTACTGCATTCTCGTATACAACATGATTCGATTTGGGATTGTGGATCAAATGACTAAATCAACCTATTTCTTATCACTAAGGACTACTTCTACAGCAAAGGATTATGCCAAGTTATATATTCAAGAGATATTCAGACATCATGGAGTTCCAGTGTACATTATTTCAGATAGAGGTGCGCAATTCACCGCACAATTTTGGAAGTCTTTCCAGAAACTTTTGGGTTCCAAGGTAAATTGAGTACAACTTTTCACCCTAAGACTGATGGACAAAAAGAGCGTACAATTCATACTTTAGATGATAGGTTAAGGGTGTGTGTTATCAATTTGAAGGGTAGTTGGGATGATCAGTGACCTCTCATTGAGTTTCTTATTACAATTGTTACCACTCTAGCATCCAAATGGCTCCATATGTGGCTTTTTATAGGACAAGATGTAGATCTCCTATTGGATAGTTTGAGGTTGGTGAGTGTCACGACCATAGAGTACACCCTAGAAGATAGGGCATTTCTCAAGTCGTGGCAAGGTGTACTTGACCTCTCGGAGGTCTTGTACAAGCCCTTAGACATCATTCATTGCATACATGTATGAAAAGTATGTGGAATTAAAACTTTTCACACAAATAATATTTCAAAACATCTTTCATAGAAAACATAAGGAATAAGTCTAAGTATCAAAGTCGTCATCTTAGACACACGAATATCTTGGGACACGGCTCATACAATACGATATAGAAATACTAATTCTATTACAATGCTTTTAATAAGAAAACTGAAGATATTGGTGTCCTCGGATCTAGTGAGGACATACCAACACTTGCTTGAATGAAAGTCTAGGATCCAAGCTTCACTTCACATACTCCTCTCAAATGCCAGCTACAACTTTAGAGATAGACAAAATGTATGGAATTAGTACATTGCATGTACTAAGTATGGCATAATGCATAAAATCATGATAAAACGGACATTTGTATAAAACATGCTCTTTTTGAATAAAACTTCATAACACAAGTATAAGAACCACATATAACACCAACTTCACATAAAAGTCACATTCCACAAGATAACATCAAGAACACTTCAAAAAACATAAACACCAAAGGTGATTCTAAGGCTCACTTCAGTAAGTTATGAAGATGCCGCCCATAAAATCCCTTCACACACACCAAAGATATTCTTTAGAATACCTAAGATAAGATTATTCCTATTTCATTAATTAGACCCCCTACCTAGAATTACTCTAAGACTCACCTAAGTAAGACATGAAGAGAACGCCCATACACCCTCTCCAAGCCTACCTAAGCAATCCTCAAAGCTACTCTAGATAGATACCTTTCCATTAACATAAATTTACTTATGTTCATTAGACCATATAAGAGACATTCAACAATTAAGGACTTTCACATAATGGTCTTGGAGAAGACCTAGGGAACTCACACATTAATATCTTCAAAGCCTAGTCGTGCAATGTCTAGATAGCGTCCCATTCCACTACCTAAACTTCATAGTACTTATCCAACACTAGCATTTATCCCACATGATGAGAATAGGCAATAACCGACATAGACCATGTTATCTAAGCATGGAATCCGGCGTCAAACCCTACTCTGATAGAGGGTGTTCTACTTACCAATGGTAGAACTAGGACACATCCCATGTAGGCACATGATTAAGGAATATCAAGGATTTCTTTGTAATCTAGCCTTCTTATTAACTAGAGCTACTCCCCAAGAATATTCTCTCGATGCTAGCCTTTGTTCTCATAGAGTAATTCAATGAAGGAGCATATGAAGAGGTATCATATCTTGTTCATAACCAAATCATACTACACCTTACTAAGGAGGTCCCCTAGGGTTGCCTTACAATGGTTAAGAGGATAGCTCAATGAATTTCCTAAGGATGATTTCATGTCGTTCCAGCCAACCAACCCTAAGTCCACCATTCACACAAGAAGGATACCATTACGTCTTTTGACTTCAAGGATATCGTAACCTCCTTTCTAGAAGGTTCCTCATAAATGAACCTCTTATCTATATTCAAGGTCACATTTCAATTACACATATACATTCATGACAAAGGTGCTTTAGCCTAGTAAGTCAAGGTTCCATATCCATATTCTTCATGTATCAAGTAAGGGACACAAGTCTACCAAAGCGAGACACACATACTTTCCATTATCACATATAGCATATCATTAAAGAAGCATATAGAGACAACTTAGTATACTTGCAAGTCACCCTACACACTTCTATAGAATTATCAACATAACTCATCCTAATGAGCATATAGTCAACTAGGAAGATTCATACTTCAAAACCAAGTATAGAAACACAAGACATAATTATAGCCTATCATGATCACCTATAATCACTTATGAGAACACATACTTTGACTTCACATACTCACATAGGTAATCAAGACCTTCCACTACTACAAAAAGGCCCTTTAGCGGCAATAAAATATGACTTTAGCGGCAATAAAATTTGCCGCAATAACATGTACTGGCCAATGGTCTTTAGCAGGCAATGCTGAGGTCGGCAAAGGCTTTCCCGGCCATTGTGGGAAATGTTGGTAAAAGGTAGCATGAATTGCCACTACAAACCATTAGCTTTTACGATAATTATTTGCGACAATTATGTTGGCTGCTAAAGGTAATTCATATTGTCTAACTATGGTCTTTTAGCGCCAAATTTTTTAGTCAATAAATCTAAATATATAGCCGTTAAAAGGGAGTAATTTTTATGGTAATTGTTTGTGGTAATTATATTGATTGCTAAAGGTAATTCATATCGGCTAACTATGGTCTATTAGCGTCCATTGATTTAGTCGATAAATTTAAACAATAGCCACTAAAAGGTATTAGTGTTAATGGCAATTGTTTGTGACAATTAAGTTGACTACTAAAGGCGATTCATATCGTCTAGTTGTTGTCTTTTAATTTCCATTGTTTTAGTCGATAAATCTAAATAGATAGTTGGCTAAACGTTAGTTGTTTTAACGGTAATTTTACTATGGTGAGTAATGGCTACAATATCCCTTCTAAAAATGTCTTAGTTTGCCCTATTAGCATCAATTTTATGGCCAATAAATTCAATTAAATTGCAACTTCATGTAATAACTTTTAACAACCGCCATTAAAAACTACTACATTTACCGAGAAAATATATATACACAATTCCAATAAACATGTTGGCAAACGAAAGCCTCATAGTAGCAACAAAAATTGGCTAATACTAAAAATATATATTACTATTAATCCTTAAAATAGAATATATCTCTTTTAATCTAGAAAACGAAAAGGAAGTATTGAACAAAATACTAATATCACAACTTATAAAAATAAATTTATATTGTTCAAACTAATATATATCCTATTGAATAATGTCTTTGAATAAGTTTTGTTACTCGTATTCATACTAAAATCACCCACATATGAAAGTTGTGAACTTCAGATTGTATACCTAAAAAATAAATGTGTCAAAACATGAAAACCAGAGAATAAAAATATCGCAAGTAGTGTGACTAATTTAAAAAATTACAAGCAAGAAGCATCCAAATAATAATCAAGTGTGAATTTTTCTTGATTCCTAAAAGAAACTACTTTGATATTACAAGTCACGAGCATACAAAATTAAGTCTGTTGAAGCAATATCTATTCACCATAACGGTCACACAAATATAAGACTAACAAGTAGCAAAACATCATCTTCCTTTTTTGGAGAAATTATCGACAAAATACTGTTGGTTTGTGTTCAAATAAAAAGCATTTCCAGAAGGAGATGTTCCAATGAAATTGGTATCAATTGATGAATAAATATTTCAGAAAGTGTATTAGTTTTCCTTTAGCAGCTAACTTTATAGGAGGAATATTACTTTTTACGAAAAAACTAGTTAGTGGTCGTACTTTAGTTGATGTAAATGGACAGCATCTGATTGCTAAAACTAGATTTAGACGATTCAAACTTTAAGATATGTTGATTATATATACATGTGACTATACTCATATAAAAAATTATTGAGTTCACATACTCTCCTTATTATCTTTCGTCTATGGAAATTCTACTGCTCAACACAATATTTACTATATTTGGAAATCTATTCATCAAAATGAAGTGAGAGCATTCACTAAATTAAGGTAGTGAGAAGTACTACCTATGCAGTTTTCATCAACCACAAACATTTACGTAGCAAAAAAACTAAAGCAATAGCGTCAAATGATAAAGATGAGGTAGTACCTTAAGGTAGAGTAATGTCAGAAACTGTAAGAGAAGAATGGAAATTTGTGCTCTAACTCGACATATTTGTCTTAATCATATTCAACCCTGTCTTTCTTCTCCAGTTGATGATGCATACTTCAACCAATCATTATTGGATACCTTGGTGATTGTTGTACTCATTCTTGACCACCATTATTGTCGGGAACCTATAAGTATTATGATGTGAATTAAGAATAATTTTATACGATTAAAATTTCATTTAAAATGTGAAAAGACTTGTAAAATTTGGTTACCTGTTCATTTGAGGTGCCATTGATATCTGGAAGAAAAGATTCATTAGGAGCATACTCTTGCATGAATGTCTCATTTGGAGGAATTCTTATTGCAGCTTATCCTAATTTTGTTTCATCACATCTATTTCTTCATTTTGTGTTTTCTTTAACTCAGCTATATCCTGATCTAACCTTTGTACAACCTCATTATATGAATCCTCTTCAATATTATTTCCTACAGACGATGTACTACCCCATTAAACTGAAGAAGTTGGATCAAGTCTTTAACAACAAACATACCCATTTTTAAAGGAAAATTCCTTAGGACCTTCACTGGAGTTTTTTAGACTTATTTTTCCATCTCGAAGCCCCACAAATTTTGCATTCATTCACATCCTATCTGGAAACCTATTTTATAAAAACATGCAATCATTAGGACAAAAATGTATCTTTTCATACAGCTCAAACTTTCAATTATCTTTTTGATCTCATAGAAAGAAGAAGACAATTTATATCCTTTAGTAGCTTAAGCAGTGAATTAAAGGATTTATTTTACCATTTGAAAATACATTTCGTATGATAGATATGCAACAAAAAGAATAAGTTTTTAAACTTCTTTTATCTAGGATATAATTCTTCATTTGCCTTATTCATGAATCGTTCAAACTTATCCATATCTAGATGAGGTTTTATTCCAGATGGATTGTCAGCATTTTCTTGTAGGTTTGGCTCCATCTCACCTCTTTTATTGATTTCACTATCTATGAACAATGAAAGCCTCCAAAACCATCATGTATAATTTCTCTCATATCCACGCCTCGTATAGTTGCCTACCTCTGATGATTTACTTCAATATTGTTTGATCCTTTAGAGACTCTCCATGACAACACTAACTATTATATTATGGCATAATACCACTAACAACAAGATGATCATAAGTCGTAGCCCAATTTACTTTATGGATAAATACACATTCGATACAAGGATATGAATTTTTCTCTCCTTGTTATTTTGTAGAAAATACATTGTCTAAAAAATCTTCTACTCCATCCAAGTATTATTTACTAAATCTGTTAGAAGACATCCAACTTTTACTTCTAGAATTTCTCATGATGTTCAAGAAATTGTTTTATTTTCTGCAATTATTGTTGGTGCTTAAAATATATAGAAAAAAAGAGAGGAAATTAATCAAAACGTATTTCAACAAACACGTCCGTTATGTTAGAATGTCATTTCTTTTCTCAAAGATATTGTTTTATTAGTTGAAATGTAGATTAAATTTTAACTAATAGATATTAACATGTTATATATTCATTTTAAAAATTTTAAAAACTCATTCTTAATAACCGAGTGTACTAAATCTCTTCGGGATATAAAAGTCTAATGTATTGTATCTAAATTTGTATTTGTTAATCTACTATGAAACTTAATCAAAGTTCCTAAACTTATATTCATGAACTAGCTTGTTGTGTGGGGTAGATTGTGTATTAAAGATAGAGTGCAAATGTTGGGTTTCGGGGTAGGAGATACTAACTACTTTTAAGGTAGTTGAGCAGCCCAGAAAATTAAGGATAAGACGAGCGGAGCAGTTCATGACTTCTAAGGAAAAGACCTCTTGAACAACTTAGGAAACTAAAGATAAGACAAGCATAGAAACTCAGGATACTAAGGAGAAGCATATACTACCTGCTTGATTTTGGACTATTCAAATTAAGCTCGATAATCGAAAGAAGCAAGACAATTATCTCTATCGCTCTCTCTAGACGAGAGTATTTTGTTCTCCATATGTTACATACTAAGCTCTAAGAAACTGTTTTAGCTCCTAAATTGTGTTTTGCTAAGGTGAATATTATTAGCAGTTGGAGTAAAACCTATACAAGTCATACGACAAAACAAGAGAACCTATAATTAAGTATGTCTTTCTAGAAAAGGAACCCAATCTTCTGTATAAATAGAGAAGAGTTAACTCATAGGCACTCCAAAGAGGAACTATAAAAGAGACTACTTCGTGAATTTTACTAAATTTTGTTCAATCACTTCAAATGTCCTCCTATTTTTCTCTCTACTTTACCTCATAAATTGATGATTGCGTCAGCTTTGTTTACAGTATGGGGGTGATGAGATCTGAATATTACTTTCAACTTTTCTAGAATTTTGTTTCTTGAACAGTTATTTCACAAGTGAGGGTGCATACCAGTCGTATATCTGCTCTATTTGTTTACCCTAGCGGCACTCTTCTACATTCTACCTCTACTGATGAGAATTATATACGCCTATTTCATATTATACCTTCTTTTAAAAATGGAGCGGGAAGAAAAAGACGTGACTGGCCGAGAATGAGTGCTTAAAGGGAGATTCATACAAAAAATTAAATCGTCAAAGCCAAAGACATAACTACCCGAGGTTTCCTACAATATCTCGTTCGGACTAGAATACAGCAACACGTTTCTTTGAGGTGTGATGATTACATGATGAGAGTAGAGAAAATGTAAGGAGGTGTTCCATAAAAGTGAGACCTTCAAAATTAAAGAAGAGCATGTGGCTTGTAGTTATGATACGTGGGACATCGGACAAGAGGACCTACGCAACTTGTGTCTGGATGATGAAATGTTTGATGTAAATGAGCCATCAGAAATGATAGATTCGACTCCACTAGATGCCTTGGTTCCAAGTCAAGATGTTGGCTCTGTTTATCCTAAACAAGAGCAGTATGCCTATGATCCTTCATATCAATTGCAGAATACTACCTATGACAATGATGAGTTCTCAAATCCATCAAACCAGTTGGAAAATGTAGATGATCAGTTCTCAAATTCATCATATCAGTTGGACAATGCAGATGGCAATACGTTGGAAGGTTTGCAGCAAATGGAGCAGCAAGAACCTTCGAGATTGATTACAATTTTGATTTTCTGAGACAAGGCCGGCAGGAGGAGTTCGACTTCTGCTTGGATGACTTAGGCGTCTTAGATTTCTAATGGAATTTGTGAATTTTGTAGAAGTTCTGTGCAAGGGAAAAATGGATGGAAGACTTCTAGGAATAGGATATTACTGTTTAGTATGTTGCAGAATTTATTATATGACCAGAAACTCTTCAAATTGTTAGGAGTTCAAGATGAATTTTTTGGATTTCGGCAAGAAGGAAATTACATAGGATACATGAGATATGTTCTTTGATTTATTTTTTCCTTTTTGCTTTTAAGGAACTATGGTTTTCCTTTTACTTTTGTATTAACCAACTGATTGTTGATATGTTTTTGGGTGAGAGAATTTTTTTTGTTGTTGAATCAGAACAAACATACATCTGTACCGTTTTTGAAATTTTGAGATATTTTCTTTGTTGTTCTGATATTTTCTGTTCTAATCTCTTCTATCAGTAGTTTGTGTGTATAGTATATGTTTAATCTATGATGAAGGATTACCATACAACCAGATCCTATATGAGATTTTAAATAACAAACAGTGATCAAATTCTAATGAACATTGTTAGCAAGAACCTGCAGTTATAAGGTGTTTATTGTTGAAAGAGTTCGAAGAAAAATGTAACGAATAAATGAGAGATGCAACATATCAAGAAATATAAACATTGGCTTCAACATAACAATGTACCATTAACATAAAGAAATCACACACCTTAATTTATTAACAGTCACACTCCTTAATATATAAACAGTCAGGCGCCATATATATAAACAACCATAAGCTTTAACATAACAGTCATACGCCTTATTGTATATTAACAGAGTAATCCATTCGATCAATTTCAATAAAACAGCAGCAACAAGAGATCACAAACACAGAAAACTATACTTTTACGAATCATAAATCACTTTAAAATTCCAATCAATGCCTAAAAACTAATTAGTTTGTCAAGTGTATTTTCTATTTTCTTCCCAATTAATGAGTAAATACCGATTGATGAACATGGTAATAAACGAATTGCAGTGTTGAATTCTCAATGAAGATATACAGAGAAGAAAATCGAACATAATAGAAACAGAGGAGTAGAGAGGAGCTATCTACATACCTGAAAACTTCTGTAAAGTTCATTGTTGTTGGACGCCGCTGCTCTGAAAAAACAATATGTTGCACTGTTGTGAGAGAGATATAGGCTGCTGGACGTGCTAATCTGATGAATTAGGTTGAGGAATCCTAATGTGCGTGGAAGATCTTTTTAGTACAACTATTTTCCTTGTAAGACCCCAAAATGAGTTAGGGTCTAGATCCTAACATGTTTGTCATAAGAGTCTAAGGTCCTAAAATGGTTTATAATGTGGTATTGAGGCAGTGACTAAAGATTTAGGTGAATTGAAAGTCAAACATCAAGGGACGACTAAGACGTTCGACGACTACGTTCGACGACTAGTCACCTATGTGCCTCATGTGTCTATATGTGCTTATATTTGTATGTCATGAGCTTATAAGGTCCTTATATGAGTAATAATGATGTTTATAGGCAGTATATTAAGTTTCGCTTGGAGGTCAAACGTCCAAGAACATCCAAGACGGTAACGTTCCAGAAAAATGATATGTCTAGTGAAGAGCCCAGTAAGTCCGTTAGAATGCGTATTGGGGTAAATAGGCATCCCAATGCCAATATTGAGAAATATTGGGCATATCATAGAATATTGGCTAAGGGGTGTTAGCCAATTTGTATGTATACACAAATAAATAAATGGTAATATTGATCCTCAACTCAATTCATTAAGTAATAGGCATTCCAATGCCCAATATTGAGAAATATTGGGCATATCATAGAATATTGGCTAAGGGGTGTTAACCAATTTCTATGTATACGCAAGTAGTTAAAATAACTATATTCTTCATATATGGCCCAATATACATTCTCATCAAGAAATAGGCGTCCCAATGCCCAATATTTGGAAATATTGGGCATAGTATAGAAAATTGGCTAAGAGGTGTTAGCCAATTTCTATATATGTATCCTCAAGTATTTAAGATATAATCCAAGCTTATTAGAAATTGTACCTGCAATGAAGACCCTAAGCAAAGAAAAATATTCCTTAACCATATATACCAACTGGCACATTAGGTACTAGGCATCCAAGTGTCAAGCCTAGTACCATAGTACATAACCATTTAAAATGATCATGTAGATTAAGTAGTGCCCAAGGACATAGTGAGTATCCTTGGGACAATAAGTAAGCATTCCCAAAGGAACCATAAATAATAGTTAGTTAGGAAAGTACAAGCAACCCATGTGCAAGCGCATGTGCAAGCACATGGGGAGATACGGCCAAGAGGGGACCACCCTAACCGAATTTGGTTAGGGTAGTTGGGGGGAAAAACGTGCACAAAGGACCACTCCATGTGGGGCCTAACTTCCTAACCAATTCTAGACTCTAAACTACTGCCCGAAATAACTAACTAACCTAGGACCAAACGAAATAAATTAATTAGTGCACCCAACAACCTAGGACTAAACCGGGTTGACACTAACCTAGTACTAGTTGAAGAGACAACCTAGTAGCTAACCTAGGATGGTCCAAAGGTTAGTTATGGTCCTAACAACTTAGGGGTACTTTAGTAATTCCCATAGGTTACCTAATTAATTAATTTAGCAACTTAATTAATTAATTTAAAATGGCTAAAACCGAAACTACAAAGGAAATTTTCAGATTTCGGTTAAGACAAGAAAGGGACAACCTAGTACCTAACCTAGGATGGTCCAAAGAGTTAGTTAAGGTCCTAACAACCTAGGGATACTTTAGTAATTACCCTAGTCTACTTAATTAATTAATTTATCAACTTAATTAATTAATTTAAAGGGGCAAAACCAAAATCACAAAGCAATATCCAGATTTTGGTTAAAACAAGAAAAAGACAACCTAGTACCTAACCTAGGATGGTTCAAAGGATTGGTTACGATCCTAACGACTTAAGGGTACTTTAGTAATTACCTTAGGTCACCTAATTAATTAAATTAGTAATTTAATTAATTAGTTTAAATGATCAAAACAAAATTCTTACACTAACCTAGTACAACTCAAGAAACATCCTAGTACTTAACCTAGGATGGTCCAAAAGGGTTAATTTTGGTTTCAATGACTTAGGGGTATTTTAGTACTTACCCTAGGTCCCTAATTAATTAAATTTAGGATTTAATTAATTAATATAAAGTCAAAATGTTGACCAAAACCATAGTCAACACCAATTTCCAGATTTGACTAAGTGTTATGTTCTCCTATGTTTAGTCAACTTAGGAGGGGCATTTTGGTAATTGGTTAATTATTTTATTATATTAACTTATTAAATAAGTTGTATAATTCAAGATCAGTTCTTAAACCTAAAAATCACGTTCAAACTCATAGAAAAAAAGGACGCAAAAATAGTAAGCCACGAACGCAAGAAAAAGGCAGAAAATTTATCGATTTCTCTAGGGCGATTTCAAGGTTTCTTCAAGGTTTTGTTCAAGGTGGTCTTTGTAGATTACGTTCTACATAAGGTATGGGTTTCTCTCCTGGAATTCTTTCTCCAAGAGTATTTTCCTTCGAACGATTCACAAGATCTTGAAATCTAGGGTTGTTCCCGTCGTTCTCGTCGAACTTCCCTTCCCTATTATCCTTTTCGATTTCAATGTTGAATAGGTTAGAGATCATGTTGTTGGTATGTGGTGCTGGCTGTTCTTAACATGTATTGTTCTTGAATGATTAGTATCGAATGAACTTATGAACTTGTAATTAAGGATCGATAATATGTTAAGTTAAGTCCGTGATGTGTTAAGTGAATTATGTGTCTTTGGCTGAATGTTGACTTGCTGTTGTTGTGATGTTATGAAAATGCTAAAGCCATCAAATGTTAATATGATGCTGTCCAATATGTTCTTAAAATGTTACACTAAAAGCCATAAACTAAGAATTGGCTCAAAGACATCTATGAAATCATATCTTGAATAAATTGGCTATCTGGTTCCAATAAAGTTGGCTAACTCTATTTGGTCAAAATGAATATATGCTAATGGCTAGGAACTTATGTAAATGATTAAAAGATTGGCTAAGGGTTCATACATATGGCAATTTAAATATGAACATACGTAAAAAATTGGCTTATGCCAAAAAGAATGAATTTGCTAGTCTAACATCCCAAATCTTGAGTCAATACTAATCATATGTCAATTCTTGTGTAGTAAGAGTATCAAATATATATTAAGCACTTCTAAAGTAATATCAATGAATCCATAACCAAGGGCATGTCATTTATTGGGACAACTCCCAACATGCTCCACAAGAATGAACTATGAACACATGAAACTCATTGAATGAAGTGTTCATCGTCCATAAACGGTGATATGAAGCTACTACACTAAAGTAAGTAAGTAACGTGAGTTATACATAATTAAAGGGGTTTAAATTAAGTAAGTGACCAGAATGAGGTGTTAAAGGAAGTGAGACAAGTCTTATTTACACCAAAGCTAATTTGTTAAAAGAATACTCACGAATGAAGGTGTTAGAATGTGTGAGACTAGTCTCATTAACACCTAAGGATGATATGTAAGGACAATTCACATTCATCAATGTAAAGTAAGGATGATATGTAAGGACAATTCACATTTCATCAATGTAAAGTAAGGATGACAAGTCATCAAAAGAGTAAATAAATCTCAATCACATTCTATATGTAAGTGTAAGGACAATTCACACTTAATACGTAAAGAAGAGATGAGAAATCATCTAATGAGCTATGACTACCTCATGCTAGAAGCAAGCTTCGATGATGTATGAGTTGAATATAAATAGGAACTTTAAACTGAGCACCGATAGGATAGTTATGAGTGGTGATGCCTTCTTTCGGGAAGGGCGAGGTTCACGTAATTCTCATGAGATGAGACTGTCCACCAAGGTGGGTATGGGTCTCCCTAAATATCCTAGTCTTTGAACTATGCTGCCAACATAGGGAACTAGCCAGTGGTTTTCCATCAAAGCGAGCTAGGGATGTTTTGGTTTCACCTTGGCCAGTGATTCCACCTCTTTTCGGTGTGGGGAAGACACCGGATTTCATGAGCTCACATGATCTATGTCGGTTAAAGTTGAAGTTCCTCAAAGTATGAAAGATAAAGAAATGAACGATATCGAAGGTGTTTGTGCAAGACAATCAGAAGGTGAAATCAGATTCAAGTAATGACATTAGGTCATTCTTGGTCATTGCACTTCATGATCCCGATGAGAGTCTTAAACTTCATCCTAGGTATAGCTGGTGTTTACATCAGCCTACGAATGAATGAAATGAATAATGTGAAGTACGAATGAACGAATGAAGCAGACTCTGTGTTTGCTAAAGAAGGCCCTCGGGTTGAGGTCCCATATGTTGGGTCCTCACTTGAGATGTCTTAATGCTATATCAACGATTCCAAGGTCTAGTGTATATGAAATGTATAATATATAAAACATGAAAGTAATGAAATCAATGGCATAATCAATAGAGAATGGCTTATGAAATGTAATGAATACTTGATGTAATGAATAACTTGTTGTAAGGATAGTCAAATCGTGTCCAATAAAGTTTACAATAAGTAAAGGGCATAGCTAATAATGAATCCTCATGTTATGAAAATGATAAAGCCAAATAAATTGGCTTATAATGACTTTATATAATTGGCAAAAGATATTAGCCAAATAAGATTGGCTTATAATGACTTCTTACATTAGGCCAATAATACAATAATAGGAATAGTCACTAAAGATTGGTTTATAAAGAATTCATGCCCAAAGTAAGCAAGATCATAAGCTTTAATGATATGCCCCAAGAACTATGCACATTATGCAATCAACTAAAGAATGAGTATAGTCAACAAGTATTGACTTATAAATATATTCATGCCCCAAATTGTAGTTAAGTCATTTCCTTAATGTCTTGAATTACTTACTTGATTCATTGTGGGTATGGAACTACAATGAATCATTTCACTTGTAAGTAAAACATAGGACAAAAGGAGTTATTGAACTACACAAAAAGAAGAAGAAAAAGACTGAAAAATAATCTAAGTGTACAAAGAGGAGCTCTCGGCCTAAGAGGATCAAAAATCTCAAATCTTTGCTATAGTTGTTCTAAAATTATGTTGATGATACTAATGTCTTGTAATCATATAGAAAATGAGGTGTGTGCTTTGAATGCATTAAAATACATCATATTCATACCACAATTCACAACTAACGAATTAGGAAAGTCTAATGACTAGACTTTCCAGAAATGGCATGTTGCTTAGGAAGAGCTTTCATTGATCATGCATAGCTTTATGTGTATGTGTGCATATACCCATACTTAGTACAAGTGGTGTACTAACCCCCTACTATTTACTATTTTTATAGGTGCAGGTCAGAGGACAGATTGATGACACTTGCAGCGGTTTGGACTTCAGCGTTTCTCCAAACTATTTGGTGGGTCCTCTTGATTTCGAGGATGCTACAGTTTTAGTCTAGCCTTATTTTTAGACATAGCTAGTGGATGTTTTTCCTAGTGTTTCTTTCGTACTTTCATTTCGAAGCTTTTGTAATAAGGTCGTGTTTGGCAAACGTATTTATGATATATTCTTATTCTGTTTCGAATTGATTTTTATGACAGATGGTTGTTACATTTATGTTGAGCTTAGTATATGACGAATTCATGAAATAACTATATGAAGTCTATGTATACTTCATACGTTTAAAAGTTTTAAATTTTCCGCTAAAATTAACCATATGAATGTGATGAATGCAAGAAGAGGCTTGTCTGCGACCTCTGAGAGGTAAACGACGCCGGTGGCGATTCGGATTCCAGAATCTGGGTCATTACAAAGACGTTCAAAAGTTAGCCCTTGAGACGTTCATGTGTATCTTGAGTGTGCCTAGCATGTTTGGATGTGTTTTACGTGTTCGTTTTGGGTAAAACTGACGTGGAAGGTCCTTGGAATGTTAAGGTATATATTTACGTTGGAAACCTCCGGGTATGACTCCCCAAGGGCCCCGCTAGAGGCCCTCAAGGAGAACCCAAAGGTTATCGAGACATTGCCTTGGCAATGTCAATCGACGAAGCCAAAGGACGGCTCGTCAGTCCACCAATGGCCCGTCGATGGTGAGGCATCGATGGACACTTATCCTGGTGAAGGCTTAAGGTTGTTGTCAAGCCTCAGACCCAAACGACGGCCTGCAGTACGGTCCGTCGATGGACCTACTGGGCGTTGATGGGTCCATCGATGCAGGCTGTGTAAAATTGCCATGCACGCTGTCCCATTATGGGGTGAATGGGAAATTCACCCCACGTGCTAACCTGACCCTAGATAGTTTATTTGGTTATTTTTGGGTGTATTTAAGTGATCAAAAATATGACAACTTCATTCCCAATTCAATTCACAAAAATTAGACTTCACTCCCAAACCAAACTCTCTCTAGAAACCTCCATTGAAGGTGAAGCTCAAGAACAGCTTGGAGCTTGGATTCCTATGGGTTCTTCATCAAGTTTTAGAGGTCTTATTCTACATTAAGGTATGGTGATCCTTCATCTCTAGTTAATATTCCATCCAAGTTCATGAACAAATCTCTTCTTCTTCAATCTAGCCATGGGTTCTTTCTTAAAACATTTTCAAAGGCTTAATCAATTGATGATAATGTACTGAATTTAAAGTGGATGTCAATCCAATTGCATGATGAACCCATGCCCCCTTCAACTCTCGATTTAGCCTTTGTGTGGGCTTTGTGATCTTGAATTGGTGTTGATTGAATTATGATTCTAACATGTTGAAATTGATTATATCTACCGCCCACATAGTAATGTGATGATGAATTATGTGATATTGGATCAATGTGGATTGATGCTTAAAGGCTTGATCTCTACTTTCTATTGATTGTTAAAATATGGCATTTACTGTAACATCGACTCTATAATGCATGAATGTGGGATTCGTTTATGAAAAGATAATTGTAGCTACTGCCTTACTTGAATGTTATTGATGAATTTTGGGTATGAATCCTTGATGATCATAACAAAGGAGTGTTGGTAACGATTGATTTATATGCTCTTAGCCTATAGATTTACAATGCTATGTACATGATGTGATCTAAGTTCTAGGGTAGATGAAGCATAATTTATACTTGATTATTATGTCTTTAGCTACTTCCCTAGATTAGTATTATTAGTATATTATGAATGTTGATCATGATGATCAAAGCAAGGAATACTAGTAAGTGATCTATGTCTCTCTACTTTATAGTGTATTGGTGATGTAGTGTACTTGTTAGTAGCATGATCTTGTAGTGACTTATGCATGATTCATATATGTCAAAGTACAATTATCTACTGCCCTATACATGAATTGTTGATGAAAAAGGTGTGCTGATCAATTGTGATCAAAGGTTGATGAATTGGTAAGAATGGTTCTTCCTCTCTACTTTTCTTTTAGTATTGATAGTTGATGAAGCCTTGTATGGAATTGTGTGGTATGGTCCACTTATGGTGGCGGTGTTAACTTTATTATCAATATATATGTGATGTGATCATGGCCTTGAAGGCAATTATACTATAAATGTGTGTTGGTGATGATCACCCTATGTGAAGCTCTTACCTAGTCATCTATTCTAGTTATGATCTAGGTTATGTTGCTAGTTCTATGAGCATATGAATGACTATGTAGGGGTTTTATTAGGTGTTGCCTTAGATGAGTATAAATGATCCCTTACCTATGTATCCCTATGTGTATGTGTGAATAGCTAAGGTTAGGAGTCTTGAATGTAATAAGAAGATTGTCTTGTCTACTATGCCAAGTTGTGTTGTGTGGTTTATGCTTTAAGGTGCATTGTGGTCCTAAGAGGGTGTCTGACTCAATTTGTTGTTGACAGACATTATGTGATCATGTTGACCAATGTACACACACTCACACATTATGCATGCCTACAAGTAGTATAGGATCATGGTGTCTAATGAAAGGTATTCTCATATGCACTAATGTCTACTACTATGCATGTAATGCTTATGTCTATGAAAGTATGTGATGTATCATTAGCTAGGATGACTTTATAGGTGTACTAGTATGGGCAAGGGTATGGGACCTTGTCTATACATTGCACATGTGTGCCTTGATAGGATAGTTCCTAGGTTTGGTTTCTTATGTACATGAATATGAATGCATGAGTATGTTATGAACATGTGTGGTCTAAAGATGTTATGTGAAAGGGTTACTCACATGTATATACACAAATGAATGATGATCTAGTCAATAGAGGGGCACTTGAAGGTGTTCTCAAGGGTACCCCAAACTAGATGGTGCTTGAATATGCTATGTTCATGTGAATGATTTTCTCATATGATATAGGTTGATGAACTCTTATCTATGACCTATGAGCTAAGCATATAAGGATTCAATATCCTAAAGCCTATGTTTTATAAAGTAATGTTAATAAAGGTTTTTCAATAAAGGGAACTTAGCTTAGCACCGAGTGAACTTGATAATATGAGGTGTTGGATTTCCTTGGAGAAATATTCACCATTGGGTTCTCATAAGGTGTTGACTTCCCTTGGAGTAAAATTCACCTATGGTTCCCCATGAGGTGTTGACTTCCCTTGAGGAAGATTCACTCATGGTTTCTCATGAGATGAGGCTCCAATGCTAATGAACATGTAGAGGTTTAATATGCTAGCATATATGTTAATGTTCAACTTTGGCTAAGTGGAGCACCTTCCATTGGTGTAAGTCTCTACAATACCAAATTCCATGTTTAGCACCCATGGTCTTAGTGTCGGTTAAGGCTATAGTTTCTCTAATGTAAAATGGACAATGGAATTAAAGTAAAGTAAAGGGACCCTAACTAGGATAACCTAAGAGAAGGTACTTAGCATAGGTGGAAGTAATGAACCCACCTATGCATTGCACAAGTAGCTCTCTAAGGGAGTCCTAGGAAGGTGGTATAATGTATGTGCATATGTTTATGGTTCTCTTGCATGACACTATGTTAGTGTCTACATGAGGTGATGATATGCATGATATGAAGTTCTAATATGACTATGTGACTAAGGTCATACTTGAAGTGTATGTAGTTGACTATAGTATTGTGTTTGGTATATGAAGTATATGTTAAGGTTGTGGTCTTATGATAGGTTTACTAAGTATGTGTGAGGTTGTGGGGCCTTACATGTACATTGCACTAGTAGACTTAGATTGGGGTCATGAGTAAGGTCTTATAATGTTCAATGTGAAGAATGTGCCTTGTTATATGAAATGGTCTTATATGAATGTATATGTTGAGCTGAAAGGTTGTATGTATGGTTTTCTTGTGGTCTTAAGGTGATTCTTGAGTATGGATAGTGTTATGGGACATTATCTATGCATTTCACCAAGTGTCACTAGAAGATTACTTGGAAAAGTGAAGGAATTAGGATAAAAGGAGTTCACTGTAAACTGAACAAGAGTTCAGTGTGAGCTTACTGTAAAATGCTTCAAAATGTGACTTAAATGCTATGTGTGATTTTATGTGCTATTATGACTATGATATATGACTATGATATATGCCTAAATGAAGTTGTATGATGCTTAATACATCAAGTTTTATGAGATTTTCACAAAAAGGCATAATGCATGATTTCAAGTAAAATGTCCCTTTTAATTGCATGTTTTTGCATGGTTGTCATACTTAGTGCATTCTTGTACTAACTTCATTCTTCTTTACCTTTTTACACAAAGTGTAGGTTATGGATGCTTAAAGGATGTCTTTAAATGATGAGGAGTTTGATATGTGATTCCCAAGCTCAAGGAAAGGAATTCTTAAGTCCAAGGATGTCCCAATGTATAGTTTACTGTAAAGTCAATTTAATATTGTACTTATGATTTATGTTATAAGGGCGTGTCCATAATGTAATCTAATGATGTTGAGTCTATGATGGCAAAAAGAGACTAGAGTCTTAAACTATGTATTATGATATTTTATATATATATGAAGTAAAGTTCTAGCATATGATGTGCTATGATAGTTTTAAATTTTCCGCTAAATTTTCCTATGACAATGCGATGAATGAGAACTATGGGCTTGTATAAGACCTCCGAGAGGTCAAATACGCCATGTTACTTCTAGGGGGTGCTCCACGGATGTGACATTTCTCATGTGTTTAGGAGAGATTTTTTGGTTATCCAAGTTTACCTTAAAGCCTAGGAAACCTTTTCTCATCAAAATTTGGAGAGAGGTCGAGGGAATAATTTACAGAAAGGTGGGATTTTTTATTTTTAGGAAAAATAGACTTTTTTGGCTTTTGTTTTTAATTGCCAGTAAAAGTATACTTATTTCTTACCATTATACATTAGCCGTTGATATTTTTCCTCGCGTAACTATATTAGCGGCAATAGATTATTGCCGCAAAATAATTGTCGCTAAAGTTCACTTTTGTAGTAGTGTTCACAATACTCACATATTCAAGTTATAACATGATAATACCATAATTCATAAAGTAATGCCGACAAGGCCACATTGTTTCACAATTCATAAAGTAATGCCGACGATGCCACATTATTCACAAGTATAGCACATAAGCACCGCCACCTTAAGTGGACCATACGAATCATCACCATAGTTCAAGACCTATACTACACAATATAGTAAGGGTTATGTCAACATACCACCAATTCAATCTCAACAACTCCAATCCATAGCCAATTCAACCAATCCAATACACCAAGGCTCTTACCAATAGCCATAGTCACCAATTTAATCCAATAATCACAATATAGAATGAATCAAGATAATACCATAAGGATTTCATCAATTTAGGACATCCTACATACAATTCTAACATAATTCTTACATAATTCAAGAGCCCAAGGTAAACTACACAAGAACTCACTAGTATAGAGACATGATCAACTCACCCATAATATAGTCAAATTAAGGAGTTCATGATTTGCATGGGTTCATAGAGTTTTTAACTTAGAATCATCAACTTAACATTAATTCAATCATAATACATTGATTCAAAACGTTTTATGCAAGAACCCATGGCTAGATTTTAATTTAGAGTTCATCTTTTGAGGAAGTCTTAAAAACCCACTTTGAAGATTGGATTCTTGAAGAAAAGAGATTCAAGGATGAAAACCATACCTTAATTGATGCTAAAACACGAAATTGAGAAGATTTGATGGAGAAACCAAGCTTCAAGCTCCAATCTCCCTTCAAGCTTCAATGGTGGTCTAGAGAGTTCTTCCTTGGTGTTTGGGGTTTTGATTTTGAATAAAGACTTGAATAGGGATTCTAGACTTATAAAACTACTTAGAATACCAAAACACCCTTAAGAAACCTTCCAACTAATTTTATATGGCTAGGTGAAATTCCCAAATCACCCTTGGGTTGGCCGAGATCCTGCAAAAAACTGCAAACGGGGCATCGACGGACCTATTGGGCGTCGATTGCCTTCCGTAGGTGAGAAAGTTTTTGACAGCTTCTTCTCCCAAAGTTGGGTCCTCCTCAAGGACCTTTTGGTTGGTCCTTGGGGAGTTTTTCCTGGACATTTCCAACTTGAATATGCTCGTACATGTGTTAAGGATCTCTCACATTAATTTCATCCAAAACAAACACATAAAACTTGACGAAACACACTAAGGCATACAAGCACGCTTCAAGGCACATCTTTCGAACATCATGGATGTTCTTGAATGTTTGACCTCCAAACATCACCAAACTTTAGACACTACCTATAAACATCATTATAAACCATTTTAGGACTTTAAAACCTCATGACACACGTGTTAGGCTCTAGTTTCACCTAAGTCATTTTAGAGGTGTTACAATGAGGCTGGGTTGATAGGACCATACTTTGTTTATCAAGCTATGGAGAAAGTGGAGACTATTGAAAAAAGGTTGAAAACAGCGCAGAGTCGCCAAAATCCTATACAGATGTTGGGAAAAGAGACTTGGAGTTCGAGGTAGACGATTGAGCTTATTTGAAGGTTTCACCCATGAAGGGCTTTGTGAGGTTTGGCAAGAAGGGGAAGCTTAGTCCCCGGTATATTGATCCTTATGGGATATCCAAGAGGATTGGCAATTTAGCTTACAAGTTGGAGCTACCTTCAGAGTTAGCAACAGTCTATTCGGTGCTTCACATTTTAATACTGAAGAAATGTATGAGATATCCTTTCACTTCTTATACTTATTGTAAATATTGGTATTAAGGATAGCCTATCTTATGGGGAGGTACCTGTTGAAAGACTTGATTGTCAAGTTCGCGATTTGAGAACCACGGTGGTAAAATCATCAAGGTCTTACGGAGGAATCATATTTTGAGGAAGTTACTTGGGAGGCTGAGGAGGATATGAAGAATAGATATACACATCTCTTTGTTCCCGGAGAAATTTCCAATAAAGGTACTAATTCTTTTCTTGGTACTTTTTAAGTTGAAATGTTGTGTTAATTTGCATTTGAGTGTTTGAGTTGGTGTTAGATGCTTCAATCCTACTTTAGAGTGATATCGTTCGAGGACGAATGTTTTCAAGGGGGAGATCTTGTAACATCCCGCCTTAGAAAGAGCTAAATATGGAAAGAAGCTAAGCTGAAATTTTACAAGTTATGCTTAAGTTGTGAGTTTTGGGTCAACTTCAAACGAACATAACTTTCCTACATGATAAATTAGCTGGCCTATAAGAAATCAAAAGAAAGGTCTTGGAATCCTTTTTCCAATGCCACCAAGTTTGCTAATTTTCCAGCTCATATGAGGGAGTTATGCCCGTTTGAAGTCAAGTTGTCCAATTAAGGAAAGTTACCCAAAAATGTGAGTGGTATTTTTGTCTTTTCCTTACCCAATCATATTAAAATGTTTTTAGTAAATATTTTGTGTGTAATATGATTTGGTTCAGTTTTACAATCCAAAACTACGCTTAGGGTTTTAGAAGAGAATTCAAGAAGAGGAAAAGAGGATAAACGGAAGTACGAAAAAGGTTTTAGCGAATCGAGGATTTGATTTGCCAAATCGAGGTATGTAAGTTTTCATATTGTTGGATTCGTTCATCCACACAAAAATCATGTTTTACATTACCGAATTCATCCCTAGAGATTGAGGATTCAAGTTCTATTATTCGTTCTTGAGTCATGATGTTTGATTGAGTGTTTGAGGCGAAGATTTTGTTAAGGGGTTGAGTAAATTAATAGTGCTTGAGTGAGTTCCGCTGAAATTGTCCCGAGTTATATGAATTTGAGAGTTTTTACCTGAGGATTTCAGGGGGTATGAGTTGATCAATTTTTTGGAGAGGAACAAAAGATAAGGTAGAAATTGGCACCCAAGTATGCGTCGCGGGCTTGCTCCCCCGAGAGGAATTTCTCCCTCTGTGTCGCGGAGAGCACGTAGACTCTATTGTTTCAAAATTATTTTTCGACCAAATATTGTAATTCATCTCCACGTTGCGGACTTAATCTCCAGATAATATTTTTCGACCAAATATTGTAATTCATCTCCACGTTGCGGACTTAATCTCCAGATAATATTTTTCGATCGCTTCTCATTATTAACTATCTAAAACTCATTTAATCATCACGATATCCTTCATATCATAAATCATAACCTTGAATTCATAATTCAAATTAAAAGTAGATTTAAGAATTAAGTCTTGAGAGTTCTTTGGGTTCATTTTGAGAAGTCTTTTTACAATCTTTTAAAACTTGTTTTAACACTCAAACATTTGAGTTTAGGACAAGTAGAGTTGAGTTCATTTTCTTTAAAACAATATATGAGAACTAAGTATTATCAAGAGTAAATGTTTTTACATTAAAGATGAGAGGAAACACCGATTTTCAAAAGAGTTCATGAGTTGTTTTAAGTAATATCTCTTTTTAGAGACACCTTTTGAGTAATAATATCAGAGTTGAGGAAGAGGAAATGTTTTCTCTAAAACATAATGAGCTAAGTTATATTTTTGTAGTAGTATTGAGCATTGATATGGACCCCCACAAATCATGTAGCCAACATGGGTGGAAAGGGTTATCTTTTTTAGATGATTCCTTATTCTTTTTTAAGCATATACTAGTAGATCCACTTAGTTGAGGAGTTCTATACCCCCGGTAAAGTATATGACAGTTCTGGTAGTGTGGGCTAGACAATGTATCATCACATAGCTCATAATGCTGGTTGTCGGCAGGGGTGTTCATGGTTCAGTTTGGATCGATTATTAGTCAAAATCAAAACCAAATCAACTTAAATCGGTTTTTAAATTTCTAAAACCAAACCAAATCAAATCAAAAAAGTAATTGTCGATTTGATTAATGTCGGTTTGGTTCAGTTTGGTTAGATTTTTTCGGGTTTTTTCGATTCGAAAGTAATAAGTTTGTTAAGGACATACGCATCTCAATAGACAAAAACACTTAGAGTCTGTTTGCATTAGCTTAAAAGTTGGTCAAACTGACTTAAAAGTTGGTTTTTGACTTATTTAAGTGTTTGGCAATTCTCAAAGTTACTTATTTTAAGTTTATAAAAACTTATTTTAAGCCAAAAGTTAAAAGCGGGGGAAGGGGTGCTTTTTTTATAGCTTAAAAGCGCTTTTAAGTAGACCAAATATTTACCTTTTTGCCCTTAATTCTTTTATTTTTGTTATTATTATTATTATTATTATTATTATTATTATTATTATTATTATTATTAGGGAAAAGGGTCAAAAATACCCCTTAACTTTGGTTTATTGTTTGATTTTACCCTCGCCGTTAAACTAAAGTTAAATTTACCCCTCCCGTTACTAATTTCACCAAAATTTCCCTTCATAAGACGGAATCCCCAAAATCAACTCAAATTGACCCAATTACCTGATTTTTAAAAAAAAAACTATTTCTTATTTTTAACCAATAACCCGACCCATTTAGGATACCCGAGACCAATTAACCCATTAACCCAATGTCCTACAACCCATCCCATTTCACTCATTCTCTCTCTAATCTCCTTTTCTCCATTGACATCAACATTGAGGACTGTAAGTTGAAGAGTCTCAAGGGAGTGACTTGAGGGGCTCGATCTTGAACGAAGAAGCTCATTTCCCGCTCTTTAATTGGTTCGAAAGAAGACCATATGTTATCTACTTTTACTAATTATTGAATCGGGAACAGAGTCATTGATATTTCCCTACTTATTATTGTGTATAATTCTTTCTTGTTCTGGAACTCTTGCTAGAATAAAATTTCGAACTGAATTTACTCGGTAATTTTAGTAAGTGGGAGATTTTTGTGTGCAAGTGTTGGAGGTCTAGGACTTTTCCTCTATGTGATGGAAGTCACGTGAGGCACAATAAGGAAATCGAAGATAGAGTTGGACCCCTGCTATTGAAGAAGAGTAAGCAAGTAAATGGTTGTGATATGTGTTGGTCTCTAGATTATGCAAAACTCTTGTGGCTATTTCCTTATTATCTTTTTGCTCTATCTACCATTTGTTAAACTGAAAGTACTTGCAATATTTATCCTACTTTTCCTGCAGAAGTTTTTCCCATTTTTTCAACTCATTGTTCTTCAGTTAGCTTTTGAAGGAGAAAAGGACTTTAGAGAGAGGATGGGTGAAATGGGATGGGTTGTAGGACATTGGGTTAATGGGTTAATTGGTACCAGGTATCCTAAATAGGTCGGGTTATTGATTAAAAATAAGGAATAGGTTTTTTAAAAAAAAAAATCGGGTAATTGAGTTAATTTGGGTCGATTTTGGGGATTCCGTCTAATGATGGGTAATTTTGGTGAAATTAGTAACGAGGGGCAAATTTAACTTATTTTGACGGCGAGGGTAAAATCAAACAATAAACCAAAATTGAGGGGTATTTTTGACTCTTTTCCCTTATTATTATTATTATTAGTATTATTATTATTTTATTATTTTATTATTATATTATTATTTATTTAATTACTCTTTATTATTATTATTATTATATATTATTATTATTATTATTATTATTATTTATATTTTATTATTTTTATTATTATTATTATTTATTTTATTATTCTTTATTATTATTATATATTATATATTATTATATATTACCATTATTATTATTTTCATATTATTTTTTTATTATTATTATTATTATTATTATTTGTTATTATTATTATATATTATTATTATTATTATGAATATTTTATATATTATTATTATTATTATTTATTTTATTATTTATTATTACTATTATTATTATTATTATTATTTTCATATTGTTATATTATTATTATTATTATTTATTATTATTATTTATATTTAATTATTTTTATTATTATTATTTTTATTATTATTATTATTTTTTATTATTATTATTATTATATATTATTAATAATATTTTATTATTTTATTATTATTATTATTTATTTTATTGTTCTTTATTATTATTATATATTATTATTATTATATATTATATATTATATATTATTATTATTATTATTATTTTCATACTATTTTATTATTATTATTATTTATTATTATTATTATTATTATTATATATCATATATTATTATTATTATTAAATCAATCAACTTTTATCATGTTAACAACTTTTAAGGGTATTTTAGACATTTTGATTAAAAAAGTGTTTATCAGCACTTATTTGCCAAACACATCAACAATTTTTTCTTTAACTTCAGCACTTTTATTCAAACACATAATTACTTATTTTAAAAATAAGTTCCAACACTTTCAAAAGTACTTTTTAAAAGCTACTTTTTTTAAGCCCATCCAAACGGGCTCTTAGTATATGAATAATTCACAAATAAGCTATTACATGAACAGAGTGATTCAGTCAATGTACCAAGTTTTAGAAACTAAAAAACTCATTGTCAATAGCATAAAGTTGTTTCAATATTCTGGAGATCTCCACATCTTATCAATAGACTTTTCAATAAAATTACACCTTAAAATATTGAGAAATTACTTCTAAAACAACAACCAATATTTTATAGTCAAAACTAATCAATTTCAATCTTCTCTAGCTTGACCTTTAAATTATTCAATGTTGCATTAGAAAATTTTATAAAGAACAGATTAAGTGTGATCTTTAAAGTAATGAATATTGATGGATTTATACTTAAGGTTTTAATAGTTGGGCTAAAGTTGAAGTATTGGACTTCAGAAAATAGTAAAATTAAAGACTTAACTTCATTTAAATTTATCATAATACTTATATTTTTTTTATAAATAATTGTAAAAATTTATATATATAGCTTCTCTGTTCGGTTTGGTTATTTTTGCGGTTAATTTTTAGTAAAACCAAAACTAAACCAAATAATATCAGTTTTTAAAAATTTAAAATCAAACCTAACCAAATATCAGTTTTTTTAATCGATTTGGTTCGAATTGCGGTTCGGTTCGATTTTATAACCATAACCATGAACAACCCTATTTGTCGGTTAGAGAAACTCCCAAATAGAGTATTTTGTACTCCCTCCATTTCAAAAAGAATGACCTCCTTTTCTTTTTACTATGTTTCAAAAAGAATGACCTCTTTCTTTTTTTGGTATCAACTTTTCACGTGGCATGTTTAAGGCCACAAGATCAAATGTCAATTTTGTACATTTGATCTAACTTTAATTTAGGACCACAAGATTCAAAAGTCTTCTTTATACTCTTAAACTCCGTGCCAAGTCAAATTAGGTCATTCTTTATGAAACGGAGGGAGTATTTTTAATACAAACTGAGTTATTATTGTATTTTTAAATAGCTTGAGTTGCTATTATTGTTTTACATGCTTTATATAAACTACACTTTAATCGTCGTTTTATATTGCATTGAGTTGAGTATCCATGAGTAGAGTAGTGTCGATGTGAGTATGTGTCACGCCCCTTTTTTCCCTCAAAAATTTGATTTTATTGTTTTGAAAGAAAAAGAGTTTTTTCCAATTAAAGTGATATTTTGAAAAGGGATAATTATTATTTAGAGTCGCCACTTGGAATTGAGTTTTGGTGTTCCAAGTCACCTTATTTAAATCCCTAATCAAAAGAAAATTTGACTCTATTTTATTGGTTTGCGAACTAGAAATGTTGATCGAGGGCAAGATGTTAGGCACCCCTCGAGTCCCGTGGTTCTAGCACGGTCGCTTTATTAACTTTGGTATGACTTGACTTAATTTTGGATATTATATTATTTAACTTAATAATAAAATATTTTTACGTTATTCTCTCATTTATTTTAAACCTATTAAAAATTGTTTTATTTATTTTAAATCTATTGAAAATTGTTTTATTATTTTCGGTGTGTGTCCTTTAATTCAAAATTTGAAACACTCATATTTATTTATTTATTTATTTATTATTTTTATTTTTATTATTTATTTATTTATTATTATTATTTTTACATTTTTGTAATTATTTTTTAGTGTTACTATGGGTATAATTTATATAGGTATTTAATAGTGAGAAATTAGAATTTGTGTAAGAATTTTTTTTTTAGAGTTCAAGTTAATTTATGATTGTATTTTTTTTTAGATTTTAAAAATAGAAAGACAAAATTTTATGAGATTTGAAATTAGTTGTTATCACAAAATTTCTAAATAGATTAGGACTATATTTTTTTTTTAAAAAAAGCTTTTGACTTTTATTTTTATTTAACTTTTTTTTTAATGCACGTCTTTTCTTACTTTTATTTTATTTTTATTTTTATTTTTGAAGTTTTTTTTTAGTTATTGTTTTATATATATATTTTTTTTACACATTCCAACGTTCTGTACTTTTCTTTTCTATTTTTTTTGTTTGTTTTCAATTGTCTTTAATTATTATTCTTATTCTTATTATTATTATTATTATTATTATTATTATTATTATTATTTTAAACTAGTTAAAAATTGAAGGATTTAAACAAATACATTAAATTCAAAAACTTTCTTTATTAAACTTTAAAAATAAAGTGAGCTTATAATTTGTAATAATTTTTAAAAAAATTTCATTTATTAAAATATAATCTTATAATAATATTTAAATATTAAAATTGATGTAAAATCTAAGTTTGGTCAAAAATTAGGTGTTCACAGTATGCCCCTCTTTGCTTGAAAAAATGAAGAGTTTTCATGCAAAGATGTGAACAATGTGACTAATTTTTTACTGAGACATTTATCCACAATGTGAAAATAAGTAAAAGAGAAAGGTTTGTCAGCGTCCTAACTTTTAAAAACTACCAATCCTTAGTTGATGATAAGGAGTCAGGTGCGGTTCAAATGAGTTAGGTTGTCGAGTGAGGTTTTATCGAGGTTCCGGTTCGTAGCTCCAACTATTACATTAAAAGAAAAACTACAGAAGGAGAGAAAGGAAAGATACAAAATCCTATCTACTTCAATAGTGCTGAGTCTTCATTTTGACTATTCGATTATCGTTTCACCCTCTTTGGTATGTACATCGATTCCGAACTTTGATTTGAACATCTGAGTTTAAGACTTGAAACTTATGACTTGACTTCAATCGTTGACGTTCTTCCGCAGGATATTCTTGAATGCTTGTTTTCTTAAAAGGATGAATTTTTATTCTTGAACTTTAAAATTGTGTACTACATAGAAACCTGCACACCATAAACAAAACAAACAAAACGAAACAAAAAAATTTGGCTAGTTTGCACTAGGAAAAATTTGTGAGTTATAGATGAAAGCTATAAAAGTTTATACTAAGCATAAAAATAATATTTTTGTAGCCGATACAAAATGTAAAAAAAAACAAAAGAGAGATTTGTGTCCAAAATGCAACCAGGGTTCCTATGCGCTGTGAAGAAATAAAAAAATAAGATAGGGGTTATTGTGCCCTGTGAAGACATAAAAAAATAAAATAGGGGTTATTGTGTCATATATGCAATCAGGGGTAATTGTGCCATGTGAATACATGACAAAATAAAATAGGGGTTATTGTGCCCTATATGCAACCAGAGGTTATTGTGCCCTATATGCAACCAGGGGTTATTGTGCCCTGCGAAGACATGAAAAATAAAATAGGGGTTATTGTGCCCTGTGAAAACATGAAAAATAAAATAGGGGTTATGTGCCCTATATGCAACCAGGGGTTATTGTGCCCTGTGAAGACATGAAAAATAAAATTGGGGTTATTATGCCCTATATGCAACCAGGGGTTATTGTGCCCTGTAAAGATATGAAAAATAAGATAGGGGTTATTGTGCCATATATGCAACTAGAGATTATTGTGCCCTGTGAAGACAAATAAAATAGGGGTTATTGTGCCCTAAATGCAACAAGGGTTATAGTGCCCTGTGAAGACATGAAAAATAAAATAGGGGTTATTGTGCCTTATATGCAACCAGGGGTTATTGTGTCCTGTGAAGACATGAAAAATAAAATAGGAATTATTGTGCCCTATATGCGACCAGGGGTTATCGTGTCCTGTGAAGACATAAAAATTAGGATATGGGTCATTGTGCCCTATATTCAACCAGGGGTTATTGTGCCCTGTGAAGACATGAAAAATAGGATAGGGGTTATTGTGCCCTATATGTAACCAGGGGTTATTGTGCCCTGTGAAGTCATGAAAAATAAAATAGTGGTTATTGTGCCCTATATGCAACTAGGGGTTATTGTGCCTTGTGAAGACATGATAATAAAATAGGGGTTATTGTGACCTATATGCAACCAGGGGTTATCGTGCCCTGTGAAGACATGAATATATATATATATATATATATATATATATATATATATATATATATATATATATTATTTTTTCACTTATATTATTATTATTATCATTATTATTCAACATTATTTTATTTTATTTTTATTTGTACATTGAACAAACTAAAAATAAAATAAAATGCACCAGATTCTATTAAGCAAAAAATATACTTTTTTTATTGTTATTATTTTTTTTTTGTGCATATTGTATGAGAAGTAAGGATTCAAAACTTATCATCGCGGCGTTTGTCTCTAGCGAATTACTTGCACGATTTGTCTTTATAGCTCTTTCAGCCTATAACTTTATTTCTATCTTGATTGTGCTCATGCCAAAACGGAATGTCATCATTTGATCAATGATGTCGTTCGTGGTTTTTTACCAAGTAGAAATTCTTAGCTTTTTACTGTCGTCTTATGGTTCTCGTGAGGTTTTCACTCATAAAACCCTCTCATTTTTTTATTTCTTTTTTGTAACATACCATAGGCTACAATGTCATGTTTCAACCCCTGGAGATTTGAAATAACATGATTATTATTTTATTGAGTGATTAGATCGAACCTCAATGAAGGGATGTCTACGTATCCTCTTAGGAATCAGGTCGAACGTAGTTCAATAGTAAAAAAATTATTTTTCTTTTTCTTGATTTATTTTTAGAAATATAATGAAAAATGGGAAAAAGAATCAGTTCATGTTTGATAATGTCTTGACTTTAGTTGGTACCAACAATTAGTATTATGCATATGAACCACATTCAACTACTTTCAAACAAATTTGAGGTCAACTTTGAGTAATTTATATAGTTTTAAATTGTATCTCAAATATGCTTAAGTAATTACAAGATCAATTTATCTTGTCAAAATTAAGGGATAGAATTATTCGTATCATCATGTTTCAAATGCACTCGCAACATATGAAAGTCTTACTTCACACAATATAATAATTTAGATCGTAGGACATTTTTGAAAGTCACTCACACTCAGAAAGATGTTCAATGCATGAGATTGAGATACCATATGCTTGGCCTCATGTAAGTATCCACTAATGTGAGAACATAAAAAATGAGATCAAACATGACTTGTCATTGGCTTGTAATGTAGTCTTAGGGAAAGGTATGATAATTATTCGGGATAAAGTGACTATTTTCTCCTTAGAATTTGCACAATATTTTTAATATTTTTTTTATTTTTGCATTTGACATTTGTTTTCTTGTAAGTTCCTTCTCATTTATTTTTCTCTTTCTTTTTTGATTCTCCCTCCTTCTTGTTTGAGATTTTTTCATTTTTTTTATTCTATCTTTTTTTGGAGGGACATATTTGGTCTTTTTCACTTTGTTACCTAACTTAGGTCTTTGGCGTTATGTAGTTATTTCAAAGTGCGCTCAAGGAGGTGAGACAAAGGGATTAGTGCATTTATACACTCAAAAGGTATATGTTAAGATGTTGTTATTCAAATAAAAAACTTTCATGCTCAAAATGGGAGTTCTATGGATAACATGTCATTTGGTAGGTTTGAAAGGCACAATCGAATCAAAGAAAGCCTATAATCCTTTCTCAAGTTAAATGTTGCTCAAAATTTCGGCTCAATCAACATTCGGGTCATGTTCTAGATCAACAAAATCATGTCTTTGAGTTTTATATCTAAAGCTCACCATACAATGCAATTGAAACAATAAGGTCGAATTTATTTTATCCATAACTTTAAACAAGATAATTTCTCAAGTATTACATAAATATATTGAGGGATGCCAATAGAAGTCTATAGGTCACAACAAAGTTGATCTGTCTCGCCAAATAGTTTAACACTTTATTATTTTTCTTATGCATAATCATAAGCATGTTGTTACCAACCAAGTAAAAAAAAGTCTATTTTTTGCCCCAATTTATGTAACGAGGATTTTTAGATTTTTTCTCGGTTGGACCGAACCGCACAATAAGGTTGCCTACGTATCTTGTCAAAACAAGAATCAAGTCAAACGTAGTTCAGAAATATGAGTAAAAATATTTTTGTTTTTTAAAGACAAATCCACTTTTTAATGGATACACATATTATTTTATTTTTTAATTTCTAAATAGTAATTAAAATATTTTTTTTTTGATTTTTTTAATTTTTAAATAAGGATCACCGAACCCAAGGAAGGTTGCCTACGTATCTCATCAAGGTGAGAATCAGGTGTGCATAGTTCGTTCAGATTAAACAGTTGCTTACAAAAATTATTGACAAATGCAACTATATTATTCACTTAGGGTAATATAAAAACTTTCAAGTTTCTTTTTGTAAACTATACATAATAAAAGAATAACTTCTTTTCCGTTGTGATTTTTGTTTAGAAGAAAAAAGTTTCTCTTTCATTTCATTTGTCACAATAGATTTGATTTATATAAATAATTTTTCGTATAGCAAATGGATAATTTAGGTTATTAAATAAAATTAGGGTATCTACCCCAAATGAATTTGATCATATGTCGAGTCTCATTAAATCAAATATAAATGATTCAAATAATTGAAATCTAGTAGGGATAACCATATCTGATTTCAGTTCTATCAAGGTTAAACTTGATGGAGAAATGTATTTAGACTGGCTGTAGAACGAGCGGACAACTCGAGTCAAGGAGTAGCAACGTACCGGTAGCAACGCTTTCCGGCTTTGTGCATGGGTGCTCCTCATCCTAAAAATGTGTGACTAAATATCCTTCACCATGGACCGAAGATCCACTGGCTATCTTTACAGAAGTGGGACGCGCAGTCGCAATTTCCACAATTATATTAATGAATATTCATAGTTGTGCGCAACAGAAGACAATTTATATACCGTTAAAATAATATTAAAATAGTAAATAAATAGACAATTAGCACATTAAGACAATAAATACAATATCCAAAAAATGTAAATAAATAAGTAATAGTCATACATAAGTCAATATTATAAGCTCGAATTCTGGTTATCCCCACAAGAGTCGCCATCTGTCACGCCCCTTTTTTCCCTCAAAAATTTAATTTTATTGTTTTGAAAGAAAAAGAGTTTTCCAATTAAAGTGACATTTTGAAAAGGGATAATTATTATTCAGAGTCGCCACTTGGAATTGAGTTTTGGTGTTCCAAGTCACCTTATTTAAATCCCTAATCAAAAGGAAATTTGACTTTATTTTTATTGGTTTGCGAACTAGAAATCAGGGTAAGGAATTTTGTTGAGCGAGGGGAAGGTGTTAGGGCACCCCTCGAGTTCCGTGGTTCTAGCACGGTCGCTTTATTAACTTTGGTATGACTTGACTTAATTTTGGATATTATATTATTTAACTTAATAATAAAAATGTTTTTACATTATTCTCTCGTTTATTTTAAACCTATCAGAAATTATTTTATTTATTTTAAATCTATTGAAAATTGTTTTATTATTTTCGGTGTGTGTCCATTAATTCAAAATTTGAAACACTCATATTTATTTATTTATTATTTTATTTTTTTATCATTTTATTTATTTATTTATTATTATTTTTTTACATTTTTTGTATATTTTTTTAGTGTTACTATGGGTATAATTTATATAGGTATTTAATAGTTAGAAATTAGAATTTGTGTAAGAACTTTTTTTTTAAAGTTCAAGTTAATTTATGATTGTATTTTTTTTAGATTTTAAAAATAGAAAAATAAAATTTTATGAGATTTGAAATTAGTTTTTATCACAAAATTTTGAATAGATTAGGACTATATATTTTTTTGTAAGAAAAGCTTTTGACTTTTATTTTTATTTAACTTTTTTTTGAATGCACGTCTTTTCTTACTTTTATTTTATTTTTATTTTTGAAGTTTTTTTTAGTTATTGTTTTATATATATATATATATATATATATATATATATATATATATATATATATAAAAGATATGAAATAAACAGTTGGTTTATATATCTTTCTTTTTTAAAACTCCATTAATAGTCATAAGTGAAGGTTGCGATCTTCAGCCTCAGGGAGGAACAGTAACAGAGTAGCCAAAGACTGAGGTCGTTAGGGTGAAACACTGTTCATGGCCTAAAGGGAGAACTACTGTGGTAGTGATAAAGACTGTTCATCGACAAAAGAGAAGAAAGGTATTGAGTGATATACAATATTTTGGATAATATGTAAATAGCAGTTTTGTATATGCTAGATTTCCTTCAATTATACCAAGATTTCCTTCTCTTGCATTTATGAATCTTTCATCTGATAAATTTATCACTATTGGACAATTTATTCCTTCTTTAAAAGTTGATTTAACTAATATTTGAATTTCACCTAGATGAACATAATTCATTTTCTTTCTTTTCCTTTCAGATGTAAAGTGACGGGAGAAGTTACTATTCACTCTCAAACATATTCATACTCTCAAGGTACCTAGCATTTGAATGTAGTCTGCCTCTTAAGTATGAAGTTTCTCTCCTTTTATAGATGTAAGGAGAGACTTATTACAAAAGAAATTTATTTCAAGGTCTTCCTTGAAATATCACATAATTATCTTTTAATCCTTTTAGATAAAAGATTTCTTCCTGATAATGGACTCTCTCCATAGTATTCTTTTGCTTTATTGGCCGACATAATCTGACTTTTATATATATATATATATATATTTGTTTTTTTACACTTCCCAACGTTCTGTACTTTTCTTTTCTATTTTTTTTTGTTTGTTTTCAATTGTCTTTTTTTAATTATTATTATTATTATTATTATTATTATTTTACTTTCTGTTTTTCTTCTTCCTTTATTATTTTTCTTTTTGTTTTCACGTTTATCTTTTTTTTTTCTTTGTACGTTTTTCTGCTCTTTCTATTTATTTTTCTTTCTTTTCTTGTTTTTTTTTGTTTTTCTTATTATTAATTTTTTTGTTTCAATCTTTTTATGTTCAGTATGTGTTTTATTTTCTTTCTTTTGTTTTTGTTATTCTTTTTATTTTTTATTTTTTTCTGATTCTTTAAATAAAATTTATAGTTATACTTAATTTTATGTTTAACAATCTCAATTAAAGTAACATTATTCTAGGTTTATTCTTAAGGTAAATGAATTTATCAAAATAAACAAATTTCAAAGTACTAAAACATATACTACAAAGCTTTTCTAAATCACTAATCAATTAAACTTTATAATTTTCTGTAAATAGAGTATTTCATCACTTAACTTTTTGAAAGAAAAATAATCAGTTCATGCGACTACATTGTAGCATCCAAAAATAATAATATCTCAATACCACTTAACGTTTCAATGTTATTATTATTTTGTCAAACATTACCCATAATTTGTCCATCGTTATAATTTTAATAAGCTATATGCAGTAAAGAAGAAAACCTTAATCTACTTGGAGTACTATTGCACATATATTTAATGAACATAAACAATTTCATAACTACCTAAAAATGGAACCACAACGAAGGAATACAAATAACATTATATTATTTATTCAAACCGATCTTCAATTATAAGAGGAAATTGAAAGTTACCTCTTTGCGAAAGCTAATTTCACCAAAAATAACTGTTGCGATCTACTGATTTCCAAAGTTAATAATTGTAAATTAACTTTAAAGAGCCACAAGATTGAAATTGCAAACAAAACCCCGGATTATAATTTAATTCTTTGGATAGAACTCACTTTTTCACTCTTTTCTCTTTTGCTTTGGATAGAACTCACTTTTTCACTCTTTTCTCTTTTGCTTTTTTTTTCTCTCGGTATTTTAATCTGTCTCGGTATATTTTTTTCTCTGTTTTTTTTTCTCTCTACTGAACGTATATTTTTATAATAGTTTTGGGTGAGAATCTGGTGCTACTTAAAAGGAACAGTGATAAAGTGGAATTAGGTTTAGTTTGAAATTTAGTTGAGAAATAAAGGATAGAAAATAAAATAAAAGTAATAATATATTAATAAAACAAAACAAAACAACGACAAATAAAAAAAAGTTGAGGAAAACGTTGGTGATTGGAAAAAATTGAAAAAAATTAAAAAATTGTGCACTTTTTAAAAAAAAAAAAGAAAAGAAAATTGAATGGAAGGAGATTTTTTAGGAAAATAGGTTATGGGAAGTTTGAAGGTGATTAGGATAAAGGATAAGGTAATTTGAAATTTTTAGGATTTTTATTTTTATCTTTTTTTCATACTTTTCCATAATATATTATTATTATTATTATTATTATTATTATTATTATCATTGTTGTTGTTATTATTATTATTATTATTATTATTATTATTTTAAACTAGTTAAAAATTGAAGGATATAAACAAATACATTGAATTCAAAAACTTTCTTTATTAAACTTTAAAAATAAAGTGAGCTTATAATTTGTTATAATTTTCAGTTTTTTTTTATTTATTAAAATATAACCTTATAATAATATTTAAATATTAAAATTGGTGTAAAATCTAAGTTTGGTAAAAAATTAGGTGTTCACAGTACGCTTCTTTTTTATCTGTTCAAGCTTGCATGTTATGTTCAGTATTCCCCTTTCATGCTCGTAAATTTCATGTACTAACGTCATTTGGCCTGCATCTTTCATGATGCAGACCACGATCATCAACCAACGCTTCGTTGATCCAATTGAGTTAATGAGTTTTTTGGTGAGCCTCCTTGCATCCGGAGGATCCTTCATTTTTTTGTTGTTATTCAGTTTGTTAGGATGATCGATGGTCTTGTCCCGACATCCCTAATAGTATTAGAGGCTTCATAGATAAATATATCGTAGTTCATCAGTCTTGTTCATTTCAGTTGTTATGTTCTAGACTTCAGTTGACCTTGAGGTCAGTTTGAATGTTTTATTTCTAAAATATTCTAAGATTATCTTCTGAGATTTTGAGTTAAAGTTTACATTTGATTTCCTCTTATGTTGAGTAAGTCTTTCGTTGAGAGTTGAGCCAAGGCAAGGGTTCGCTTTGGGCCAGCAATGGTTCTTGAGTGTCGGCCACATCGAGGGTGTAGGCTAGGCGTGACATATATAACCAATAGAACCTTGACAATATTGGTTAGAAATACTAAATTATTACCAATTTGATACGAATCAAATGTCTCCAAGTGAATTATTTCTTTTCTGGACAGTAATAAAAAATATTGTCTCATGAATAATAATAGCATGAAAAATAAGTCCATTAACTGCACTTACACGAAATATGTACAAACCATTTTCATAAGATTGCAATTGATCTTTCTTTATATTAAGCGATCTCACAACTAGTGGGGTACTATTTAATGGAATCACTTTAAAATCTTTTAGATCCTTCAAAGATTATCATAGAAACTTCACTATCTAGCTAGACATGACAACGATTTCATTATACGTATTCAAATATTTCATTTATTGCCAGTTTGAAAGAAACCTCATTGCATTCACCACGGGAGAACATATTTCCGTACAATAATGTCTGGACTTGTGCGATAATTTTTATGCCCCAAGGCACAATTTGTACTTTAAATTTTACAACTATACTTTCGTCATAATAATTCATTTATACCACCTCACTATATTATACGTTAATCTATGGAACTACAAGTTCAAAACATTACTTTTCAAGTGAAATAAAATATACTTGAATTGTGTATTTTATTGGCCAATTGTTTACAAAATCCTCATTACCAGTTGTAATGTTGAGCGCCACATTATATTAAAGATATCGTCGACGATTATTTTGACTCGATTTTAATATGACATAACTTATTGAGATCTCTTCATTTTTTATCAAATTAGGTATTTAAACATTTGTCGGGGTTTTATGAAGTGTAATGTCATAGTGCTTTTTCAAATTATTTACCTCATTATCATGACCATTTTGATAATTTTCTCATCTCCTTCCTAAGAAGTTTACGTTTGAAATCAATTGGTCTATCACGCTCTTGGCGTACCATAAACTCTGTCCTTCAAGGATCATTTACAACTTAGTTAAAATATTGGGTTAGGCAAATTATTTACAATATTTTGCAAAAGAATTATCTTTTGAACTTCAAGTTCACATTTTTCACGTGGGTATAGATAATTCACCTCACACATAATTTTTAGTTGCTAAACATATCTCCCCCTAATAATAGGAAATCTAACATTTTCTCCCAACCTCATTTGAGGATCCATCTTTGTGCGTGGTGGAGAAATAAAATCGTATATGCACACATCAATCATTTAGATGAAAATTATTTGGTTCTTGGCCCTGAATCAATTTTGATGGAAGAACCCTGTTGGCTTGATGTGTACATGTTAAATAAACTCATCTCAATTCAAATTTTATTTGAGAGATTCGTTCTCATAATTAATGGTCTAGCTTTAATTGGAGGCATACAATTTCTGCTAAACCAACCATCATTATCAGCATAAGTTTATAGTTTGGAACTGTGCTTTTAATTTAATATTCGAGCAAATAACCTGACAAAAATTAATTTGTAAGTTGATATAAATGCACACATGATCATACCAGATGCATCTATTAAATCATAATAGTAATCAGTTCATATGGCAGGTGAACGAGCTTATATTTACCTTTTTATATGTTTCAATAATTTTAGGATATACAATCTCAATCTTAGCTGATACAATGTTTATTTTATCATGAGAACAAGCATCAAAAGTTAGTTCTTGATGAATATTTTATTTCTTCAAAATATAGCTACATGATTTCTTAATTACTTTTGCATCATTTTGAATTGAAATGGCCAAATGAGAATGTCAATTGATATTTATTCTAGTAAACTTCTAGTTTACTTTTGCATGTAATTTTATCATTATGCTCATATTTGTATACTACAAACAAGAGAAAAAATGAATAATCTTTTACATAAATATTTGACCCGCTTCGATTGTAGTAATCTAAAGATATTAAGTCTTTTCATAATTTATAGTCTCAATATAATAATTTTTTTTTCATTCCTATGAAACTTAAAAAATTCCATTTCAGATTTGCTACAACCCTAATATTATGAACAATTTCATTTCTTTGAATAGTAACAAATTAGCCATCTCTCAATTAATTTTTTGTACTATCATAAATTTCACAACATCTTTCGTATGGTGACCATCTTCTTCAAAAGAATATTATTCTTTTTGTCATGATTAAAATTATTACATACAAGACTTGTTTCTTGACAACCAATGACAAATTTGTGTTGCCACACAATAATATTTATTTTGATCATGACTACAACCTTTATATGAAATAATTATTTCTTTCTTTTTGCCCTTTAGTGGTTCATAATAAAATGTTATTAAATATTTGTGATGTACTCAAAGTATATGACTAAATGACCATTGTCAAATTATATAATTTTTATTTTCTCAAACCTGTCATAGAGATGAGATGACATTTATCCAACCATACATGATCATGTTCTTATCTTTAATTTTATAACATTCACTCTATCAAAAATGGATAAGCAAAAATGCTTATTATAAGCATAATCTCTTTAAGGAGTTGACTATATCCATTTATACGTACTCCATAAGTTTTTCATTCGAAGCTTAATGTCAAATCTTGATGCAGGTTCCACCTCTTCATCACCTTGAACGATGAAAAACACCTTCACTTTTTTTTTTTTAATTTGATGGAGAATTTATAGAACTTTTCAAATTGGACTTGCAGTAACAACAACATGACCAATAACCTTTAATACAACTTGATGGTAAAAGCTACCTTCACATTTTGAAGGATCATCTTAATTAAGAACCTATAATATTTCCTTTTTAATTATCATAATGATGACCATTTTTACCACACCCATATTCATATATTCAATCACCTGCCATATTTCAGACATAACGCAGTACAACATTCATATACGGGAATGGAGCAAATCAATTGGGCGTATTTCATGAATTTTATCAAAAACATATCAATTTGCTCAGTCATCACTACATCGTCATTATATTGCGTTGGGACTCAAACCCAACTTCTTACCCATAAAAAGATGTTTTAAGTCATTATTTTTTGTGATCCAACCCCAACATTTTATTATCATGATGCACCAAGACTCTAACCCGATGTATTACCCTTTTGGTGCGATAGGACTTGGATCCTTCGTCTTACCCTCAATTAATGACATAACAAGCGAAATATAATAGGACTTACCACTGAGCCTTAAAAAATATTATCACTTTGTGATTAACATGCACAATTAAATCTAGGAAAAAAAAACAATAAAAATATTCTCAACAAAGTATGTTCTAATATCTTAAACTTATCAAAAGAAAGAGTTTCGTATAGTATTATATTATATTGCACACTAAAAAAATTAATTACACACTAAAAAATTGACTGCACACTAAAAAAATTAATTGCACACTAAAAAAAATAATACTTTCAATTATACTAAAATAAAACAGCTCACTACCACCACTTTTTTTTAATTTTCATGTGAACCCAAAATATTTCACACACAAAATAAAATAAATTAAAACCTTATGTAATAACAAAACAGAGAGCATAATCATAAATAAAATATGTAATAAGTTTCACATATAAAAGAAAGTATATATAGTCATAGGTGAAAAAAAGACATAGTAACAATAGTATTAATCATTCACCTTACTACAAAAAAAAAATTAGTACAATCTCAACAATACTAATAACTTACCTTTTTTTCCATCAATTGGTCACCAATTACTAAATCAAATTGGTCACCACTTATGGAATCAAATTGAACTCTATTCGGAGATGATATTGAAATGAGTTTAGAGACTCGTGCAGATAACATGTTATAAAATTAAAGAAATATAAGACAAGAAATATTAAAGATGAAAGCAATAGAAATAGGGAGACAAGAGATCCGAGCTAGTCTTATTCTTTCAAGTATTCAAGTATATGCAGTATGAACTCTAATGTCTCTATTAGTGTAAGAAAAAAGACCTGAAATACCCTCAAACTATTGAAAATCGTATAAAACTAATCTCCATCCCCCTATTGGCTCCCAAATAGCCTTGACATCCACCTTTGGTCAAATATTGACTATATTTTTAACAATCACTCATTTAAATAAATTTATTTAATTCCTTACATACATGACGATACTCTATTGGTCACATTTTAAATAATCTACATTAATTTACAAATCGATCCATTTCTAATTTGACCCGCCCAAATCATACTCACCCAATCCATATTAACTTAACCAAACATATCCAAATTCTCCATTTTTCCATTATAAAAAACTATGAAGAGACTTTATATAAAAGACATACTTCATCAATCTCCTAATTTGTATCATATTTCATTTTTATAAGTTGTCACTTTCACTCGTCTAATTTCATTTCTTGATCTACCAGTGAGCTTACGAGAATAGGAGAATAATTCATAAGTCTAATACCACCATCCCATCTTCTGCAATTTTAACACCCGTCGTCGATGAACTTTCTGGAGACTTCTCCGAAAATTAGAGGAGTCAACAAACCCAACTTAGGTTCTGAAAACTCCAATGGTAGTGGTTTGAAAGGTATATATTGCCATCATGAGCAGCAATGATGTCATCACTGTTAACCATTTAATTTCTTTTAATTGCTATTGTTCAACTGATATATAAGTTAATAGGTAAAATGAGATTCTTCATTCGGAATGATCTCATAATTTAATATCCATGACTGTTTATGTCTCTAGCATGACCACTTGATGAAATCTGAAGAAAAGTGGGACAAACTATCCATGAAATTCTTGACTCTTAGGAAAATGATTTACATAGCAAGAAAGAGCGAAGATGGATTCAGTGGAGTTTAAGTTAATGTGAATCGGGTGGATATGATTTGGGTGGGTCAAATTAGGAATTGGTGAGTTCGTAAATTAATTTAGATTATTTAAAATGTGACCGATCAAATATCACCACATATTTAAGGAAACAAATAAATTCATTTAAATGAGTTGGTATTAAAAAATGGTCAATATTGGACTCAAAGGTAGGTATTAAGGGTATCTAGGAGTTAAAAGATAGATGAAAAGTACTTTTATATCATTTCTAATAGTTTGAGGGTAATTTTGACCCTTTACTGTTTATAGTATTACATATAGGAATACAAAAGAGTTAGTCATAAACATAAAATTAACCATGAAAGTTATGAAGACATTAATCATATAAGTAATAAAGGAATATCAAGCGAGAATATAATGGAGGTATGAAAGTTACTATACATTATGGTGTAATTATACCTTGAACTTATGGACATCCACATAAATATATTTACAATAATTTTTTATTTTATTTTTCTTTCCAAGTTATTTTTGAACTGTTATTAAGGGCCCAATGCCAAATGTTTTTTTTATTGGTTACTATGTCACGTGATTCGCGAGTGTATGACACACTCTCTCTATTTTTAGTTGAATGTCAGAAAATGTTCGATAGGTAATTTTTTAACTAATAAAGGTGTTCAATTGGAACAAGCCTAAGATAAAGTGTCTAACTGAATTATGCGGATAACTTAAGGGGTTGTCGATTACTTAAGTCTAAATATTTATATATTAAATAAATGACCAATAGATATAAATGTGAGTTATTTTAACAAAATATAAACTTATGAATCAAATTTTATATTTTAAAAAAATTTAAACCATGATATAAAATTTCCAAATCAGTATTTTTAAAGAATATGAAATTACATATCCAAACACAGATTTTATCGAACAATTTCATTACCAAAAGCCAACTAAATGTCGTAGTTATATAAGTTAAATCAAAGTGCACTATAGTCTGCGTTTACAATCCCATTTACCATATCACCATCCAGATGCATCGGATTTTTTTCTCTTAAAAAAAAACTCTTCCCTTGTGGTTTTTTTTCTCTTCATATTTTTGGGTTCTATTAGGTATGTTCTCTGCTTGTTCTTCCTCTCTCTTCTCTCTAAAACAACAACAAAAAAAATGTAAATTTTTTCACACTGTTGATCACCTCCACAACTTTAATATAGTTATCCATATTTCAAGAGAGAAGAGAGAGGAGAGTTTTTGCTAATTCGGAACCATTCCTCTTTCATCCAACCAGTCAAAGGTGACACTTTTATTGCACATCTTCATCAATTTTGATCTGGGTTTTCTTTTACCACCAACCTTTGTTATTCTTGGACTGTCCAGTTGGTGAATTTGAGAAAGATTTGATTTTGGCATGGTGCGCAGTGCCATTTTGAATGTTTAGTCTATCCCTTGCTTTACTGGTCAAGTTTCCTTTTTTCGTGTTTTTTTTTTGGGTTTGGAGGATGATGATGGGTTCTGATCCAAATTCTTGTATGTAGCAATTTGTATGTTCTGATTTGCTGCTTAGAGATTGACTTTTTGTTGGTATTGCAAAAGTGAGACATTCTGAAATGGCGGAGAATTCCTCAGCTTGGGTTAATTTTACCCTACACTTACTGTGGGTTCGACTGGGCACTTTGGGGGTTGGGGGTTGGCGGAAGTATCTCCTCAAAGTATATTTATCTACTTTTTATGTTCAAATATCTGTTTTGACTAATTGTATTACATTTTTGTACACGTTTAAACGCTCATGTGTCCTACCTGACCATCAATCAGAACATTATAGAGTTGTATTTTATTATAAAGAAGTATTTTTTTATTTACAATGTATATTTGATTATTTGGACTAATGAGGTAGACGTTAAGAATAAGCATGTATGCTATCTTGAGGGAATACCTTATTCAGATTAGGATTATTTAGTTTGTTTCTAATGAGTACAAATGATGTTACTATTTAAGAAGAAGAATACTGGTTTAGATGACCTAAAATTGTTAGGCCTGAGATGTACACCATTTATAATTCAGACATTGTTTGTCTATAAGAAAAGAAAGGTTGCAAATGTAGTTTGTTTTAAAAAAAATAATAGATCTTGGGAAGTTGAATTGCTTTGCTTTTGTTCTTTTTCAACTCCCTCTATTTTCGTGTTTCTCTCTCTCTTTGTCGTCTGGTTTTGCCGGCTGATGCAAAACTATTACTTGTGTTGCTGATTGCTCTCTTTTTCTCTATCTCACATACACACTCACACACATGTTTTATTGTAAATATTATTTGTCTTCTTCTCCAAGATGGTCATGCTATGTGCCTTATATTCTCTGTCAAGGAATCTGGCAATTCTTATTTCGGTATTTTCTTTGACAGGCTATACCAAGGACTATTTTATGGTGTATATTCATTCATGTGGGAGGCGTGGATGGAGATGTCTTTCTAAAGACTACATTGATTTAGCGTGTTGTACGACAAGTTCAAGATGTCTTGATTTCATTTTCTGAAGTCTCTGAAATACTAACTAGAAGAACTTTGAACATTATATTCACTAGCCTATTATTTTGGCAAAAGTTTTTATTTTGCTGTCGTCAGTGGTAGTGACAGCTGCTAACTTTATAAGAGATCCAAAAGATAGAGACCAACTTATATCAATCATTACCTAATGGAGGAAGTAGCTCCTTTATCATGCCAGAAGCAACATATTCCTGCTAGGAAAGTTTCATTCAATGGCTTCTCCAAAGATCTGTGGGCTGCAGTACAAGACGGGTCTGTAGCTGATGTTGATTCTTCTTTGGCATTCCTCAAGAAGAGTGGAGGAAATATCAATTTTAGGAATGACTTTGGCCTTACACCTCTTCATATTGCAACCTGGAGAAATCACATCCCAATTGTTAAGAGGCTCCTTGCTGCTGGTGCAGATCCTAATGCTAGGGTATGTTAGTCTTCTGATCCTTCTGTCATCTCAATTTTATGATGTCATTTGTACTTGCATGCTGACTTGTTGCTCTATTAGTTATAGCCGTCACGTTATGGGGTGAGTAATTACTTACATTTTCCCCCTTTGTTTCTCACTCTTTGGTTAACATTGGCCTGTTTCTTAGATGTAGTGGACAACACTCTAAAACATCAATGTATTCAAGGCTTAGTTATTTGATTATTTGTTTTTAGTGCGCTTCTTCTCATATTGCTAATTTGTCAACTCTGTTTTACCTTTGATGGTTCTTTGATAAATACTCTGTCTGTGGTGTTTTTGTCTTTTTTAAGTGTTCGCTAGAACGCCAATGTAATTGAGTTGCTAACTGTGGAGTGCTATTTGGTGTATCGTACCAACCATGTGTTTTGTCTTGATGTCTATCTTGGGGATTTGTTCAGATAAGCTACTAGTAGGGGTGAAAAATGAAAAAAAAAACTGTATTTTCTATGGCATGTGTGAAAATCAATGTAACTTGAAAGATTGTAGGGAATTATTGAGCACACAACCAAATGGCATGGTCCTCAATGTTGTATCAAGTTTTTATCCTGACAAGTTAGAAGAGAAAAATATGTCACAATCTAGATAAGGTTGGATGGGTTCCAGTCGTGCAGTAATTTTAACGGTATAGTACAAGTGTTATGGACTTCTGTCCTTGAAAGTAATGGTTATCTATTGCTGAAGATGTCAGTTTTTCAATTTAATCTTGTCGGTTTAGAAAGCTTGATGTACATTTCTCTTATGAAGTCTATGTTTAGCTTATCAGGATGGGGAATCAGGATGGAGTAGCCTTCATCGCGCCCTGCATTTTGGTCATCTTGCTGTTGCTAGCATCCTTCTCCAGTCTGGTGCTTCTATGACTCTGGAAGATACGAAATCTAGGACTCCCATTGATTTGTTGTCAGGACCTGATTTACAGGGCATTGAAAAGAATAATTCAGGTGGATGTGAAGACTCTTCAATTTCTGTAACTCTTGATGGTTCTTTTAGGAGTGGATAGGTTGACTTTCTTTGTCTTTTGCATGTTTTTTTTCCTTTTAGCTGCTACGGAGATTTTCAGTTGGGGCAGTGGTGTGAATTATCAACTAGGGACTGGAAACGCACACATTCAAAAGTTACCCTGTAAAGTTGATTCTCTCCATGGATCAGTCATCAAGTTGGTTTCTGCAGCAAAATTTCATAGTGCCGCCGTTACTGCCCGTGGAGAACTCTATACTTGGGGTTTTGGAAGAGGCGGCCGTCTTGGGCACCCTGACTTTGATATACATAGGTAACCTGAATAAGAGGAATGTTTTTGATTGTCCAGAACAATCCAGCAATATATTTTTTCTGTTTTTATAGAGGGGGATGTAGTGTATATCTGTATTTTGCAAGACATTTGGCAGATTAGTACTGCCTCTGTTTCAATGTAAGTATCTTACTTTCCTTTTTCGTCAGTTAAGAAAAATAATGTCTCTTTTTAATTTTTATATCTAGTAATTCATTAAATCTAATATTCTACATTGCATATTTTGTACCACGAGATTCAATTGGCCTTTTGGTACATTACACACAACTTTAGTTTTAGTTTAAGACCATAAGATTCTCAAGTCTCCTTCATTTTCTTGAACTCCATGCTTAGGTAAACTAAGACACTTAAATGAAATGGAGTGACTCCTGATTAAAAAAAAAATTGAAATGGAGTGAGTATTTTTTAAAAATCCTAAATGTTTTAATGTGATTATTTTGTGTTCTATTGTTTTCTGTTCTTCAGCTCTGCTACTTAGACTTTTCATGAAAGCAGTATAGGTTCATAGTTTGATTCCTTTATGGTTTCAAGCTTCAAGTGTTTGTTAATGTATTCTTTCCTTTTCCAGCGGCCAAGCTGCTGTAATAACTCCACGGAGGGTGATCTGCGGTTTAGGGGCACGTCGAGTGAAAGCTGTTGTTGCAGCTAAACATCACACTGTTATTGCAACAGAGGCTGGAGAAGTTTTCACTTGGGGTTCCAACAGAGGTAAATGCTTTCCTGATATTCACATTGCCATATTTACCAACACTTTCACTCATCCCGAGCAGCTAATATTGTTTCAAATGCTTATTTCCTTGATATTATTAGGTGTATTAAAATTGTCATGCTTCCTTGTTGGTTGTAATTTAGTGCATATGAACTGGTCAAGTTCCTTGCAGTTAATGTGTTTTTGGCTTTATGCCTACTGCATATTGATTCATTTAGTGATGATGCACAGAGGGTCAACTTGGGTATACTTCTGTAGACTCTCAACCTACACCTCGTAGAGTGAGTTCACTGAGGTCAAAAGTAGTTGCTCTTGCTGCAGCAAACAAGCACACTGTTGTAGTTTCTGACTTGGGTGAGGTTTTCACTTGGGGATGCAATAAGGAGGGTCAGCTAGGCTATGGAACTTCTAACTCTGCCTCTAACTATGCTCCAAGGGTAGTTGAGTATCTGAAGGGAAAGGCGTTTGTTGGAGTTGCTGCAGCTAAGTATCATACAATTGTTCTTGGATCTGATGGAGAGGTTTTCACTTGGGGTCATCGGCTTGTTACTCCAAAGAGAGTTGTGATTGGGCGGTTCCTAAAAAAGATGGGCAACATCCCAATGAAGTTTCATCGTAAGGAACGTCTTCATGTGGTTGCAATAGCTGCCGGGAATACACATAGTGTGGCTCTTACAGAGGACGGCACATTATTTTACTGGGTGTCATCTGATCCTGATCTGCGTTGTCAACAGGTTTTAGCTACTGTCTATGTTGTGTATACTGTTTATATCACTGCATGAATAATGTCTAACATGTCTTAATTATTTGTAGTTATATTCACTATGTGGTACAAATGTAGCATGCATCTCTGCTGGGAAATATTGGACAGCTGCGGTTACTGTGACAGGTGATGTGTACATGTGGGATGGGAAGAAAGGAAAGGAGAAGCCTCCTACTTTAACTCGGTTACATGGGGTTAAAAAGGCAACTTCAATTTCCGTTGGGGAGACCCATTTGTTGATTATCACTTCTCTATATCATCCTGGTTATCCACCTAATATGTCCAATAATCCTTCTATACTCAAGCAGAAGATGAAAAGTGATACAGATGAACTCAATGAGGGATTTATGTTTGATGAGGTTGAGTCAGAGGAAGTTTCCTATATCTCAGAAAAAGACAATGCCAAAAACAAGACTGCACCAACCTTAAAGAGCCTTTGTGAGAAGGTGGCTGCCGAGCATTTGTTGGAGCCACGGAATTCTATTCAACTGCTAGAAATTTCCGATTCACTAGGGGCAGAAGATCTAAGGAAACACTGTGAGGTATTTTCTTGTTGACTCCCTCTGTGCGCTTTTTCTGTGATCTTTTGTTAAAGAGAGGTTATGATGTAGTAATAAGGTTCATGATATATAAAGTTAGAATGTTAATGATAGTAGTAGCCTTTTCTAAACTATCGCGAGTATTTTCTGTAGTTCTATTTGCTAAAAGATTCAGGGTTAGGTGCTTGTTCTACAATATAATTAACCATTGATTGTTTCTATTAAAAAATTAAACAAAATGAGACTATCAGTCTGGCTCGTACTTCTAAAAGTTCTTCTTTTCTTGCTTCTCTTTGTCTGCTACTAGAGCCTGTGTGGTAGAGTATTGGTTGTCTGTCTTTTCTGAACAAAACTGCTTGAAAGTCTGCATGTTTAAAGAGTCATGACCGATTCACGATTTTTCACTGGGAAACAGATTTGTCAATGCCATCCGACTCAAAAAAGAGTTTGTGTGTAGGGAAGTGGAGGGGAAGCCCCCCAAAAACGTTATATTAGATCTGCTTATACTATCCTAGCTTTCTTTCAATCTTTCAGTCACTTAGTTGGAAAGGCTTCTTTTGAAGTAAAATATGGACTGGCTTCAAGAACAGGTTAAAACCTGTTGTCTTATCAACTCTTGTCTTTCTTACTGCATATTGTTTTTTGTTAGATGCCCAGCTCACTTCTAATTGTTATGCTTTTGACTTCAAATTTGATGGTGGATTGTACTTGGCTGTAAAACATGATATAAATACAAATGAAGTGGTAATTGAGCCCAATTTCTTTATCAACTGTCTATTCGTGTCAACTTTTTGGTCTTAAGATTCTGGACAATCTTTGATTAACTTTTTAACTTTTCTTCTTTTTATTTTACAATCTTATATGCATTAGTGTGCCGAGATTTGTTATTTGCTGCCGGGCTCATTAGTAGGTTACAGGTGCTTCCTACATTACTTATCATTCAAGACTATTTTTATGGGCAGCACTTACTGAAGCTATGTGGATTTTTCTTGCAGGATATTGCAATCCGCAATCTTGATTATATCTTTACAGTGTCGGGCCATGCAGTTGCAAATACTTCACTTGACGTATTAGTCATGCTTGAGAAAGTGTGGGATATGAAGTCATCTGAACCCTGGAGTTATCGCCGGCTTCCAACTCCTACTGCCCCCTTCCCTGCCATTATTGACAGTGAAGAAGATAATGAAAAAATTGAGGCACTTAGAACACGTGGCAACTGTACAAGCAGGCCAATTTTGAGACAAGTGAGAGACCAGAGATTAGATAACTTCCTACAGTCTGATGAAATTAAAGAAGGGGTTCTGAAACAAGTACGAGCTTTGAGGAAGAAGTTGCAGCAGATTGAGATGCTTGAAGAGAAGCGATTCAAGGGGCAGACTCTTGATAACCAGCAAATTGCTAAGCTTCAGACGAAGTCAGCATTGGAGAAGTCACTTGCGGAGCTTGGTGTCCCTGTAGCAACGGTCCAATCAACAGTATCATCCTCTGTTCTTGCTGATGGAAAAGGGAGCAATAAAGTGGATGTTGTACCTAAGAAGCAAAGCAGAAAGAGCAAACAAAAGGCAGCACCAATTGAGGTAGCATCCAGTCAATGTGAAAGTGCTGAACCCAGCCCCAGAAAGGGTGCCTCGAGTGTTCAAATTCCTGAAGTCCAGTACGAGGTGAGGTTTTATCCTTTTTGTATTTGTTCAATCCCTTGGTGTGGAGGACAGTAAACTATGTTCCATGTCCAGTTGAACCAATTAAAAAGTATCATCCATGTTTTAAGGTTTTGCATTTTAATATGTGGAAGGGTAATGATGTGCTGAAGAGTGAAAAGTGTGAAATATGTTATAAGATGAGCAGGTTGATACTTGATAGTGTCAGATTATTGGTTATAACACTGCCTTGTTTGCTTATGTATTTGTATATTTTATATTCGAAGAAGGGTAAAAAATGCCCTTAAACTATGTGAAATGAATCAAAAAGGCCCTCAGTTGGTGGTTTAATCCATAAATACCTTGCCATCAATAGTTTGGTCTAAAAATGCCTTTATTGTTACTTAACGGGTCAAAAATGCTCCTTCTCCAATAACTTTACTTTTTGAAACATTCTTTTCCTAATGATGATATTTTAATTAAAAATTGCTTATCGTACTTCAATTAAGAAAAGATTTAGTAATAAAAATATTTTCTATCTTATGAGAAACTTTTTATTGTTATCGAAATGAAAATTAGTGACGGGGTTACTATGTGGGCGTTCCAATAAAAATATTAATTTCAAAGAACATGATTCTTGTTTCTTTCCTTTAAGTATCACTTTTAACTAATAAATAAGGATGAAATAATCTTTTTCCTTCTTAATCTCATTTTAACAATTAAAATAGACCAACTTCATGTACCCTCTTATATGATTATATAGATTGTATATATAAGATCATAGTAATCCCGTCATTAATTTTCATTTAGATAACGATAAAAAATTTCTACTCTTAAAAAAGAATGACCTCATTTCCTTTTTAGTCTGTTTAAAAAAGAATGACCTCTTTCCTTTTTTTGGTAAGACTTCAATATCAGCTTGCCACGTGACATGTTTATAGCCACAAGATTGAAGGGCAATTTAGTACATTTGACATAACTTTAATATAGGATCACAAGATTTAAAAGTCTTTCTTTGTTTTCTAATACTTCGTGTCAAGTCAAACCAGGTCACTCTTTTTGAGACGGAGGGAGTAAAAAAATAGAAAATATTTTTATTTCTTAATCTTTTCCAATTGAACTAGGATAAATATTTTTTAATTAAAAAAATCATTATCAGGAAAAATATGTTTAAAAAGAAAATAAATGATATATTTATTTGGAAAAGGACATTTTTGACCCATTAAGTAACAATAAGGGTATTCTTGGACCAAATTATTGACGACAAGGGCATTTTTGTTTCGTAATATTGACAACAAGGGGCATTTTCCAAACTATTGACTACAGGGGCATTTTTGGACCAAACTATCAACTGTGGGCAGTTTTGTTCATTTCACATAGTTTAAGGGCATTTTGTAAAAGGTAAAGGATGATTTTGCTGATGGAACGTGTATTCAGTACATTAATGTGAAGTGTATTTAAAAGAAAAACAGTAACAAAGTGCAATAACAAACAGCAGTCACGACTTTCCTCTGTTATTTTGGACCCTTTTCACTTTTATATTTTATATTGAGGAGCTGCTATATAACTACTTTTCAAAGTCTAGTAAATTAGGAATCGGGTTATTTGACTAAAAAGTGTATGACCACTAGTTTGAGGAGGTATTCTTATGAGTCTTTTGTGGTCTCAAACAAGTCATTTCAGCAAAACCCCAGTGCTCTTTATGCATGGAAGCTGCTTTTATTGGGACATTGAACTTTTGCACTCTATTTTTCTTCTTGATTTTGGCTGGGGAAACGGTTTTGCTTCTTAATAGTTCTCTTCCAATTGTAGGATGACCACAAAGGTTTGGAAGGAGCTGCTGCCAATCAAGATGCAAAAGATTCTTCCTTTGTCACGCAGAGACACCTTGGAATTACCTGTAATAGTAACAGTTCATCAGTTGTAGCATCAAAAAAGAAAAATAGGAAAGGTGGACTCTCCATGTTTCTAAACGGTGCTCTTGATGATGTTTCTAAAGTTGTAGTTCCGCCACCAGTTGTGCAAAAAAGTGAAGGCCCTGCTTGGGGTGGTGCTAAGGTTGCGAAAGGCTCTGCATCTCTTCGAGAAATACAGGATGAGCAGAGCAAAGTAATAGATACAAAGCTGTTGACACTCAGAGACCCAGTAGAAGATCCCTCTGGTGAAAGTAGTGGTGGTAAATTACGGTTGAGTTCTTTTATACAGTCCAACCCAATACCCATGTCACAAACAGCATCTGTCTCTGATGTGGAAAAGAACACCCCTCCTTGGGCAGCCTCCGGGACGCCGCCTCGTTTACGTCCCTCTCTCAGGGATATCCAACTGCAGCAGGTTGGTTATTCTCTACCCCCCCCCCCCCCCCCCCCCCCGTGCCAAAGGTAGAATGTGCATGCGTTTTACAGAAATAAATTTTGGACTTCTGAACATCCATGTTGCATAGTACTATCTGTTTATCTACATTGTATTCCAGTTATAGTTGTCTTGCATGCCTGGTCGATTCTGCTGTTTGCTTACCTATACAGGTAAAAAAGGCCCTTTAGTCTAGAGTAACCGAGTAACTACTTGATCTGTGATTATAGGCAACTGGAAATTGCTTGTGTTTCTAATAGGATTACTGCAACCCTTGTCCCAAATCATTTGTATATCTTCATCTTTAAATACATTCCACTTCACCTTTTACATGTTATTTTCTCGATGTTCTCTTTTGTATTTTGCTTAGAAACTTATTATAAATTTCACTTTATTTGAGGTTTAGAACCCAATGCTCAAGTGAACTATTTGAGGATTTCCGAGGAATATGTACTGGCAGCTGGTTTCTAGCTAATTATCTGTTTTATTATGTTGGTCAATTTATAACTGCACTTGAATTCAGAATCCCTAATCCATCCATGCCTTTTGTTCCTTACACAAGATTATATCTGCCTAAACTTTTTCTGTAGGGGAAGCAGCCATTGGCGCTCTCTCATAGTCCAAAGACAACAACTACTGGCTTCTCTGTGATGACTGGTCAAGGCTCACCATCAGAATCTAGTTGTCCGAGTCGCTGGTTCAGACCAGAAATTGAGACACCTTCATCTATACGTTCAATACAGATTGAGGAAAGAGCAATCAAGGACCTAAAAAGGTTTTATAGCAATGTTAGAGTAGTTAAAAACCAGTCCTAAGAATGTCAATCAGCAAAGCTTATCAGGAAAAGGTTGTAAAAGTGCCAAGACAGTTAGATGTTCAATTCCTACTCTGCTCCCTTTGTTCTGCTGGGTTTCTGCCCGTAAATAGGTGTACAGTATTCCCTAATGTTTTTGTGTTTGGAAGATTAGGTTTCTTGTTGCATAACTTCTTTTGGGTGATCTCCCAAAATAATTGGATATCTCAACGTCCGGTGATTTTTTCACCCAATTTCAAATAAGGAGCCAATAAAGGGCAAATATATGTACTTTTGTCCATGTGTATTTCTTGGATTAGTGGAAGTCATACCCGCCCATTGTTTTTCTTCATTTTTCCAACTCCTCCCGAGTGTGGGGATTAGGGGGATCAGGCTCTTGGTTGAGTTTATTTCCTTGTTTCTTGTTGGTAAAAGCATGCAGCCTTCAAATATTTACTTTACTATTCATGGATTTCTTGGAGATATTAGACAGTATAATCAAATTTACATTTTCATTGTCTAACTCCTTAAGAATGTTATTACTAATTCCGGAATTCACATTAGTTTCACTTCAGAATTCCATTTTGAAGTGGTTGCCGAGTATGATAGAGTTCTGAAGGAGGGTAATCTGCAAGTAAAATACTCCCTTTATTCCATATTAACACATTAAGAAAAACAATTAAGGACATAATTCAAATTATACCTTCTATTATTGTCCTTTGTGAAAACATAAATAGCCCGATGAATAGATATCAAAATTTGTTTCTTCAATTTTTCAACATCTAGAACACACAACTGGTTTTGGTAAGGAAGTACATCATTCCCCCCTTGTGAGAAAACATCTAGTCATTTTAAGGACTACTTTTAGCTAAACTAAGGTTAGATCATCATGGGGCTTCACTTTAAAATTCATCATAAGATATGATTCTGAACCATTCTGAACAATAACTTCTCTATCTGTTGAGTCCACCAAACAAACCCCTAAACGTGCTAACCTTTCAACATCACAAATTAGATCCTTTCTCCTCCTCCTCAACATGAATGACATTGTTCATGGACAACTTGCTAAGAGCATCTGTCACTACATTGACTTTACCCGGGTAGTATAAGATGCTTATGAACCATTCTGAACAATAACTTCTCCATTTGTTGAGTCCACTAAAGGAACCCCTAAACGAGCCAGCCATTCAACATCACAAATTAGATCCTTTCTACTCCTCCTCAACATGACATTGTTCATAGATAACTTGCTAAGAGCATTTGATGCTTATGTCATAGTCTTTCAACAACTCCAACCATCGCCTCTGGAAAAAATTCTAGTCCTTCTGATTGAACACATACTGAATGCTCATGTAAACACATCCACGTGAACACCATAAAGATAGTATCTCCAAATCTTCAAAGAAAACACCATTGATGGCAAATTAAGGTCACTAGTCGGGTAACTCTTGTAACAACCCTAAAAAAATGAATAAGACAAATGCTTAAGGTGTCAAGAATGCTTGCGATTAGACCAAGGTTCACACGGATTGATACGCGTAAAACCAGACCTCAGAACCCTTACTACGGCCAAGCCAACTAACTTGGGGAGTTAATTGAGCTTCGAAAGGTTGGAACCAACCATGTAGGGCTCTCGAAAATGAAGATTTAATCGAAGGAGTCTTTACCGGACTTAAAAAGAAGAAATCTTGAGTTTTGAGGGTCCAGGGGTAAAATGGTCTTTTCCAGGCCAAGGGTAATATTGTAATTACCCTAAGGAATTAATTAATTAATTAATTTAATTAAAGAATCAATTCGGATTGGGTCGACCTGAAGTGACCCGTTTTCGCGAAAAGGTGTCACTCGGGTTCGAGCCCCATTGGAAGCAACAAGTCGGTGATTTAATTAATGTTTATAATCTGATTTTTTAAGGGCATAATGGTCCTTTCACTAAGCTAATTAAATCAGGTTTTTATTTAAACTAATAAGGAGTCCTAGTTTGACTAATTCCCAAACTAAAACTCCTATTATTAGACTACTCTCTCACGATATCTCTCTCACGTTTCATCATCTCTCTCACGTTGGTTTCTGCCAAAACAACAAAGAACAGAAATAATATTAAGATTTCTTCACACTTGAAGAACTCACATGAAATTTTAAGAAAGACAAAGTAACCAAAAACGTTAAGGCAAAGAGAAGTTGTCCGTCGAGTGGTGTGGACGTTGAGGAAGCTTGGACTGATTTTGGAGAGGGTTTTGGGCAGCAAATTCATCGTTTGAACATCAATTAAGGTATGGGTTTCTTTCCTCTTGGTCCCTTTCCCAAGAGACCCCTTAAGATTCAAGATATTCATTCCGAAAACTAGGATTGTTCCCCGTTGCATGTCCCTGTCACTAGCTCCCATTGAATTTTAGGTTGGGTATGTTTGCTGGTACAAAGTAGGGACGAAATGTGTTTTCGTGATGTTTATGTTTAAGTATGCATGTTCGAAATTTTGTGAATATTGATTATATTGAACGAAATCATGTGAAAAAAATGATGTGTGTGTGCAACGTGTGGCAGTGAAGTAGTCACTGTTTTAGAGATGTGTAAAGGCATGTTAATTCTTTTATTTTATGTACTAAAGTTGTACACAATATGATGTTCATATGGGGTGTGAAGTTACTAACTTTGAGTGAAAACGCTTGACTAATGTAACTACTAAACTACACCTAACAATGCACTAAATGCTTGGTGAAATGCCCTAAGAAACTAACATGAAAAGGATTGATGAAAGGAAGCTAAAAATTATGAATAAATTTCCAGCTTGGTGTACCTTAATTTCGTTCAAAAAGAAGGTTGGAAATCTGGAAATTAATACATTTTAAAGAGGTGAGGCCACCAGGATTCGAACCTGTGACCTCACCCTTTGGCTACTGGAATTCGCGAGAAAGGAAAAAGAAAAGGGGGCTGGGGGAATCGAAACTGGGTCTGCTGGGTTAGTAAGAAGAGAACAAGAATTAAAATAAATAAATAGAAGGCGTGGGAATCGAACCCACGACCTCCAGGCAGCGAGTGAAAGAAGAGAAAAATAAAGAAAAGAAAATGTGAGGCGTGGAACCGAACCCACGACCTCAAGGCTGGAAAGGAGAAGGCGAAATTAATTAAGAAAAACAAAGTGAGTCTGTGGGGGCTCGATCCCACAACCTCACTGCCAAACGCCTAACTTAGTGGATTTTTAATTAAAAATAAAGATAGGAGGCTGTGGGGGTTTGAACCCACAACCTCACAGCATAGCGAAATTGAAATTAAAATAAGGAGGCTGTGGGGGTTCGAACCCACAACCTCCAAATTTCCCAGCGAATATAAGCATAAAATAAAAGAGGCTGTGGGGGTTTGATCCCACAACCTCTTCGTTTGGGCGAAAAGGGGCAATGTGATGTTAATGAAAAATAAAAAGGGGTTGTGGGGGTTCGAACCCACAACCCTTCGGCCAACTTAAGAAGAAAACCAAGTAGAAAACTAATGATACAATGTTAATGTTGGGGTTCAATTTAGAGTCCCAATATCATGGAGATTAAAAAATAAAATCAATGAAAAATGTAAATGTTATCCAAGTGATTCGAACTTGGGTTTCCTTGCCCAAACTTCCGTATTGATACATAAGTCATACGTGAACAAAATATCCAAGAATAATGCCACCTACTTAGATCGAAATCAAGATCTTGGCATATATACAAGATACATAAGTCTTGTACTACATAATCTTAGGAATGTATGAATCACTTAACGAATTATGAATGAAGCCTCATGGCTTGTGTGTATAGACTCATAAGTCTAGCATACGTTTTAAAGAAGTGAACCTAAGATGTATGTAATGAAAGGATGTAACCCTAGAAGGGTTAAGTATGAGTGTAAAAAATACTAAATGGCCTAGTGCATTGGCATACAATGAAATGATTATTATGTAATGAAATGACGAAACCCTAGAAGGGTTAAGTAAGAGTGTGAAACACACAAATGGCCAAGTATATTGGCATATGATGAAATGAACATTCACGTAAAATGGGGTGAGTAATTATGAAGAGCAAATGTGCTAATGTTAATGAATGTGGTGACAACATGATATGAGGCTAATGTAAAAGATGAGAACAATCTCAAATGAGCCTAAGTATATGTTACCAAAACGTACTCACCTATGAGAGTGTAAAGTTAATGAAGAGATCAGTCTCTATGAACACTCTAATGAAAGTATTGAGATTAACACACTTAATACTAATGATGAGATGAGAAATCATCTAATGAGCTATGATGTCCTCATACTAGAAGCCAGCTTCCATGACGTATGAGTTGAATGTAATGGAACTTTATACTGAGCACCGATAGACTAGCTATGAGCGGTGATGCCTTCTTTAGGGAAAGGCGGAGGTTCACATAACTCTCATGAGATGAGACTGTCCGGCTTGCCGGGTATGGGTCTCCTTATATCTCCTGGTCTTCGAACCTATACTGCCAATATAGGGATCTGGCGGGGTTAAATTCCCATGTACGCTAGCATGTTTTGGGTCACTTTGGCCGGTGATTCCACCTCTTTTTGGTGTGGGGGAGACACTGGATTTCATGATGCTCACATGATCTATGTCGGTTAATGTTAAAGTTCCCAATGAATGAATGAGGCCATCCTCAAATGAAGCACATAATGAAATGAATGATACCAAAGGTGTTAGGATAGGATAATCAAGAGGTGAGCTAGACTCAGGTAATGACACTAGGTTATTCTTGATCATTGCACAGCGAACCCGATGAAAGTCTTAAAATACACCCTAGGTATAGCTGGTGTTTACACTGGCCTATGAATGAAATGAAATGAAGTACGTATGAATGAATGAAGCAGACTCTGTGTTTGCTAATGAGACTCCCTAGTTGAGGTCCCATATGTTGAGCCCTCATTCTGGGAAGTCTTAATGTTAAGTCCATGATTCCAAGGTCTCATGGCATATGAATGAATGATATGAAAGATGTTATGTGCTATATGCAATATGATATGTGCTATGTGTAAGATGTTATGTGCTGTGTGTACAGTATGATAATTATGATGATGCATGTTACTCTCATGGCATGACTTCCTAATCCAAATTTGGAAGGTTCACTAACTTTCCTAATCTCAATTTGGAAAGTCCACTGACTTGACTTTCCATAATCATGTTGTTAGGAAAGAGCTATCTTTTCTCATGCATGTCCTTGGTGTGTGCTTGCATATACCCATACTTAGTACAAGTGTGTACTAACCCTATACAACTGTACAATTTTAGGTGCAGGCACAGGTGGACGCTAGAGCTACAGGTTGATGCTGAAGCTATTCGATCGAACATTCATCCGGACTTGGTAGGCCCTCATGCTTTCGAGGATGCTGCCATTTATATTCTAGCTTAGTTTTAGAGTTGAGCTAGTGGAGCATGTTCCACTAGTGTTTCTTTCCTGTTTTATTCAGACATTGTATTGATGCCATTTTGGCAAGTACATCTTTATTATTATATTACAGTATTTCTTTCATTTGATGATCTTAATATTAGATGGTTGATGGTGAACAATTATGTAATGATGAGAATGTTTAATAAGTATGTTAAGAAACAAAAAATTTCAAATTTTCCGCTAAAATTAACCTAGATGAAGTAAGAATAACGTATGTAGGCTTGTCTGCGACCTCTGAGAGGTCAACGACGCCGGTCTCGTCTGGGGTCTAGATTCCGATCGTGACAAAGTTGATATCAGAGCACTAGGTTACATTCCGAAAATAATAAGTTCACATCAACCACATTGAGTAGTTTCTAAGTCATGGTAGTGAAGTGCACCACTATCCTAGATTAGAGACTGCATGATGCGTAGGAAAATTTCCCTTCTTCTGATCTTATCGTGCTTTTCCTAATGTCTAATTTCTTGGTGTTATGAGCGTGTCTAACATCAATTCTTATTGTTTTCAGAGAATGAACACTAGGAGAACCATTGGTCAGAGGAGAGGAGGTGTAACTGCTGGGAACAATCAGGTTCCACCCCAGGCTCCAGCTGATGGAGTGGATATACCAATTAACCCAGCTGGGTTGACTGATGCTGAGGTGAGGGCATCTCTGGCTCAGATGGCATAGGCCATTACTATGCAGGCCCAGGCTATGACTGCCCAGGTCAACCGACAGGATGTTCAGAGGAGAACCCACCGGTTCGTAGCATGGCTGACAGGCTGAGAGACTTCACGAGGATGAATCCTCCTATTTTCACAGGGTCCAAGACTTCAGAGGATCCCCAGGAGTTTGTGGACGAGGTGCATAACATTTTGGTGGCTATGGGGGCCACAAATGCTGAGAAGGCTGAGCTGGCTTCCTATCAGCTCAAGGATGTTGCACAGACTTGGTGCAAGATGTGGCAGGATAGCCGAGCTTTGGGCGGAGTTCCAGTCACTTGGGAGCTGTTTAAGACAGCCTTTCTGGAGAGATTCTTTCCCATAGAAATGAGGGAGGCCAAGGTTGAGGAGTTCATCAACCTTAAGCAGGGATCTATGACAGTCAGGGAGTATTCCCTGAAGTTTGTTAAGCTATCCAGGTATGCTACTTTCCTTAGTATCTAACAACAAGGATAAGGTGAATACTGAAGTTTGTTAAATTATCCAGGTATGCTACTTCCCTTGTGTCTAACAGCAGGGATGAAATGAGCAGGTTCCTCACAGGAATCAATGGAGATCTGGAGGAGGAGTGTCGGTCTGCGATGCTCCATGATAATATGGACCTCTCCAGGTTGATGGTGCATGTCCAGCAGGTAGAGGACAGCCGCAAAAAGAGGGGTATTCGTGATGCTAGGAGGCCTAAGCCTCAAGATCAGGCAGGTCCCAGCCATGGAGGCCACAAAAACAATTTTGGCGTCCGTGAGCAGCCCAGGTTTAAGAAGGGGCAACAGAGTTCTGGGAACTCTAACTCTCAGAGGAGTACAACACCTAGAGGAGGCAGACCTGAGCCCAAGAGGGGCAATGGAGGTGAGATGCAGCGTCCTAAGAAGAACTGTGCTAAGTGTGGCCGAGCTCACAGTGGAGAGTGCAGACAGGGCACTAATGCCTGCTTCGGTTGCGGTAAGAGTGGGCACATGGTTAGAGACTGCCCACAGAACAGAGGTCAGGCTGGAGGTAATGCTCAGCCTAGGCCTAATCCACAGGGTGCAGCAGCAGCCGAGCCTCCTAAGAGGAACAAGTTCTATGCCCTGAAGGGCAGGGAGGAGCAGGAGAAGTCCGCTGATGTGGTCACAAGTATGCTGCAAGTATTCTCAACTTCTATTTATGCTTACTTGATCCAGGGTCTACGCTTTCCTTTGTAACTCCTTTGCTTGCTCTCACTTTTGAGATATTACCTGAAGTTCTGCATGATCCTATAGTGGTTAGTACACCTTTAGGAGAAAATGTAAGAACTGATAGAGTGTACAAGGATTGCCCAATAGTGATAAGTGGTAAGACTATGTGTGCAGACTTGGTTGAGTTACCCATGCATGATTTTGATGTTATTCTTGGCATGGACTGGCTTCACAGTTGTTATGCTTGCTTGGACTGTCGTAGTAGAGTGGTGAGATTTCGTTTCCCTAATGAAGAGGATCTAGTCTGGGAGGGGTACAACTCGAGTCGTCCTAACCTCTTGATTTCTAACCTTAAGGCCAATAAAATGGTGTCCAAAGGGTTATTGTGTCATCTTGTGAGTGTTAATGATTTAGATCATGACATTCCTTCCATAGACTCAGTGCCTGTAGTGAATGAGTTCCTAGATGTATTTCCTGATGATTTGCCTGGAGTCCCTCCCCCTCGATTTTGGTATCGACTTAGAACCCGATACAAAACCAATTTCAATTCCTCCTTACAGAATGGCTCCAGCTGAACTCAAAGAGTTGAAGCTGCAGTTAAAAGATCTCACTGACAAGGATTTCATTCAGCCGAGCATATCCCCTTGGGGCGCTCCAGTGTTGTTTGTGAAAAAGAAAGATGGAACCCTTAGAATGTGTATCGATTATCGGCAGCTCAACAAAGTCACTATAAAGAATAAGTATCCACTTCCCAGAATAGATGATTTGTTCGACGAGATCCAAGGGTCTAGTTTCTTCTCTAAGATTGACCTTCGTTCATGGTATCATCAGTTTAGGGTTAGGGATGGAGATATCCCAAAGACAGCCTTTCATACCCGTTATGGTCACTATGAGTTCTTAGTCATGTCATTTGGTCTTACGAATGCACCTGCTGCATTTATGGACCTCATGAACCGAGTCTTCCGTGAATACCTTGACTCTTTCGTCATAGTATTCATTGATGACATTCTCATCTACTCTAGGACCAAGGAAGAGCATGAACAGCATTTGAGACTAACCTTGCAGGTACTTAGACAACATCAGCTGTATGCCAAATTCAGCAAGTGTGAATTTTGGCTTAGATCAGTGACCTTCCTGGGTCATGTTGTGTCCGATCAGGGCGTGGAGGTGGATCCCAAGAAGACTGAGGCTGTGAAGAACTGGCCAAAGCCTCTTACTCCCACTGACATCCGTAGCTTTTTGGGATTGGCTGGTTACTACCGCAGGTTTGTGGAGGGCTTTTCTTCCATTGCTGCCCCATTGACAGCTTTGACTAAGAAGAAAGCCAAGTTTGAGTGGACGGAGACTTGTGAGAGGAGTTTCCAGGAGCTCAAGGACAGACTCACTTCAGCCCCGGTGCTTACTTTGCCTAAGTGTGGTGAGAATTACACTGTTTACTATGATGCATCTAGGGTTGGTTTGGGTTGTGTTCTTATGCAGGTTGGTAAGGTGATAGCCTATGCGTCCAGACAACTCAAGGTTCATGAGAAGAATTATCCCACTCATGACCTGGAGTTGGCAGCTGTGGTGTTTGCACTGAAGCTATGGAGGCACTACTTGTATGGAGTGCATGTGGATGTATTCACAGACCACAAGAGTCTCCAGTACGTGTTCACACAGAGGGAGTTGAATCTACGTTAGCGGATATGGTTGGAGCTGTTGAAGGATTGTGACATGAATGTTCACTACCATCCAGGTAAGGCTAATGTTGTCGCTGATTCTTTGAGCAGGATGAGCATGGGAAGTACAGCCCACGTTGAGGATGAGAAAAAGAAGTTGGTGAAAGATGTACACAGACTTGGTGTGCGATTGGTTGACTCTACTAGTGGGGATGTTTTAGTTCATCCTAATTCTGAATCATCCTTGGTAGTTGAAGTCAATTAGGGTCAGCATCTAGATCCTGTGTTGATGGAGCTGAAGAACTCAGTGTTGATGAAGATGAATGAGTCTTTCGCTTTGGGAGGTGATGGCATACTTAGGTACCAGGACAGGCTATGTGTACCAGATGTGGATGATTTGCGGACCAGGATTGTTGCAGAGGCCCATGGTTCCAGATATTCCATACATCCAGGTTCCACCAAGATGTATCATGATCTTAAGCAGATTTATTGGTGGGACGGCATGAAGAAGGACATTGCAGAATATGTGGCCAAGTGTCCTTATTGTTAGCAGGTTAAGGCAGAGCATCTTAAGCCTGGCGGTCTGACTCAGATTATTGAGGTTCCAATTTGAAAGTGGGAGGCCATTAATATGGACTTCGTGGTTGGTCTTCCGAGGACTAGGAGGCAGCATGACTCCATATGGGTTATTGTGGACAGATTGACTAAGTCTGCCCACTTTATCCCTGTGAAGTCTACTTATAGAGCCGAGGATTATGCGAGACTCTATATTGATGAGATTGTGAGATGGCATGGGATTCCTTTGTCTATCATTTCAGATAGAGGAGCTCAGTTTACTTCACATTTCTGGAGATCTTTCTAGAAGAGCTTAGGCACGCAGGTAAAGCTTAGTACTGCCTTTCATCCTCAGACTGATGGGCAGGCAGAGCGCACCATTCAGACATTGGAGGACATGTTGAGAGCATGTGTGATTGACTTCAGAGGTAGCTGGGATGACCATCTGCCTTTGATAGAGTTCTCGTATAATAATAGCTATCACTCCAGCATTGGGATGGCACCGTTTGAGGCACTGTATGGTAGGAGGTGTAGATCTCCAGTTGGGTGGTTCGAGGTTGGAGAGTCATCCATTTTGGGTCCAGAGATCATTCATGAGGCCTTAGAGAAGGTCAGAGTGATTAGGGACAGGTTGGCTACTGATTACAGTCGACAGAAGTCATATGCAGATAACAGAAAATGGCCCTTAGAGTTTGATGTTGGTGACCAGGTTTACTTGAAGATATCACCTATGAAAGGGGTGATGAGATTTGGTAGAAAAGGGAAGTTGAGTCCGAGATATGTTGGGCCATACGAGATCCTACAGCGTGTGGGTGAGGTGGCCTATGAGTTGGCATTGCGTACGGAACTAGCTTCTGTTCATCCAGTCTTTCATGTCTCTATGTTGAAGACGTGCCTAGATGATCCAACATCGATTCTACCTGTTGAAGTTTTGGGGGTTGATGAAGACTTGTCTTATGAGGAGGTACCTGTTGAGATCTTAGACAAACAGGTCAAACGGCTGAGGAACAAGGAGATTGCCACAGTGAAGGTATTGTGGAGGAATCATCTTGTTGAGGGTGCTACGTGGGAGGCTGAGGCCGACATGAGATCCCGCTACCCTCATCTTTTCAGCTCTTGAGGTTAGACTTTCTACTCTTAAGTCTATGTTTCCTTATCTCCCCGTATTTTGTTGCTATTGCTTGACTGTGCATAGTGATTATGTAATGATCTGACTGGCATTACGATATGTAGTGGTAGTGTCATTCGGGGACGAATGTTCCTAAGGGGGGGATAATGTAACAACCCTAAAAAAATGAATAAGACAAATGCTTAAGGTGTCAAGAATGCTTGCGATTGGACCAAGGTTCACACGGATTGATACGCGTAAAACCAGACCTCAGAACCCTTACTACGGCCAAGCCAACTAACTTGGGGAGTTAATTGAGCTTCGAAAGGTTGGAACCAACCATGTAGGGCTCTCGAAAACGAAGATTTAATCAAAGGAGTCTTTACCGGACTTAAAAAGAAGAAATCTTGAGTTTTGAGGGTCCAGGGGTAAAATGGTCTTTTCCAGGCCAAGGGTAATATTGTAATTATCCTAAGGAATTAATTAATTAATTAATTAATTTAATTAAAGAATCAATTCGGATTGGGTCGACTTGAAGTGACCCGTTTTCGCGAAAGGGTGTCACTCGGGTTTGAGCCCTATTGGAAGCAACAAGTCGGTGATTTAATTAATGTTTATAATCTGATTTTTTAAGGGCATAATGGTCCTTTCACTAAGCTAATTAAATCAGGTTTTTATTTAAATTAATAAGGAGTCCTAGTTTGACTAATTCCCAAACTAAAACTCCTATTATTAGACTACTCTCTCACGATCACTCTCTCATGTTTCATCATCTCTCTCACATTGGTTTCTGCCAAAACAACAACGAACAGAAATAATATTAAGATTTCTTCACACTTGAAGAACTCACATGAAATTTTAAGAAAGACAAAGTAACCAAAAACGTTAAGGCAAAGAGAAGTTGTCCGTCGAGTGGTATGGACGTTGAGGAAGCTTGGACTGATTTTGGAGAGGGTTTTGGGCAGACTAGAGATGCTGGGACATACCCCTAGCGAAAGATCAAACTCTATTAAGACTTAATCGAACTATGTCTAAATAGAAGCCTTTCCAGACTAGAGATACTGGGACATACCCCTAGCTAACTCCTAGCAAAACTAAAACTGAAAAAACTGAAAATAGAAAGATAACATGTCAATCATCCTCAAAGAATAGGCACTCACCACTGATGCTGCTGGATTGGAGATTGGGAACCGATCTATGCTTGATCTGAATGTTGAGGACTTGAACCTACATCACGAGAAGATGTAACGCAGAGTATGCGTTAAGATTTGAAAGGTAATGAGCATATAGGATATGATAAAACTGAATAAAATATATTACTGAACAAAGCGATAAAACAATGATATAATCTGAACAAGATAGAAATACTGAGTACTGAGCTAACTGAATGCAATGACCAAGTTCATGACATGCTGAGACTGAATACTGAACTGTAACTGATAACCACGAGAGCTATCCGTGGAGTCCGATGTATCGCCCCATCGAGAGGACCCAATATACCTTGCCAAAGATATAAAGGCATGACTGGCGTGATCACTAAATATATTGCCCACAAAGGGCCCTTATCCTACGGGTGCACATAGTTCTGGGACTATGAGGGTGACTAACCCTCAGTCCACTCGGTATTAAGACTACTCCCAATTGATTATATAAATAACACATTATAACTGAACTTTTGTAATACCGAATATATCAAAATACTGACATGCTAACTGAAAGTGCAACATTAATATATTGATAATTAAATACTCTTAACTGAGTTTCAAACAACAACCAAGCAAGAATTCCACAAAAACATGATAATCTAATATGGATTATTCTAACAACCGAATCACAACATAAATTTGAAATTCTATAAACCCTAGTTCTAACATGATATAGAGAATCAAGAATCTGACTGAATTCTAGGGATCTAATGGGTGAAAGGAACTACTAGTGAAATCCCACATACCTTGATCAAATTTACAGAGAAATCTTCTGATTTTAGGGCTGGAACTGAAGAAAACTTGATGTGTTCTTGGAGAGGGATTGGTTGACTCTTTCTCCTTCTTTTCGTTCAAATTGATGAATTTTTGGAGAATGAGTTGACAAGGGCAAGTTCTAATTAAGTAACTACGATAAAAATGACTAAAACGATGTAGTTTAGGGATTAAACGACATAGTTTAGGGATTATACGACGTAGTTTAGGGGTCGAATACATTAGGGAAAAGACCAAGCGACCATGACTTAAAAGTTGTCGGGGCCAACCTATGTACTAACCGACAGACCATCGACTAACCCACAGTCCATCTTGTGAACTATCGTTGGCTTTCAGAGAGATGGAATCTGGGGGTCTGGAGCACGGCGTAGACCACAGACCGTGGTCCCACCTCCGGTTCGTAGGTTTTGGCGTAGGTCGCCCCTTAGACAAATTTCTATTGGTTTTTGGGAAGGAGCTGTAGGTGGCCAACCACGGACCCACCTACGGTCCATGGGTCACCCTACGAACCATGGGTGGTGCCCGTCGGTGGCACCTGCAACTTCTGAAATTTGCATTCTGGTTTGTTTAGGATATGGTTGTTACCTTAACCCCCCCTCCCCCCCGATAATATTCGCCCTCAAATGAAGACTAAACTAGCTTAAAAATGGTGGGAAAGACCTGTAAAACCCACCACTAAGTACTAGAAACTGAAATCTGACTGAACAAAGTTCCAAGAACATGCAAATATGCTGAAAATGCAAGTATAACGGAAGGAACATGATACTAAGACTGAATCTACGCATGAGTAACTGAAAGACTGGAGAGGAACTATTACCTCAAACTGGAATGGAATCGAAAGGAAAGAGATGAGGATACTTGGCTTTCATGGCTTCTTCTACTTCACAAATAGCTCCCTAAACAAACTGACTCCTCCACAAAATCTTATCTGAAGCGACTTCTTTGTTTCTCAACCTTTGAACTTGACGATCAAGAATCTCAACTGGCACATCCTCATAAGTGATACTATCGTTCACAGCCACACTTTCCAATAGTACTAGGGATGCTGGATCACCCACCCACTTCTTCAACAACGAAATGTGAAAGACTGGATGCACCGCTGCTAGTTCTTCTGACAACACTAACTCATAAGCCACTTTACCAACTCTTTTCAAGATCTTGTAAGGGCATACATATCTATGACTGCACTTCCTTTTCTTTCCAAATCTCATCACCCCCTTCAGCGGACGAACATGCAACTGATTGCAACCAAAACTCATACTTGCTAAACATAGCAAATAACTGACGATATTTGAAGTTTGCAGGACAACCCTCAAATGAGTTGCATATTTTTCCTCATTCCTAGAATAAATGAGGATATCATCAATAAGGACGATAAAGAACAAGTCCAAATATTTCTTGAACACCTTGTTCGTCAAATCCATGAAAGCTGCAGGAGCATTGATTAGTCCAAATGACATAACTACAAATTCATAATGACCATACCGAGTTCTGAAGGTTGTTGTCGGAATGTCACTATCTGTGACTCTGAGCTGATAATAACTGGATCTGAGATCTATCTTTGAGAAAAGGATACCACGTGTTCCTAGCCGGGCCTAAATGGATGAATGAAGAAGCGCGCCCGGGTAGACTTCAAGAGATCTTGCTCTGCCTATCCTCCTACTTCTTGGGGCACCCTGAAGTTGGTCGAACATGTCATCATTTCTGGGATAGGGTACTTATTCTTTATTTTAACTTTGTTCAACTACCGATAGTCAATGCACATTCTGAAAAAACCATTTTTTTTTTCACGAAGAACACTGGTGCACCCAATAGGGAAATACCGGGTGTGATGAAGCCCTTATCTAGAAGGTCTTTTAACTGATCTTTCAATTCCTTAAGCTTAGTTGGAACCATTTGGTAAGGAGGAATATAAATAGGTTGGGTAACTAGAATGAGTTCAATTCCAAAGTCGATTTCCCTTTTGGGAGGAACTCCAAGAAGATCTTCTGGAAACACTTATGGGAACTCCCTTACTAATGGAACTGACTCAAGAGTTGGGGTTTCAGATCTTGAATACTTAACCAGAACCAGATGATAGAGATAGCCCTTACAAATCATTTTTTGGGTCTTAAGGTAAGAAATTAATCGTCCCATAGTCACTGAGCTACTACCTTTCCATTTTAAGATTGGTTCGTCTGGAAACTAAAAACGAACTATCTTAAATCTACAATCAACTGAGGAATAATAGGAATGCAATCAATCCATGTTTAGAATGATATCGAATTCTATCATTTCTATTCTACACATGTGAATAGAATTGTTCTAATTCTGTGAGGATTCCTTTAAACCTCGGGTACTAGAGTGGAATAATTCTCTTAAGTAGACACTGTGCATTTAGTGGGCTCGATTATTTCCACTCTGTTTCATTTTATGATACATGTCATGATATGCTTTTTATAGTCATTAGCTTATGCTTATATTATTGATTGTTGTTTTTGTGTACATGCTTTAAACTTTGTTGTTTATGTTTCAGCAAAGGTAATGTTATAAGTATTTGTTAGTGCAGATTAAATAACAAACATTATGAGTATTCAAGCAAGTTTTCTCTACTGAAATTATTGAAGATACAATAAAAAATCACTTACAAATCACAAATTTCTTCATCAGTGACGTCATTCCTTCACATATAAGGATGAGATTTTTTGTTCTTTAAAAATCATCCGAGAGTTAATAAATTTGCATGCCGATATTTTTTTTGGCTTTTATATTGTATGATATGTTTTTTTTACTAAGGTTTATAAGTGAGTATTATAAGTACTTTAAAGATTGAAAGTTGAATGAAGTGTTAATCAATTTTTTGAGGCATGCTATTTCAAAACATAGGAAGTTTTCTAGTTAGAATAATTTGTTATCATCATTGGATATCTCACAGTTTACTCCATTTAATGTATATTTTTCTCGCTCTTTTGTTGTCTCCTTAAATTTGTATTGACTATTTTTGTTTGGTATGTATATGATCTCATTTGGACAAAACTTTCATCCTTTTAATGTTTTTTTTCCTTCTCATTCGACTCTTCTAAATATGTTTGGTGTGAGTTACGCCTGTTTTCGACAAGCTTAATTTGAATAATATGAAACAAAACCTACTAAAAAATATCTTAAGCTACAAAATATGTCTATTAGCATAGATTTGTTGGTCTTCATGTCCCATGTTGTTGTTGAGCATTTGAGTTATCTAAGTTAGACCCATCTTTAATTTTTTTCATGTTCGAGAATATTTCTTTAACATGAGTCTAGAATTCAACATTTTGATCTACTTGTACTTTCATAATGCAACAATGGTACGTACATATTTAAAAAGTCGTAAAGTTGCATTGATGAAGCATTTAGAAGGGCCTTAAGAGCAACATTTTAATGAACAATGAATTTCTAAAAGGGTCAACAATATTATTTTGTTGTTGTTTCAAAATTATTTTTCTCCTTGTATAAATTTTGTTAGAGTAACAAATTAACAATTACGAAAAGTATGGAACGTTTGACCTTAGACAAGTAGATTGTCTCTAAAAAATTTATTTATGTTGTTGTAGTGTATATTTTTTAACGGTCTTAACTTATTTATAACTAATATTAATTATCAAAAAATTTCAAATATTTTTATAACAAGGAGTTATTCTAACCATAAAACTATCAAATTCTATATTTTTCATGTACAAAAAAATAGAAAAAGTGATGCTTTATCGCTACATAAAAATATCACTCAATTGTAACAAGATAATTATATAATCAAACAAATATTATGATAAATTATGTAAAATATAAACATGATTTGATTATATATTTACAATTCTTGAGATATATGATAATGTTAAATAATTTAATTTCTGTTGAAATGTTCTTAAAAACCTACTAAAATTTACTTTCTTTTTCTTTCTTATAATAGTCGATGATTGAAAATGTTTTTTCAAAAGCTTAGAAAGATTATTTATACCCGCGTGAAGCGTGAATTCATGTGTTTTAATAATGACAGCATAACACCAGATAGCAGCTCACATCCATATCCGTTAAATACGATCAACCCAAAATGACCAATATATTTATGTGCATAGATAAATAAAAACCTTTCATTTTGTATTGAAATGAAATGAATCACACCTATTTAAATATTGAAATCTAAAATATTAGATCGATTTTTCATATTATGATCATATAGGAAGGATTATTAGAGGAATGAAGTTCAGAATGAAAAATCTGAAAATATAGTTAGGAGCAAATGATATATAAATGAGATCTAATCACTGTCGCTTCCACTGCTACTACTGCTGCTACCACTGCCATGCTTCTTATCCTTCTTATCCTTCTTCTTCTTCTTTTTCTTCTCCTCTCCATCCTTGTGATCTTCCCCATGATGCTTCTCTTTGTTCTTTACCCTGTGCCCCTCACCTTTCTCCTTCCTCTTATCCTTGTGTCCCTCACCCTTTTCCTTCCTCTTATCGTCATCATCCTTGTGTTCTCCCATGTGGAGTTTCTCCTCTATTTTGTGCATTATTCCTGACATTTTTTCTAATTTCAATGATTTGTTCAATGCAGATTGATGTAGCTATTTATAGAAAAATTAACCTTGATATTTACGTATACATCCTTCCAACACTAATATATACTTTTTAATCCATAAGTAAGAAAAAAATCATTGGTAATTTAGGAAATAATTAAATAAAAAATCTCCCATCAGAAGCCATAGAATAAATGTTTGTTACATCTCCATCACCACCGGTTATGTTGAGGGCAATAATTCAGCCAAGTGTGTTCCCAACCCCTCTTTTGCCTCTTCCTACTCCATTATTTAAGGAAGGATTCCATCTCAAAACAAAGTGAATAATGTTTTCGCAGGACTACCTAACATTATTAATTTAAATCTAATTAAATATCCTACATAATTTTAAAAAAATAACTTACTTGTTCTTCTCATATTGAAAGTAGTAGAGTAGGATAAATCACATTTAAATTTTACTGGTTGATGGTGGTTATAGAGAAACACCTACACCACAACCAGTAGGAGAGCTAGAATTTTCAGCAAGGGAGTTCAAAATTTGTAGAAATAGACACACAAAATAGTCGAAGGGGGTTCAACATCTACCATATATTCATAAAAAAACATTTTAACCATGTGTACATAATATAATTTTCCATCGAAGGGGTATAAGTTGGATCCCCCCTAACCACAACCTAAATTTAACTAATTGAGGAGAGAATAGAGCAAGATGTTACATTAGTTTTTGTATATGTTGTTTTTAGAGTTACTATTATTTTATAATTACACACCATATTTGTGCACATATAAATTTATTAGAGCTAACTAATTATCCTTATGGACCTTAAGGTACCCCTTATAAGTGGACCCACAACTTCCACTCACACATAATGAAAGTGCTTTTCTAAATTGTGAAACAAATTATCTCCTCAATCATTCATAGAGGGAAATAGACCATGAGAACAACATACTATGAGAGTTAAGCTCTATACATTAGGAGAATATAGCCTTTCTCCGAATGCAAACTTGCAAATGGATTATAAAATATGTACTACCCCAGATAATATGAATCATCATTTCGTGTATTCATAATTATAAATCATAAGCTATAATTTGTGCACCAGTGAGCATAAATCAATGAGATTTCATTAATTATCTTCCTCTTCTCATGATTCTCTTAATATCAGTTGAAATGCATACTTTTCTAGATATGCTCCTCCAAATCGAATTTGTATTAATTGTCTTTTCGATCAAACAAAGATAGTTATATCAAAATATGACTAAAGTATCTGATTAGAGTCAATAAGGACACAAATCTTGATATATGTTCTGGTTTTCGCACGAAATAAGTTGAGATTGGATTTACGCTTAACCTAATTGGTCAACAATAGCACATATGATATGAAACACGTCTTACAACTTTTTCTCCTTTCCCACAAAACATATGTCTTTGTCTCATTTGGATGTTGTACAGATGAAATCTAGAATCACATGTGTCTAATTTGAGTTCTTTAATATACAATTACAAAACTATATTAACTGATCATTTTCTTATTATTGATCCTTGCTTGTACATAAGATATACATGGGTATATATAGAATATAACTACATGACATAAGGTCAAGTAGAGATATAATAGAACTCTAACTAGTATCTAGAAGAGTTTGACGTGTAGGTAACTTGTTGCCAATTGCCTTATTACAATTAAGTTGATGTGTCCTAATACCCTCCTTGGAAGCTGATGGATGGCAACCTACCATCAGTTTGGAACGTAGAAATTTGAACCTGTCAGATGCTAAAGGTTTTGTGAACACATCAGCTAATTGGTCCTTCGAGGAGATGAACTTCACAAATAAGTCCCCTCGTGCAACTTTATCACGAACAAAGTGAAAGTCAATTTCAACATGTTTAGTACGAGCATGGAAAACCGGATTCATAGAAAGATAGGCAGCACCAATATAATTGCACCATAAGGTAGGAGCAGCAGATAAGGTAATGCCAATCTCAAATAACAAGGACTGAATCTATCTCAATTCTGCTGCGGCATTAGCTAGTTCCTTATTTTTAGCCTCTGTAGAAGAACGAGCAACTGTACGTTGTTTCTTTGATGACCAAGATACCAAACTGGAACCAAGAAATAATGCTAAGCCACCAGTAGATTTTCTATCATCCAAGTGACCCGCCCAATCCGAATCCATAAATGCTTGCAGTGAGAAAGAAGTGGATTTAGGAATAAATAGATGCATATGTTGGGAATGTTGAAGATAGCGTAGTATCCTTTTCGCAGTTGCCCATTGGTTTATAGAGGGATTGTGCATGTACTAACACACTTTGTTAACAGTGAAGAACAAATCAGGTCGTGTAAGTGTTAAGTACTGAAGTGCCCTTACGATTTGCCGATAGAGAGTAGGATCATAGAATGAGGCACTATCACCATTGTAGAGCTTAATTGAAGTAGATGTGGGAGAAAACAATGGTTTGCAAGTCTGCATTCCGGCTCTTGTTAGTATATCATATGCATAACATTGTTGAGACAATGTTATACCAGTAGAGTTGCAGATCACTTGAATTCCTAGGAAGAATGATAGAGTTCCAAGGTCTCTGATGGCGAATTCACTACCTAGTTTGGACATGATGGATTCAAGTAATGATGGTTTGTTCCCAGTGATTATAATGTCGTCGACATATACAAGTATGAAAATCTGAACTCCATCCGAATGAAACATAAATAGAGAGGCATCAATTTTTAAGCTTGTGAAACCCATAGCTATCAAGAAATTATGTAGACGCATATACCATGCACGGGTGCCTGTTTAAAACCATAGAGTGATTTGTTAAGCTTACAAACATGGTGAGGAAGCTGAGGATGAGAAAAACCAGGGGGTTCTACCATGAAAACATCTTCCTGAAGGTCGCCATGTAAAAATGCATTTTGAACATCGAGTTGACGAAGAATCCAATCTTTGAGGCATCTATAGATAGAATTATCCGAATGGTTGTTGATTTTACTACCGGACTGAAGGTCTCAAAATAATCATGCCCCTCTTGTTGATGAAAGACTTTAGTGAAAAGTCGAGCTTTAAATCTATCAATGGCACAAGATGAATTTCTCTTTATTTGAAACACCCATTTGAAACCTAATAAATTCATGGATTGATTTTGAGGTACGAGAGTCCATGTGTTTATTTTTATGAGTGTAGATATTTTTGTAGCCATTGCTTCTCGCCACTCCTCAAACTTGTTGGCTTCGGTGAAGCAAGTGTTTTTTTTCTCTAAAGACGGGGAATTCTAAATTAATTACTTATCTTATTTCTTCTTGCCGAAGTTGGGCTGCTTTTAGATAAAGGAAGAGTGGCAAGATAAGTGGAGGGATGTTTTGCGCGAAGAGTCATATGATGAGATCGTATGAAAGGCTTAGATGGTCGAGACTTATGGACATCAACAAATTTAGATGCTCGAGCAGTTAGAGGAGGTGAGAAACCTGTGAAATCCACACCCAATGGAATAGAGGAAGGCTTCTGGGTAGTGTCTGAGTCAATTACCATAGGATAAAAGATGGATTTGGAATAGGGGGTAATTGGTGAAGGTGGTAGTGTACCATTAGCACTGCTTGATGGCTGAGTTACGTGACTTGGTTGATGAATTTGATCACTAACAGGTGTAATGGTCATTGATGGAGTGATTGGCTGAGATGTGCTCAGGGTATGAGAGGAACGTATGAGATTTGATCCAACAGTAGCATGAATAGGAGAGGAGATGCAAATGGACTGACTTGATGGGGATTTCGGGATAAGGGAGGCGGTCCCAAAATGGATTGAGAAAAAAATGGGTATTGTGTTTCATCAAACCCCACACGCCTTGCGAAATAAATCTTTCTAGTTCGAATATCCAAACAACGATAACCATGGTATTTAGTACTATATCCGAGAGAATCACAATGAGCTGTATGAAATTGAAATTTATTTTTGTTATACGGGCGAAGGAATGGGAATCACAAACAACCAAATGCTTTAAGAAAGTGATAATCTGGAATTCTCTTGAATTCTAACTCGTATGTGGTTAGACCTTGATTTGTTGGAGAAGTGAGACGATTAATAAGGTAAATTGCACATTCAAAGGAATAGTGCCAATATTTCAAGGGAGTAGAACTGTGAGCCATGAGTGAGAGACCCGTTTCAACAATGTCGATGTTTACGCTCAACCTTTCCATGTTGCTCATGTGTATGAGGACAAGAAAAATGATGATGAATTCCATGTTTTGTGAGAGTAGGTGTGAGAGCCTGAAATTCACCGCCCCCATCTGTTTGAATGACTTTTATTTTTGTATTAAATTGATTTTCAACGAGAGTTTTGAATTGAATTGAATAATGGAAGAACATCAGATTTTTGATATAGTGGAAAACTCCAAACAAGATTCGTATGATCATCAACAATAACTAGAAAATGTCGATGGCCCTCTGAAGAAAGAAATGGGGAAGGTCCCCAAACATCAGCATACAAAAGTTGCAAAATTAAAGAACTTTTATTAGAACTAATTGGAAGAGACAATTTGTGAGACTTGCCAAGTTGACAAGAACTACAATGCTTATTCAATGCTAAACTAGAAACAGGAAGATTATGCCACTTTATGACTTGTTGGAGAATCCTTTGGTGTGGGTGACCCAACTGGAGATGCCAACAATTTGAAGAAGCCTTAGAGAGAAATATGCAGAGGGACGAAAGGACGAGGAAAGCTTGAGTGGCAAAGTGTAGAGGCCCTTTTCACTCCAACCGAAAAGTAGAACTTTCTTGGTAGTTGGATCCTTAACAAAGAAACAGTCAGCATGAAACTCAAAGAAGACATTATTATCATGAGAAAACTTTTGAACAGAGAGTAAAGGTTTCATAATGGAAGGAACATGAAGAATACACTTGAGTTGGAAAATTCTGTAAAGAGACGGAAAATAAAATGTACCAATGTCTTGAATAGGCAGTCCAGTGCCATTGCCAACATGTAATTGATCTCCTCCGTGATAGTGATCGAATTGTTGAAGGTCAGAAGACTCAGGAATCACATGGTGAGTGACGCCAGTGTTAGGGAACCAATTTTGAGTTAATGGTATGGACGACTGATGAGCGAGATAAGTAGATGGATTGATTGTGTGGTTGAACCGGTGAAAACATGTTGGAGCTAGATGGTTCGTGCCATTACATATTTGACATCGAGGCTTTGAATCATATTGATTTGTCCATTGTTGGCCAGAATTATATTAGGACCTAGAGAAGGAGTTACGTCCTCCTCTTCCATTCCTCCCTCGGGAATTTCTTCCTCTATCACGACTAGAATTTAAGGTGTGATAGTTATTGGATTTATGGCTCAAGTTGGCAGAAGGGTGGGGTTCATTAGTGTGAGTATTTGGGGTTGTTGAAAGGGTTAACGAGGAGAGGGGCTGACCATGAAGAAATTCATGGATAAGTTAAAGTCCATGGAGTTAAGAATAAGTAACAGGTTCTGTTCTGGCAAATAATGTGGTTACGAGGTTTTGAACTCTGGACGAAGACCTTTGAGGTCTGAGAGACAAAGAGGCCTTCCTGAGGCAGTAAGTTCATCAAAAAGTAATTTTGCCTTCTGGAGGTATTGGGAAAGAGAAAGATCATCTTGTTTTAGATTTTGTAACGTCATGTGAAGACTAAGGATGCAAGTGTTTGAAGGGAGGAAAGTGTTGTTGTAAGGGTTTCCCAAATTTGTTGAGAGATGCATAGGCCAATAACAAGTGGTAGAGTTTCTTCGGACAAGGAAGAAATAAGAAGACTCATTATCAATTGATCTTGTTGAATCCATAGAGTATGAGCGGGATTGGGTTGAGCACCAGTGGTTCCTTCTTTGGCGACATGAGAAGGGGGACACGTAAACGTTCCATCAATATAACCAAGAAGATTTTGACCACGCAAAAAAGGTAGGAGTTGCATTTTCCAAAATAAGTAATTTGCGGATGTGAGTTTAATGGATATAAAGTGATGTGCCTGATTCAAAGAAGGAGGAGGAGAGGAAGACATGGTGTCGATAGAGGTTGAGAGAGGAAGAGAAGTAGAGGAGGAAGATTCAGACATGGCTTTCTGATACCATATAAAACTATATGAGCTGATCTTTTTCTTATTATTGATCGTTGCTTGTACATAAGATATACATGTGTATATATAGAATATAGCTACATGAGATAAGGGCAAGTAGAGATATAATAGAACTCTAACTAGTATCTAGAAGAGTTTGACATATAGGTAACTTGTTGCCGATTGCCTTATTACAATTAGTTGATGTGTCCTAATAACAATAACTCACAACTGGCTCACTAAGTAGACAGTACAAATATTTTTCGCCTTAATGGCCCTATGTAATTATTTATGTGACCTCCTTAATTTTAAGATTATAGATCTCAAATTATTCATTTGATAATTTTTCTTGAAATTCAGTCTCATTTCCACTCATAAAAAAGATTAGGAGTCAATTAGTTGTGGACAAGATTAACCTTTTGTTTACTCGACACACTTATCATAAACAAAAACGAATGAAGAAGGCACAAAACATTCAACAATTAGAATATATATGTATGTAAATCAACTTTATGGATAATTAAAGAACGATTTTTTTTGTGAACATGAAAAATAATTGACAAAATGAAGTAATTTAGAATCTACGCAACCGTTGTGTCATGACCCAAAAATCAGAGTCATGATGTGTCATGAACCAAGGTACACTATCGACGTGACATGGTGAATAAGACCCCAGAGGATATTAAATGAGACAATTCATATAAGCATAAGTTAATAACAATATAATTCAAGAATATAACAATTACAAGTCTCAAATCATAAGATGTGATAAAGGATACCAACAGAGTACATATAAGATATGCGGAATACTACTAAGTTTGACACAAGCTTTTCTAACATCATAAGAGTGGTTGGACCTGACACATACACTACATATAAGTCTGAAACAAAGTGACCATAAAAACAATAAAAGTATCTATGGATTTTCCCTCATGTCACTACCCGACTCCCTATGTCATGATGACACTCACTATAACCTACCAGTAGGTAAGTCAACATGTACCCAAAACTACAATAGTGAGTATAAAGGTAGAACTAAAAAGAAATAGCACTAGAAATAAAAATAAGACAAAATAGAAGCAAACAAAAATCTATATACAATAGAAACCCTCCCAAAACCTAGAATTCAGGTACAATGTTGTTTAATATGAAAATACGAGTCCCAAAAGTGAAGCACAACAAGTCATCTTAAATAAAACACAAGCAAAACATCTATACACTAGGAGACAAGTTGATCTAGGATGCAAAATGCTCACCCTCGTCTCTTATCCCCACAAACTGCAAAATGATGGCACAAACGATCACCACTAATAACTGCTACTTGGACCTACATCACGAAAATGACGCAGACTGTCGCATGAGTACCAAAATGAAGGTACTTAATAAGCATCATATGTCAATTAAGCAATAAAGGTAAAATTAATAAGAAAATATAGAATCAAGACACAAATAGAGGTTAAAGCGGATATGAAAGAAAGTACACGAGCATGCAGAAAGTAAATCTAAGTACAACTAAACTGAATGGACCTCATAGGCTCAAAAGGTACACTCGTTTGCAAGTTTAAATAAAACCCGTACGAACCTCATAAGCCTGACATGTACATAGAATATCTAAAACTATTTGAATGAAGGGCCTCAATCCAGATCCAATATGTGCAAACCGAGCCTGAAACCCAGTGATGGAATCTAGCTAGAGGTAACAACCTAGAAAGGTAAAGCACTGGTATTAGACCGGAAATAATGGCCTCAAATAATAAATATCAGCCTCAGATTGGAAATAATGGCCACAAAACCATAAATATCAGCCTCTAACCTAAAATAAGCATAAAATCTAGTTAACTACCAACCTTAATAGTAAGAGTAACAAGGGTGTGTCAACTACAAAGAGGATCCCAATATTAAAACTCGATCATTGTGGAACGACGTCCACCCACTAGCATCAACATGAGGCTCCAAGCCTATAACAACCTAAATTTCAAGTCGCTGCGAAAGTGCAAAACCTCTTGTCTATAAAAATGTGAATCTCATAAACTAAGGCTCATACTATTAGACTCCATATTTCTATTCAAGTCTACAAGGATCTAGTTTTCCTAAACAAAGTCGGAGATGAAAACAAGGCTCGCGAGTCTAAGGCAACACTAGTATATCCTAGAATAAGGCCGAACATGCTCCAAAAAACAAATACCACAAGTTATTCACAACTGCATGCAACAACTCACATGAAGCCAAACTAGCATGGTGCTACACTTGAACCCATGGAGATCAACCTAAAAATATGGTATCTAAGAAGGGAAAAAGAACAACTAGGTACCCTCTTCCAATGGACTCTAATCAATATGAACTTATGCAATTCAACTCAGTCTATAAGGAAAGATAGTTGTGGCCTACATGTAGCATGACTGCGCGTTCCAAATCATAAGAACAAAGATTTTCCTTTACAAACGACCTCTAAATGTTATAACACTATCAATAAGAGGATCACAACGTTAGTATAGTCCTTTCGTCACCAAGAACACTTAAAATGAAATAGGTTGTTAAGACCCTCAAAATGAACTAAGATAATCTAGAGCCTCACATGTGCTTTAAGAGTTAATAACTTGTTTATAAAGTGTGTCACACCTTCTAATAGTTGGTTTGATGAGGTTTGAGGTCAAACGTCAAAGGACGACCAAGACGTCTGGAAACTAGTCATTCGTGAGCTAGTGTGCCTTTGTATATTTGCCTTGTGTTGGAGTGTTGTTTGAAATCTAAAATGATAGGGCGGTACCCTAGTAGGTATATGGTCGTGTTTAAGGTCGAAATTCCTGAGTACGAATACCAAGGACCACCCTAAGGGTCCTTGAGGAGGACCCAAAGGTTGGCAAAAAGACTGCCAAGGCAGTGTCAAATGACGCCTAGGATCGACGCTCAGTATACTGGTCGATGCCCCATCGATTGGAGGCGTGGGAGCTTAGCCCCCAAATGAGGGAGTCTCAGTCACAAACAACGGAGTAACATGACACGCATCAATCATATGACGGCCCATCATTTGCAACCATCAAATGGACCTGTAACATGCTGTCTAGACGTGACCAACCAAGGGGTGAATTGGGAAATTCACCCAACGTTCCAATAAGTTTGTAAAACCCTAAAACGAACTAAGGTGAACTAGATCTTTGTGATTGTTTCTTGAGTTACTTTTTGTAATAAAATGAGTTATATTAGTGTCCTTAGGCAGTGTGTCATGTTTGGTTGAGTTTGGAGGTCAAACGACCAAGAACGTCCATGACGTTCGCAAGATATGCCTTAGATAGTGCTTGTGTGTTCTGATGTGTTTGAGTGAGTTTTACGTGTTCGTTTTGTTTGAAATTGGTGTGAGATGTTACTAAGACCTATACGACTATGTCTAGGGGTTTAACGTCCGGGTAAGACCCCACCTAGGACCCACGAGGGGCCCTAGAAGAGGACCCTATCTCTTGGCAAGAACCTGCCAAGCAACGACCAAACGACGGCCACAAGGGACGGACCGTTGGTCAAACGACGGCCCGTCGACCTTGGGCATAGATTGTCCATGCAAGGTTGTCAATCCTTCTCAAGGAAGAAGATAAGTCCCAATTGACAGACCCCCACAAACGAGGCATCGAATGGGAAACAGTCCGTCTGTTAGGACTCGTCGATGGTACCTTTGAAAACTGTTTTTTTTTCTACCAAGGCTTGGGATGTTTGGTATATTCACCCCAAGTATTTTATGAACCACGGACGTTTATTTTAAGGTTTATTAGGTATATTAAAGTGTTTCAAACCGTAAGACCTAATTTTCGACTCCATTTCCTAAAACTCAAAACCCCTCTCTCTTAAAAGACTCCCTCAAGTCACCATGGAAGCTAAGAGTCAAGAAGGAACTAGGAGGGCTGTTGGTGGACGTTTCTTCATAAAAAATCTTTGGGGTTTCTTCTATGTGAGATATGGTAGTCATCCTTGAAATCTCTTCTATTCAAGGAGCCACTTCTAAGGAATTTCAAAAGAGGTTTTCAAACACTAACTTCTTCTATCTTTGACTCTAAGTATGGGTCTTGCATGAAAACGTTTATAATGATTCAAATGTGATGTTTCTAATGTTAGTTGGTGATTTTAATGCTAAAAATTCAATGAAATCATGTTAAATCTTTTTATTAAATTTTGGCTAAAGAAATGGGTTAAATGAGCTTGGTTTTGTAGTCTTTGAACTTGATTTTACTTGTGTTGTTATTGATGCTTAGCTACTGCCGTAAGGGATAATTTCTGATGAATTGTTGAGTAAAATGTTATAGGTGATGGAAGCTTGGATTAAAGGGTAAGTTGGTTATGTTGTTTAGCTTTAATTATGAAATTCTCTTGAGTGGTATGGTCCACCTTCTTGGTGGCGGTATTTACTTGAATTGTATGAATGTGTAGTTACTTGTGTATTGTAAATGAGTCCATGAAGGCATATTATGTGAAGAAAGATGCAAATGAAGTTATGTAACGACCCAAAGTGCCCCCTAGAAGTTAAGGTACTCTTAGACCGCCACACGGCCTCATCACCTCTCGGAAGTTAAGACAAGCCCTTAGTTATCTTTCATTGCATAATCGTGATAAAAATAAGTAAAAATTTAAAACTTTTCATAGCACATCATATGTAAAATCATTACTTCATATATATATATATATATATATATATAAAATATCATAATACATAGTTAGACTCTAAGTCTCTTTGCCCTCTTAAGACACAACTCAATAGAATATAATAGGGACACGACCCTTACAACATAAAATATAAATCTAAGCTATTACATCAACTTAAAGAAACATCTTGACATAGGCAACCCTTGAATCATAAGGGCTCCTTTACTTGAACTTGGGAGATCTATCCAAGCTCTTCTTTTAGGAGACATCCTCTAGCCATCACCACCTACACTTGTGTAAAAAGATGAAGAAGAATGATATTAGTACTAGAATGCACTAAGTAGTGAACCATGCAAAAACATGCATTTAAAGAGGACATTTAGTTAGAAATCATGCAACATGCCTTTTTAGTAAACTTCATGAACATAGGCACATATAAGCTCAATATAGTTCACATACATCATATAGACATGGATAATAATTATAATAGCACATAAAACCATTTATCATACTTTGAAAAATATTCAATACATACCATACATTACCTCTCCTTTATCTTACTTCTTTCCTTAAGTAACCCTCAAGTGTACTTTGTACAATGTATCACTTTGACGTCAACTTACAATAGACTTTCATAATATGATTCATAACACAATCACATATATTCATAAGTCATCAAGATCTCATAGACATCAACTTCACATAAGAACCATCACCTAAGACAACTCCTAAGTCACACTAGTGCAATGTGTAGGTAGCATCCCATAATACTACTTCCACCAAGTGTACCTAAGAAGTCACCCTAGACAAGGCATAACATATTCAACAAGTCGCAACATATTCAACAAGTCATAACATATTCAACAAGTCATAACATATTCACTTACAACTAGATATAAGGCCACATACTTCATATCATCATATAAGGACTTTTTCCTTTACTACAACCTTAGTCATAAATCATTTGGTTCATATCATAGGCAAACCACCCTTATAACCCCTTTCACAAGCTTACTTGTGCAATGTACACATGGAGTCCCATACCCCAACCTATACTAAGTAAACCCATTTAGAAGACATAAGTGTAATTCACATGCATAGTCATAATTCATATCTTAACATAAAAAGGTCACTTAATATGCATTCATACCAATCATATATAACATAATTATTTACTTCATAAGGATCTCCAATCCTATCCTTTCTTGAAGTCATCTAGTGCAATATATAGGTAGTGTCTATAGTCCTCCCATACCAAGTACACTCCTCAAGGAATTAAGATTAGAGTTCATATTCTTATCTTAGTTAATTTATTAACCTTCGGGAGACATAGCCATAACCGACATAGACCATGTGAGCTACATGGAATCCGGTGTTCTACTCCCATACCTAAAAGAGAGGGTTAACACTTGCCGAAGGTGCAACCATTCGTACATAGCTATTCTAGGTGGATCCACTAAGCTAGAGTCCTATGTGGGCACATATTTAAGGAACAAGGAGATTGCTTGTAGAAACCTTGACTAACTAAGAGTGAAGGTTTCCATCTCATGAGACAACATCTAGGTTAGGAACCTGGAATTACTAACGTGAAGGTTCTCTTTCAGAAAGCCGGACTTACTAGACGTCAAGTTCCCACTCTCATTTGTCATGTTCACTTGGTGCTAAGCAATAACTCCCTGTTAAACATCATTAAGCCTTTTGATAACATTACTTCATAAAGAATAGGCCTTAGGGTTACTCCCTCATATATCATATAGCTCAATGGTATCTAGGGTGAGAATTCTACATTCACCATAAAACCTACCTTATGTGAGAATGTCCTTTCACATAATCATATCATATTCATACATGCATGTGTGTGTGTACATATATGTGAGATCTACCTTCACATAAACACATTTAGGAACACATGTTCATAACTTCATAAATCATATACTTTACATGCATATAAATAGGTATTGATGCATAGGAGAACTATCTCTTTCTTAGTCATCATGAATCTATCCTACTCATATGTATGCATAAAGTGTGTGTACATTGGACAACATGATCACATAATGGCTATCATATAGATTGAGGAAGCCACCCTCTAAAGACCACAACACATGTACAACATTCTTCAAATCTTGAGTCAAACACATCTAGAGTACTAAGGACTATAGGCTACACACACTCACATTACATCATAGGAGGCAAGTACATATTCATCAATATAATATAAGACTCCTAGCATACTTTGATCACACATCATATAGGGTTCATATGGGTAGGGGTCATGGTACAAGGATATTCATTATCATTAGCCATATAGACCATACCTAACCCTTACATGATCATCACATATACACATATAACATTATCCCCACACCTAGATTAATCAAGTAGTGTAGAAGACTATACACATAACTTCACATAGAATCAACTCACTTAGACATGATATTAGAATCAAGTCTATATCCTCCAACTTCCTAACATAGAAATCGTCATATCAATTCATATTGCATCTAATTCCTTTAAGGCCATGATCATAACACATAAACATGTACAAGAATGTAAACACCGCCACTGTAGGTGTACCATACCAATAAACACTATTCAATGTACATTCTAGGCTAATTAGAAGATATAAGTCAACTTACCAAATCTCCAAGCTAATGTTCATATTTGATCATTCCTCCTCAATTCTGATTCAATTGATATAGAAAATGTAAGACCCCCAAAATGAGTTAGGGTGTCTAGATCCTAACATGTTTATATTAATTTGCTCAGGTCCTAAAATGAATTATAATATGGTTTAGATGCAGTGTGTAAATTTTGAGGTGATTTGGAAGTCAAACGTCAAGGGACGACCAAGACGTTCGACGATTAGTCACCTATGTGCCTCATATGTCTATGCGTGATTATATGTGTATGAAATTAGCTTATGAAGTCTTAAAATGAGTTATAATTATGTTTAATTGTATTATATAAAGTTTAGAGAAGTTTGGAGGTCAAACATCTAAGAACGTCCAAGACGTTCGAAAGATAGCCTTGAGACATGCATGTGTGTGTCTTGATGGGGCCTTGCATGTTTGGACAAGTTGTGAGTATTTTTTTTTTGGGTGAAAATTATGTGGGATGTCTAAAACTTGTTAAGGGTTGTATTTACGTGGTAAAACTCCGGGTACAACTTCAAAAGGGCCTTGCAAAAAGGCCCACAAGAAGGACCCAAGGTTGGTTAAGACACTGCCTTGGCAGTGTCAATCGATGGACCAAACGACGGCCAGTTGGTCAACCAACAGCCCGTAGGTGAGGTATCATTGTTTTAAACTTATATTGGTCAGGTCTCAACCCAAAATATTGTCCAAGGACCAATTGATGGAAGCCAAAGGACGGCCCGTCGATTGACCAATGGCCGGTCGATTGGGTCCGTCGATGGTGGCCTGCACCTGCTGCCTGCGTACTGTTTTATTAAAGGGGTGAATGGGAAATTCACCCCACGTCCTAAACTGACTCTAATTGATTTATTTACCTATTTTTGGGTGTATATAAGTCATCAAACATGTGAACCTCCCATTCCCAATCCCTTCTCACGAAAGAAACCTTTCCCTCCAAAAATATTCTCCCTAGAAACCACCATTGTTGGTGAAGCTCAAGAACAACTTGGAGATCGGATTTCCATGGATGATTCATCAAGTTTTAAAGGTTTTCATGAATATAAAGGTATGGTAATCCTGTATCTCCAAGTAACCTTTCACTTGGAGAGTTAATCTCACTGTTTTCAAAGGAAGTTTCATGATCAAAGTTCTTCTTCTTTAGTGTAGCCATGGGTTCTTTCTAAAAATGTTTTAAATGGATAAATCATGATGATTGGATGTTAATGGATTGGTTTGAACGTGATTTTACTCCAATTGCATGATGAACCCATGTCCTCTCCCAAAATCGATATAGCCCTTGCATGGGCAATGTGATCAGGGCTTATTCTTGATTGAATTGTGATTCTCTTACGTTGAATTGATTATATTTACTGTTATTTACATTAATTGATTATGAATGGATGATGAACGATCTATATGGATCCATGTATAAAGATTTGAGCATGCCTAGCCTAGCTATAAATATGATCACTGTAACATTGGCCTTTTAATGAATAAAAGTGAATTTTGCTTATGTTGTGGTTATTGTAGCTACTTCCTTAGGATGATCAGTTGGTTGAATTGTGAATATAAATATGGTATGATCAAATTAAAGAAAGCTTGGTAATAATTAATCTATGTGCTTCTAAGCTATTAAGTAGTAACTTGTGATCTTGACGTTAGGATGGTAGTTATGTGAGTCCATTAGGGTGAATTGCTTTAGCTACTTCCTATATGTGTAACTTGATGATCGTTAAGTATAATTGATACAATATGAATGTATAACAATGAAATTGGTAAAGATTGATTTAAGTCCTTCTAGCCTTTAGACATTGATAGGGTAATGTGTATGTTGTGATCTATATTCTAAGGTGACTGAAGAATGATTTAGTATGTTGTTCTATTCCTTTAGCTACTGCCTTAAATGAATATTAAATGATAAAATATGATTGATGAACTAAAATAGGGAAGTTACTTGATGATCTATAACTCTCTACTTTCTACCATATATGTGATATAATGTCTTGGATGGTAGCATGATTTTGTAGCAACTTGTACATAGTTTCTTCTTGATAAAATGTATGTTTAGATACTTCCCTATAATGTATTAATGATGGAAAGAGTGTATTGATCAATGATGATCAAAGGATAATGAAATGGTAAGAATGGTTCTTCCTCTCTACTTTTCTTTACTTTCCTTATAGTATTTTCGTTGATGAAGCCTTGTATGACATTGTGTGGTATGGTCTACTTATGATGGAGGTGTTTACTTTATGTCATTATATATATATTGACCATGGCCTTGAAGGCAAATTGATTAATATATGAATGAGTGGTTGTGATGATTACTTTATGTGTAACTTGTGCCTAGTCTTCTACTTGAGTTCTGAGTCTAGGTTATGTTGCTATGGTTATGAGCATTTAAAGGGTTAGGTAATATCATGTGTAGGTGCTGCCATAATGATTTATTAAAGATTGATGACCCCTACCCATGTACCCCAATGTGAATGTGTGAATAGCTAATGTAAGGAGTCTTAAAGTGTTCTATGAAGTTAACTTGTCTCCTATGCTATTGTGCGTTGTGTGATATATGCTTGAAGGGTAATGTGGTCTAAGAGGGTGGCTGCCTCAATGAGTTGTTGATAGCCATTATGTGATCATGTTGACCAATGTACACACACTCACACTTCATGCATGCTTAAAAGTAGTAAAGGTTCATGGTGTCTAAATAAAAAAATAGTTCTCATATTCACTAGTTTCTACTACTATGCATGTTAAGCCTAAATGATATGATGAAGTATGAAGGTGCATATAGTCTTAGTGGGTTTTATATGAAAGGATTACTCATATGGTTATACCTATAGACTTATGCATTGATGTATGAACATGTGTGATATTCATGTGTTATGTGAAAGGTTTGCTCACATATATGTACACAGACATACATGGATGAGGATCTAGTAAATGAGAGGGGCTTTGAGTAGGGTGCCCAAGAATACTCTAAACTACATAGGTGCTTGAATATGCTATAAGCATATAACGAATGAATATCTTAAGCCTATGTTTTATGAAAATGTAATTAAAGGCTTTTCAATAAAGGAAACTTAGCTTAGCACCGAGTGAACTTGACATTGAGAGGTGTTGACTTTCCCTCGAGGAAGATTCACCATTCGCCCCTTATAGAGTGTTGACTTCCCTTAGAGGAATACTCACCTATGGACCCACATGAGGTGTTGAATTCCCTTTGAGGAAGGGTTCACCCATGTTTTCTCATGAGATGAGGCCCCAATTTCCCAATGACATTTAGAGGGAACTACCTATCTCTTAGTTCCATAAACTATGCTTGCCACATAGGATCTAGCAAAGTGAATTCACTTAGGATGCTAGGATATATGTTAATGTTCTACCTTGGCTAGATAGGAACACCTTCCATTGGTGTAAGGCTCTACAACACCAAATTCCATGTTTAGCACCCATGGTCTTAGTGTCGGTTAAGGCTATAGTTTCCCTAAAGTAAAATGGACAATGGGCGTAAAAAGAACTAGGATCCTAACTAGTATGACTTAAGGGAGATTACTTAGAATAGGTGTAAGTAATGAACCCATCTAGACATTGCACAAGTAGCTCCTTATGAAGTCCTAGGAAGGTGACCTAATATGTATGATTATTATTATGTCTTTATGCATGATATTGTAGAAGTTGTCTACCTGTTATGAAGATGTGCATGGTATGAATCTATGTGATGTGATCTTATTATTATATGCACTATGTTGGTCTAAATGACTATATAATGAAGGTATTGTATTGACATGAATTAAGTTGTCTTTACTTGTTATGAGGATGTATGAATTGTATGTTAAGGTTTGTGGTCTCATGAAGAGTTTACTAAGTATGTGTGGGGTTATGGGGCTTCACATGTGCATTACACTAGTAGACTAAGATTGGGGTCATGAATAATGTCTTATAATGATGAATATAAAATGAAGTAAAAGTATGTGTAAGTTGATGTAGCTTACTGTAATGTCCTATATTCTTGACTTGAATGTGTCTTGTAATGGGCTATACTTCTATGGTGATATGTGTTGGCTTGTGTAAGTGTATGTATATTTTATTGTGTCCTTAAGGTGATGCATTGCACCAAGTATCACTAGAGGGTTACTTGGGAGGTCAAGGAATAAAGGGGAAGATAGTTCACTGTTAAGGGAAAACTAGTTCACTGTAATGTGACTTGAAAGTGTAATAAATTCTATATGTGATCTTATGAAATGTTTGTCCTTTGATTATGTTTATATTAAGTATGTGAATGATAAAAATGCTATTGGATAAAGGTTTTATGAAGATTTACTCAAAATGGCATGAAGTATGATTTCAAGAAAATGTCCCTTTTAAATGCATGTTTTTGCATGGTTGCCATACTTAGTACATTCTTGTGCTAATCCAATTCTTCTCTACTTTTTACACAAAGTGTAGGTTATGGATGCTTAAAGGATGTTTTGAATGGTGAAGAGCTTGATAGATGATTCCCAAGCTCAATGAAAGGAATCCTTAAGTTCAAGGATCTCCTACTTATGTCTTTACTGTAAAGTCTTTAAATAATGTATAGTTATGTAATGTGTCTTATGGTCCGTGTCCCTAATGTACTCTAATGTTGTTGAGTCTAATATGGCAAAGAGACTTAAGGTCTAAATATGTATTATGACTTATGTTTTACCTATATATGAGATGAAGTTTCTAGCATATGATGTGCTATGACAAGTTTTAAATTTTCCGCTAAATTTACTATGTCAATGCGATGAATGATAACTATGAGCTTGTATAAGACCTCCGAGAGGTCAAGTATGCCATGTTACTTCTAGGGGGTGCTCCCCGGATGTGACAGAAAGTAATAGCAATAAGCAATTTAATACAATCTAATCACAATTCTATAAACATCAAGTGAAGATCACAAGACCCACATTATAGGCTAATTTGAGAAATTAGGAGGATCATAGGTTCTTCATGAAATTGGATAGAAATTCATCATAAAATCAGTAGATAAACATATAATAATCATTAGAATGCTTTCGAAAACAATTGGAGAATGAAGCCATGGCTAGATTGAAAGATAGGATTTTTGACTTAGAATTCATGTTTAAAAAACCTTTGAAAGGACTCCATAGATGAATGGTTATCTATGTATGAAGGATCACCATACCTTATAAATTAAAAATCCCATGAAAATCTGAGAAGACAACTCCAAGAATCCAACGCCATAGCTTGTTCTTGAGCTTGGTCTTCAATGGAGGTTTTGGGTTTTTTTTTGGAAGAGAAGAGAACATTGGGAATTTGATTTGTTAGTGGGTGTTGGGGTTTTGGCTTGGGAAAGGGGTTAAAATGGTCCTAAAAACATTTAATAAAACATACCCTAAGTTACCAAAACACCCCCACACGAATTGGGGCTCTTAGACATGTCAAAATTGACTTAAAAACGATGCAACCGGATCTGGAAGTGGGCTGCGCGTCGCGGGGCAGCCTCCCAATTCTGCCCCAAATAATTTTTGGGACAGTGAGGTGCGTGGTAGGCTCGTCGCACAGGGAAATTTCAAATCTTGGCCTGCTTGCTGCCTTGGGCAGCCTCTTGTCCAAGGTTTGGGTCCTCCTTAGGGGCCCTTCGGGTGGACCCCGAGGAGTCGTACCAGGGCGTTTTGACCCTTAACATGTCCATTAAGGTAATAGGGTAAAATAAACTGCTTCTAAACTCCAAACAACACATAAAGTCAAGCCAAACATACAAGGACTCACTAGCAGATCTAAAGACCAACTTTCGAACGTCTTGGACGTTTGACCTCCAAATGACTTCAAATCAGTTATACAAGCTATAAAACAATTTATTAACATGTTATTAAATTTTTAGGCACATGTGAGGCTCTATCTACCTTAGTATATTTTGAGGGTTGTTACAATATCTCCCACTTGGGAAACATTCGGCCTCGAATGACACTTGAAACATTTAAACACTTTTAAGGACTCAATTACTTTCATAGCAACTCACAACACTTATACATGTTATCACATAAAAGTCAATGCACCAAATTACAAGGAACAGAAACTTCATTCTAGCATGAATTCAAGGGAACATAATCAAACATGGACTACTTCTATAATTCGTTTCATGCATACATACTTCTTAATATTCATTGCCATTTGGAGGAACTACCTTCTCCAATTTTTGGAATGTTCATTATTTCATCACAAGGTTAAACATACTATGGATTCCAATTGCACACTTAGGCATAATCCACACTTCAACTCATGAGAAAATTTAAACACTTCATATAGTTTCACAAGAATCATTAATAAGGTAGATTAACTACAATCTTTTAGTCTAGACATAATACCATCGAGGTCATATATGACATTACCATGATTAGCTTTGTTCAAGGAGGAATTACCTTCTCCTAGTCACAACATAGACAAATGGCATCATAGAGTTCACATAAAAGCAATGCATAGAGGTTAATTCATATCATGGAGGATTTATTTTCTCCAAACCACATTATGCTTATACTTCCTTCCTAATTAAATCAACATGGTAGGTCACACCAAGCACATTATAACATTAGGAAGTAAATTTACATCTTTCTATTTCTAGAACATCACTAGATTTCATAAGCATGCATCATTAAGGAAAATTTATCACAATTTATAGGCACACCAATAAACATAGGCTAGACCAAACATCACTTCTCAAGAGTGAGTCTATAATAACACTTCCCAAATCTCAAAAGTCACCCATTTTTCAAAGAGACTCATCTTATCTCACTTAAAGGAGACTCAATTTCTCATTGTGGGGCCATACACCACACATCATAAGTGACATCAAGCATTCTCATTAAGATATCTCATGAAATTATATTGCACATTTATCATATAAGGATGCACAACAACATGAGAGCCATGCAAAACTATCAAAATTTCCTTTTTCATGCAATAATGACCTTTCATAATATGCATAACATAGTGTCATTTAAAACATGCATAACATATGGAGAACATGCAACTTATCCTTTTATGCAAGACTCCTATCATGAACAAGCGACTTAGGAACTCTTTGGTTTCAAGCTTTAGTAAGAATATAAGGAAAAGATAGGATATCTACAACTTTACTACTTAAATCATCCTCCCCCACTTAGGATAAACTTATTTAAGAGCAACTTTTCTCAACTCTAGGGGAACCATAGCTTACCAACCCTATTAACTAAGCACATCATCCCTCTCTTAGGATCTAAGCTTATGAACATCCTTCTCACCAACACTTCAAGGTGATTTTCAACCTAGAGAAGTTCAAAGGAACTTAACATAGGGACAACAAAGGCCCTAAAAATCTTACCATCCATGCACATTATCCTTCACTTGGGGTAAGCCTAAGCACAACATGCCCTTAAAATCCAAGGTCAAGGAAAGTCAAGACCAACCTACAAGGGTCATCACTTTTGGGTGAAACTTTTCAACCAACCATGCCTAGGTACAATCTAAGCACTTCCTCAATTGACCATATTTAAATTCAAGCTTAAAAGACAACTAACCACTTCAAAGTAGGTCAACCTCAATTCTCTCCTTCTCTTCAAGAGTTAAGGGGTACATACCATACATCCCCCTAAGTCACCTTAGGGTAATCATACTTCCACTTATGGAATAAAACCCTTTTTCCCCTTTTTACCACTCTTAGAATAGGTTCATAGAGGGAATCATTAACTATTCATAAGGGTTCTCCCATTAACTAGCATACTTCACAATCACTTTACAAGGCTCAACACACTATCTTGCCTCCTTAGGAGCAAGCCTATGCAAAAGATTCAAATCCACAAAAGGACAATTATGAAGCATTTCACATATACAAAGGTTACAATCATCTTTCTAACTATATACCACATTCTCCAAGACTTTTCAAGCCTATATCATAACATCATGCTACCATCCTACATAGTCATAAGGAAATCCATCATTCCAAGGGGAACTCCATTCAACCATAACAACTACTAACAAGCTATAACCATATCATATCATAACTTCTCAACATAACATCTCCTTCCTCATAAACCACCTAGAGCCATAAATGGCATCACATCAACATATACTAAATTCACCTTCACATATACTCATCAAACCATAAACCAAAGTAAGCATCAAAACTTACCTTTTCTCCCTCAATCATTGAGACATAATCCCAATCAAAGAAATCGCATCTAAAAGACCACCGGATAAGGAAACATAAGAGAGAGATCATATAGAGTTAAGTTTTATGGCACGACATGAGAATAGTGAAGAAGGGAAACTCTATCATCCTATAGCCTCTCGCCATAGATGTGTCGCGACTCATTACCAATGAACAAGACTCTACTAGACGTGGCAATACGAGACCTTGAAACCTAAGGACAAAACACAAAACCTTATGCTCTGATACCAAGTTTGTTACGACTCGAGAGTAACCCCTAGAAGTTAGGGCAGTCTCGAATCGCAACACAGCGTCGTCGACCTCTCAGAGGTCTAAGACAAGCCCTTAGACATCTTTGATTGCATAATCGTATATATAGCGGAAAATTTAAAACTTTTCATAGCACATCATATATATATATATATATATATATATATATATATATATATATATATATATATATATATATATATATATATATATATATATATATATATATATATATAGAGAGAGAGAGAGAGAGAGAGAGAGAGTGAGAGAGAGAGAGAGAGAGAAATACTTCAATACATAGTTAGACTCTAAGCCTCTTTGCAATCTTAAGACACAACTCAATAGAATAGAATAGGGACAGAGCCCTTAACAACATAAAATACAAATCAAAGCTATTACATCAACTTAAGGAAACATCTTGACATAGGCAACCCTTGTATAATAAGGGTCACTTTACTTGAACTTGTGAGATCTATCCAAGCTCTTCATGTAGGAGACATCCTCTAGCCATTACCACTTACACTTTGTGTAAAAAGATTAAGAAGAATGGTATTAGTAAAAAAATGCACTAAGTATGACAGTCATGCAAAAATATGCATTTGAAGAGGAAATTTCTTTTGAAATCATACAACATGTCTTTTTAGTAAACTTTATGAAAATAGACACATATAAGCTCAATATAGTTCACATACATCATATAAACATGGATACTACTCATAATAGCACAAAAAACTATTATCATACTTTGAGGCATATTCAATACATACAATACATTACCTCTCTTTTATCTTACTTCTTCCCTTAAGTGACCCTCAAGTGTACTTAGTACAATGTATCACCTTGAGGTCACCTTACAATAGTCCTTCATAGATATGCGTCATAAACATAACCACATATATTCACAAGTCTTAGGCACATTATAAACATAAGCCTCACATAAGCACCACCATCTAAGACAACTCTTAAGTCACACTAGTGCAATGTACAAGTAGCATCCCATAATAATACTCATACCAAGTGTTCCTAAGAAGTCACCCTAGACTAGTCATATCATACTCAACAAGTCATAACTCTTTCATTCATAACTAGACTTAAGGCCACATACTTCATAGCATCATATAAGCACTCTTTCCTTTACTACAACCTTATCATAACTCATTTAGTTCATATCATAGGTAAACCACCCTTATAAACCCTTCACAAGCTTACTTGTGCAATATACACATGGAGTCCTATACCCCCACATATACTAAGTAAACTCATTTAGAAGTCATAAGTGTAATTCACATGCATAGTCATAATTCATGTCTTGACATAACAAGGTCACCTAATATGCATTTGTACAAGTCATACATAGCATAAGTCTTTACTTCATTAGAGGCTCCAATCCTATCCTTTCTTGAAGTCATCTAGTGCAATGCATAGGTAGGGTCCATAGTCCTCTTTATACTAAGTACACTTCCAAGGAATTTGATCAGAATTCATATTCTTATCTTTGTTCATTTCTTAACCTTCGGGAGACATAGCCATAACCGACATAGACCATGGGAGCTAGATGGAATCCGATGTTCTACTCTCACACCAAAAAGAGAGGGTACTACTTGACAAGGTAGGACCTTCATACAAAATAGTTATTCTAGTGGATCCACTAAGCTAAAACCTACGGGGGCACGTAATTATGGAACAAGGATATTGCTTCTAGAAACTTGACTTTCGAACGTGGAAGTTTCCATCTACTGAGACAGCATATAGGTTGGGAACGCAGACTTACTAACGTGAAGGTTCTCTATGTGGAAAGCCGGACTTACTAATGTAAAGCTTCCACTCTCATTTATCATGTTCACTCGGTGCTAAGCTTAAACTCCCCTTTTAAACATCATTTAGCCTTTAGATAACATTAGTTCATAAAGATTAGGCTTAGGGACTTAATCCCTCATACATCTTATAACTCAAAGGTATCTAGAATGAGAATGTCCTTTCATCATAGAAAATGCATTATGTGAGAATGTCCTTTCACATAATCAAATCATAGTCATACTATAGTCTAGTTTAGAGTACAATTGAGTAATACCTTTCAAGAGACTCACTTCTTCATTAGACTACCATTAACATACTTCATTCATACATGCATGTGTGTGTACATATGTGTAGATCTACCTTGACATAAACACCTTTAGGCACACACGTTCATAACTTCATCAATAATATACTTTTCATGCATAGGAATAGGTAATGATGCATATGAGAACTATCCTTTCCTTAGTCATCATTAATCTATCCTAATCATAGATATACATGAAGTGTGTGCACATTGGTCAACATGATCACATAATGGCTATCACATAGCATTGAGGAAGCCACCCTCTAAAGATCACTACACATGTACAATATTCTCTTCAAGTATTGAGTCAAACACATCTAGAGTATTAAATACTATTGACTACACACACTCACATTACATCATAGGAGGCAAGTACATATTGAACAATGGAATAGAACACTGCTAGCATACTTTGATTACACATTCATATAGGGTTCATATAGGTAAGTCTCATGCTACAAGTATATTCTTCATCATTAGCCATATAGACCACAACTAACCCTAACATGATCATCACACATATACATATAACATCATCCCCACTCCTAGCTCATACAACTAGTGTGAAAGTCTATACATATAACTTCACATAACATGAATTGGAACATGATATTAGAATCAAGGCTAAATCCTTCAACTTCCTAAACATGGAATCATCATATCAATTCATCTCATATCAAATGCCTTCAAGGCCATGACATATCACATAACATGTACAAGAATGTAAAAACCGTCAATATAAGTGTACCATACCAATCAACACAATTCAATATACATTCTAAGCTAATTAGAGGAAATAGGTCAACTTACCAAATATCCAAGCTAATGATCATATTTGATCATCCCTCCAAAATTCATATTCAATTGATATAGATAGTAATACAAATAAGCAATTCAATACAATCTAATCACATTTCTATAAACATTAAATCAAGGTCACAAGACCCTCATTTTAGGCAAATTTGAGAAATTAGGAGGATCATGGGTTCTTCCTAAAATTGGATAGAAATTCATAATTAAAACATCAAATAAACATAAATCCATCATTATAATGACTTTGAAATCAATGTGACAATCAACCCGTGGCTTGATTTAAAATTGGGAATTTCGGTCTTTGAATCTCTTTTGAAAGTCATTGATTGAACTCCTCAGATGGAAGATTAACTAAGGATCAACGATTACCATACCTTATTGATTGAAGACTCGTGAAAAATTGGAGAAGAAACCATAGAAATCTAGCCCCTAGCTTGAACTTGAGCTTTGGTCTCCAATGGAGCTTTTCGGGTTTTGGGAGAGAAGAAGATTTTGGGATTTTTTATTTTCTTGTTGGGTGTTGGGGTTTTGACTATGAAAAGGGGTTAAATAGGTCTTAAAAACAATTTATAACCGCCTCCCAACTTACAAAAAATACCCCCATACTTATTTGTACTTTAAGACATGTAAAACGTAACTCAATTTTTTTGAATTATCGTCGGGAAGCAAGTCGGCGACGCGGAGCCGTTTCCGCATGATTTTTGAAAATTGATTTTTGGACAGTGGATTCTGAGTTGTGTCCGCGACTTGAGACAACTTTTTTGCCTATGGAGACCCTAGTACGCAACGCGGACTAGTTTCATGGAAGAGTAAAAGGTTGCTGCCTTGGGCAGCTTGTTGGCCAAATGTTGGGTCCTCCTCAAGGACCCCTAGGGCAGTCCTTGGGGAGTCGTGCCTGGACCTTTCGACCCTAAATGCGTTTATTTAGATGTTAGGGTCATTCCCACTGACTTTAGACTCCAAACAACACATAAAAAATGCCAAGACACACTAGAACACACTAGCACGTCTAAAGGCTAACTTTCGAACGTCTTGGACGTTTGACTTCCAAATCACTTCAAATCAACTATACATGTTGTAAAACACTTTATTAACATGTTATTAACCTTTCTAGACACACGTGAGGCTCTAGCAACCTTAGTTCATTTTGAGGGTGTAACAATGGGCTTACTTTGAGAATTAAATGGAAAGAAAATTACTAATATTAGGATATAATTTATTTTCTAAAATATTTACATGTTGACATTTTTAATAATTATCTTAAAGTTAAGATGTTTTTAATAATTATGATAGGGATTTTTACTAGTTTACTAATTTTTCCTTAAAAGAAAATGAAATGCTCCCTCTATTCCATATTAAATTTCCCTCTCCAAACAAAACTGCAACCTTCATCTTAATTTCTCTTTGTGTTACACTCATATAGTTCTTTTCATGTTAATTATTGCTTTCTTCTATTTTATGAGCATTTGTAAAGTTACATCATTGTCTTATCGCGTTAAATTGTTGGAGAAGTCATATATTTATTTTATAAGTATTTTCTTATTGGTTAAATTGAAAATCGAATAATTAAAGACCAAAATTGATTTAAAGAAAAGTTCTTATTGATTTGATAATTGATTTAGCGTATTTAATAATCAAAAATTAATAAACCGATAAATCGATAATACATAAAATCGAATCAAAGTGACCGTTGCACGCCCCTAATATTTGAATATCTTATTCTCAAATCAAACCCATTATTCTTTATTTATTTATTTATTTATTTATTCATGTATTTTTTTTTTTAGAATCAAATCAGATCCATTAGTCTTTATTTATTTATTTATTTATTTGTTTATGTATGTATGTATGTATTCTTTTCGGAGGGGCTTAAGTTAATATCTTAGATAAAGAGAAGGATTGTAAAATAAATAATCTACACACCAACTATTTAAGCTAAACTGAGAAAAAATTACAACCACAGACAAATATAGGGGCAGCTCAACCCTAAAAATTATTCAATGTATATATATGTGTTCTACTATACTAGAAGTGTGATATTCAATTGCTATCAATATGTTAGCTTCTTTTCATATAATTTCAAACTAAGGGTATTTTAGACTTCTCACATTGGCAAATACAACATGGTTTACTTTTTACATAGTAGATACAACGTGGGTTTTCCTGGTGAAAGTGAACATATACATCACCACATAACATCTGAATAGTTTTTAACAAATTTTCATCTTCAGATCTTTTTGTATTTGCAACTCTTCATTTCCTTAAATTGGTACATAGAAAGTTCTTTCTTCAACATGATGATTTAGTTATTCCAAGCTTTTCTTATGTGTCCACCTGAAAATAGGAGTGAAAATAAGATGCAATTTGCTAATTAAAGTGGTTTATGAAGAGCAGGGAGTGTAAATATACGCGGAAAAGAAGAATCAGAAGTGGTGTGAAATTTTTAACATTTATAACATTGACATCTGTAATGCACACTAGATGTTTGCAAAAAGAATGTCAAAAACCTTACAATCTACATTTATGTCAAAGATGCGTCAATATATATATATTCTTTAGGTGGAGAAAATTTTCATATATTTTCTACAATACAAAAGATATTAGTGGTATAGTATTGTGAAACAATTGAATTTTATTAGATAGTAATTCTCAAAATATGTTTAGAAACAAATACCGTTTATTTAGTTACATGTTTTCATATTTAATTTCTCACATCTATCGAGAATAGTACATTTTATTAATTCATGGTGCACTTCAATATTTGTCAATGTCTTCTTCGTGATTATCTTCACCAACATACCTTTTTGTGTCTTATTTCTTATTTTTGATTTAATTTTTTGGAATTTTTCCATGGAAGCTAATGAGAGTTTTTTTTTTGTTAGTGTCGGTGGCAATGGAGACAAGGAAGAGATGGTGTGACAGGAGAGGGAAGTAAGAGAAGAAGTGTGGGTGAATACATGTCTGCTAAGTGACAATACAATTCAATTTAAGGGTATTTTAGTCTTCTAACATCACTTTCTGATGGTATGTGTCATTTTAATGTACCTCAACAGCTATCGCATCAACTCTCTTTCTTTTCTCTAGAAAAACCTCTATCTTCTCTGTTTCTCTTAGGCAAAATCCTTCTGCATTCTATATCTTTCCTCTCAAATCGAAGATACTTGGCTAAAATCAATCTGGTAACTTTTCATGTAATCTGATAGACAATATGGAGTTCAGCACTGCAGCAGTATAATTGGTAATTTTTTTTTAAAATTTCTCCGAACTATCTCCTCGAATAATAGTCTAAGATGTACTAGGGAATTAAAGAAGGAAGATCAATAAAATATGATCATTGTCTTATTGGTTCACCAACTCGTGTTTTCATCTCTACGTTTATGAAGAAAAAAACGAAGACGAGATTGCACCCATATATCTTTTATACAATTTTATCCTTTTTTTGTAATATGAACTCGAATTATTCTATGCTATTAGTGATCGTGTGTTCTATTGAAGTGAGTAATTTTGATATGCACCGAATTATTCTATGCTATTAGTGATCGTGTGTTCTATTGAAGTGAGTTATTTTGATATGCTTTTTGGTCATCACAAGAAAGGGATTTATTCAATGCATTTGGTAATTTGAGGCTAATATAACCTTATGGAGATGCTTTGACTATGCTCGGATATAGTTTAGATACTTAAAAAAAAGAAACTTAAACTTTGTTCTAAATTGAGAATTATTGAAGGCTACTACAAAAGGAATCCCACTTACCAACAACAAAAATTTGATGGTAAATTGATCAAATTGGTTGGCAAACTGCGTTACCAACTAAATACCAACTTATACAAATTTGTTGCTAAAAAACTTATCACTAAATATTACCAAGCGATTTTAATTTCTTCGTAAATTTACCAATCAAAAATCAGTTGATAAATACCCAAAAATGTTATTACAACATTTTGAAACATGGCCCTGAAATTTCCGTTGGTAACTGCACCAACTAATTTTTGGTTAATATATCGTTAGTACCTTTACTAACGAATTTAAAAAAATTAGTAAATTTTTTTCTTCATTATTTGATTCCGTTTGTTGTCCGTCCGTTGGGAGTAAAGCAAAGTGCTCCCTAACGAACGCAACTCCGTACCGAGGGGGAATCGAACCCGAGACCTCTTGAATAAGAATGAAAAGTACTTACCACTCCACCACAACCCTTGTTGGTAATAAATTTTAAATACGTTAGTGTGATTATTTATTTTTCTAATTACTTTTTCTAATTGATTGTTAGTTCGTTGCTAATATATCATTCAAGTTCGATGTTAGGTTAGTAATTGATTGACAATATGTTCAAAATATTATTAACTAAATGATTATTCAACAGTAAAATATTTATTAATTTATTGCATTTAAAAATTTAAGAGCACAAATATAAATTCAAAAAATATTAATATCATTTTTAGAAATTATATTTGAATGAAACAATGCAAAATCTATGATAACAAGTTAAGTTAATCTCAATATGACACATATCATTATATAAAAAAATTTAATTTGAGCACGTTTATCAAAATATTGACCAAAACTAAATTGTTGCCATAACTTAAAAGTTAAAACGCCTAACAAGACAAACTGGAAATGAAAGCCTCAAAACCTGAACCAACCATCCTATTAGATATAAAAATGACCTTCTGAAAGCTTATCCGATGGCAAAAAAAATTCTCATCAGAGCACTTTAAAAAAAAAGTTAAGCAAAGTTAAATTTTGGCCAAAAGTTAAAAGTTAAAACATCTAAGGTATAAACTCAATACGAAAACCTCAAAATCCAAACCAATCTTCCTATAAGACGAAAAATGACCTTCCGGAGCTAACTGCGCTGAGGAAATTCAAATTTGAGCATGTTTCTCAAAAAAATTGACAAAATTAAAATTTTAGCCAAAAGTTAAAAGCTAAAACGCTTAACAATACAAACTGAAAATAAAAGTCTCAAAACCTGAACCAACCATCCTATGAGACCAAAACATAACTTGTATGGCTAAACGCGGTGACAAAATTTTAATTCGAACACTATTATAAAAAATATTGACTAATGTGAAATTTAGGCCAAAAGTTAAAAGTTAAAATGTCTAACGACACAAACTAAAAATGGAAGCATCAAAATTTGAACTCCCTGTCTTATTCCATCAAAAATGATCTTTCGAATCTAACACTGATAAAATTTTAATCTCAACACATTTATTAAATATATTGACGAAATTAAATTTTGACCAAAATTTATAAGTTAAAACACCTATTGGCACACACTAAAAATTAAAGGCTCAATATCCGAATCAACCATCCCATTATATAAAAAATGACCTTTGGAGTTAATTACGCTGATGAAATTCTCATTTGAGCACGTTCACAAAAATATTGACCAAAGTCAGATTTTGGCCAAAACATAAGATTTAAAATACCTAACGGCACAAACAAAAAATGAATGCCTCAAAACTTGAACCAAACTTCCTGTTAGATAAAAAATGACCTCTCAAAACTAATGACACTGACATAGTTTTAATCTGAGCAGGTTTACAAAAAATATTGACCAAAAGCAAGTTTTGACTAAAATTTAAAAGTTAAAACGCCTAACGACACAAACAAAATATGAAAGCCTCAACACTAGACGTTGATTTATCAAAAAATTTAAGTTCAATCAATAAATTTATCAACTATTCAAATATAAGTTAGGAATTAAAAATTTACTAATATTTTATCACATTTGGTAATAGTTACTATTCAACTAAATATTCATATGTAATATTACCAACTAATAATCAATATGTTGGTAAATTTTACCAATGAATTAATGATCTGTTGGTATATTACCAACAATATTGATGATGTTTGTAATTTACTAACTACAATCTTTATTCTTCGACAAATTTTCCAACTAATTGGATATTGGTTGGCAAGTTTACCAACAAATTAAATTTCGTTATTAATTTATCGACATATTTATATTTGGTTGATAAATTTAGCAACACAATCTAGTCGTTGGTAAATGCTTGATTAGTAACTCATTGGTAATATGTTATAAATTACATAAATAATTTTTTGGTTATATTTACTAATCGATATATACTTCGTTGGTAATATTACCACCAAAAGGTGTACGTTAGTAATGTTTCAGTTGGTAATCTATTCATAGAATGTTGCTAAATTTAGCGCCATTTTTTTCCGTCGTATTTACCAACTAAAATACTAAGTAAGTAAGATTTTGCTTGGTAATCTATTAGAATTTCGTTATTATGTTTTAAAATATAAGTTAGTTAGAAATATGTTGGTAATTTGTTAGTAGAATACTAACTAACTTAAGTTGTTAGTAGAATTTATTGGCAATTTGGGGTCCCTTTCTACATTGCACAACTTCCTGATTGATATGCTTTTCTAAAATGGTATAATACCACATCAACATATAATCTATACTTCACTCAATTATGGGATAAAATTATTAGGTTGATTTGTGCGGATAAGAAAGGAGATATTGTTAATTTCATACTTATTGAAGTTAAATAAATATGCACTCACTCTTTGTGATGTTCAATTTTTCTCTTCTGTCTCTATATTTGGCTGTAGATTTGGCCCATATTTGTATGTTTTTTCCCTCAATTCTCTTTTGATGTTCAATTTGTATCAGCCTGTTTTTAGATTTAAGGTAGATTTTGGCTAAATAGATTTATAAAACTTTAATTTGATATTAAGTGTTATGGATTGATAAAGTCTGCATTCAACAAGTATCGAGGGCTATTTTGGAATGGAATGTGCTAACATTAACAAGGATAGTAGGTTACTTAAGTTCTTACTATTACCTAGCTAAGTTGTTCTGTTTCGATTGCATGATAATTAATATGAATTTTTAGGGCCCTTTTGAGCACTTCTATTATCCAAAGATTTATGAACATGGCTAGCTGATATTCTTACTATTACCTAGCTAAGTTGTTCTGTTTCGATTGCATGATAATTAATATGAATTTTTAGGGCCCTTTTGAGCACTTGTATTATCTAAAGATTTATAAAGATGTCTAGCTGATTTAAGATGTGTGTGTGTTGGGGTCACAAATGAGTATGACCACTACTCATTTGCAAGCAGTCAATAAGCTTAACATTATTTGCATTTCTTTGGGTGCATTTTACTAACCAATATTTTATGCTTTTGGAGGTTGCAGTGTTGTATTTTGGCATGGAATGTTGCCTAGAAGCAGGAATTGTGATTCGGAGCAGTCGAGAAATTCAATGGCCCATGAGTCTATTTGTTGCTTATAAATATTTACATTTTATGATATATATATATATATATATATATATATATATATATATATTTTAATTTTCTAATTATATTTTTATCCAGCTTTAGATTACATTTTAACAATTTTAAGTCGTTCCTTGAAATTTAACTGCTTAAATCAACTTGTACTATATATTCAATTTTAATTTGTTGGGCCCGTGCTTACACGGACATAGTATATCTAGTATATATATATATATATATATATATACTTTTTATTAGTCTTAATTGAATGTCATAATAGTTTGATGTCAATTTTTATCAATCATAATGCAAGTATTTTTTAAAAATTATTATTTTCTTAAAATACAGTTGATGTAGTTTAAAATAAAAGTACTGTGTAAGTATATAAATTGCAGGCACTTTCTTTTTCTTTATTTGTCTAATTTACTTCAATTCAAATCAATCAAAATTTAAAATTATTGTAAGAATATCTTCAATTCTTTGGACTGTCTCTTAGACATTACAAACTTAAAACTAGTTAGATTATCAAATAATTAAATTTTAAAGACATTGTCTTAACTTAAAATGTCTTCTAAAGTGTAACAAGCATTACAAAGTGGATGATTTATACATGTTTTTGTAATTAAAAGTAATACAAAATATTATAAGAGTTAAAATGATACTCTAATTAATATACTCAATCTGGTGAAGTCTCAATTTTATTTTTAAGTGCTTTTACTATTTCTAAAATAGAGAAAAGGGTCAAATGCCCCCTCAAGCTTTAGCCATATTTTCAACTACACACTTAATCTTTGCGGGGGGTCCTATTACCCCCTCAACCTTTTTTTATATATATTAGTTCACCCTCAGACGCTGATGTGGTCACATATACTAGATTTATAAAAAAATGTTTGTATACAAGCGCTGTACACGTATATAATCGTGGACCCAACGACTTTACAAGACTTAAAAATTGACACGTGTGACAACTTTACCTTTACCTTTAGACAAAAAGTCTTCTTTCTTCTTTCCCTCCAAAACAAAACTAAAACCCTTTTCTTCTTTCTTCTTTCTTCTTTCTTCTTCCACTCGCGTTGAGTGCCATTGTTGTTGCTCGGAAAACTTTCTTACGGTTTCTTCTGAGAAAAAGTTTAGATCTTTACTAGTTGAATACTATTTTGATGGTAGTGTTTGATTTGAGTTTTATTTTTAATGCGGATTCAAATGTTATTTTGACTGGTGTGCTATAATATGTAGTTTATTAGGGCCTTTTAATGTTTATTAGGGTTATTCTTTACCAAATGAATGTTATCTTGATATTTGATTTTAGTTTTGATGGTAGTGTTAATTTTAATGTTTATTAGGGTTTTGTTGAACTGAGCATTCAAATGCCATGTTGATATGTTTGTCGTAGTATTAGGGATTTTCAATGTTGATTAGGGTTAGTTTTAATTGAAGTTTATACAGTTCAAACAATAGTGTTCGATTAGGGAATTTATTTCTTTTCTTTTCTCCCTAGTTCTGCTACCTCTGAATTATTTAAGCAACTAAATAGTTATTTACTTGTTTTCATGAACTTATACAGTAAGTGATAAAGCAGAATAGATCTTAGAAAACATAGTTTCTCATTTCCTTACTAGTGTTACCTTGTTCAGGTAGAAGATGAGTGGATTTACTTGGTTACATTAAGATGGTATCATGGTGGAGTCTTAGATTTGAGTAGTGGACAATCAGTTTACAGTGATGGGCGAGCCATAGAGTTTTTGGATGTTGATATGGATAGACTGTCCTATTTTGAATTAAGAGGGTACATAAAAGAATTGGGATATACAGCAACTTGCACATTTAGTATCAAACCTCCTAACAGTAGCATTTTGGAAGATATTCATAATGATATGGATATTTTAGACTTAAGTTATTCTTTGGAAGATGGAGAAATTGTAAGGTATATGTAAAGCACTTGATTGATGATGCAGTTGTGGACCCCACCCCTATTCTATTACAAAATGTCTCATGGGGATATGGAGGAATCTGGTTCAGCTTTTAATAAAGTAAATGGACAAAGTGGGGTAGGTGAAGACCCCTTTACTACCTTTGATACTAGATCTCAATCTACCCCAACTCGTTTCACTACTCCTGCTGCTACTGGATCTGCTTCTACCCCAACTCCTCCCACTACAGCTGTTGTTCCTAAATCTCCTTTCACTACCACTCATTCCACTACAAAACCTCCCACTACCACTGTTCCTCCTACATCTCCTTCCACTTCTGAGGCTGTCACTGAAGTTGTTGATGATCTAGTTTCAGGCCCTGTTGAATCTGATTTCTTAGAAGAAGAGGGTTCTGATTACTCAACAGAAAATAGTTCTGAGTCTTATGTGTATTGGTGGGAGATGATGAAGAGGACTATGGTAGTGATGTACATGAAGAGGTTAGGGAGTTGAGGGCTGAAAAGAGATCTTTCCAAAGAAGAAAAAGAAAATAGAGAGTACCAACTAATACTGAAGAGGTACCAGTAGGTGAAGCTGGATCATATTTAGGTTTTGATGAAATTCAAACAGGTAAAGTAAGTGTGGAAGGAAGATTAGGAGGTGATGAGCCTTATTTTGCAAGTTCTGATGATGGAAGTTTTAAAATAGATGAAGGTGAATTTAGTGATGAATGTGTTGAATCTAAAAGAGTAAATTTACCAAGAAGTGTAAATTACCCAGAATAAGGAGGCCAAATAATCAGAAATTATACATGATCCTACTGCCAAGAAAGTTGTATGGCAGTTGGGTATGGTCTTTGTAGATGTGAATGAATTTAGAAGAGCAGTAAGTAAATATGTTGTCCAAAGGAGAGTTCAAATTGAGAAGTGTATGAATGAGCCAAAAAGAGTTAGATGTAGGTGCAAGGAAGGTTGTCCATGGCTTTTGTTTGCATGTCTTGACAAAACAACAAATGATTTAATGATAAGGACTTACAATCCAAAGCATAATTATAACATCACAACTAGAAACTATTTGTGTAATGCAAAGTTCATAGTTGCACACTTTAGAAAGAGGATTGATGAGCAGCCAAATATAAGAGTTTTAAAGTTGCAAGAGTTGATAAGGAAAAAATTTAAAATTCATGTTGGAAAGACTAATGTTAGGAGGGCAAGAGCTAAAGTGTTGAAAGAGATCATAGGTGATCTTGTTGTGGAATTTAGGAAAATTCTTGATTATAAAGATGAACTGTTGAGGACCAATCTAGGGAGAACTTGTGTTGTTAAACTTGGTGAACTTGATGCTCTTGGTAGGACAGTATTTCAAAGCTTTTACATATGATTTGATCCATTGAAGAAGGCATTCCAAAATTGCAGAAAGTTCATAGGTTTAGATGGTTGTTTTCTTAAAGAGGTTTGTAGAGGACAATTGTTATTTCTTGTGGCCAAAGATGATAATAACCAGATGCTGCCACTTGATTGGGCAGTAGTTGAGTATGACAAAAAACGAGACATGGACATGGTTTATCAAACTTTTGAAGGATGATCTAGGACTAGGAGATGGTGAAAATCTTTCTAGATTACGGATATGCAGAAGGTATATGTACTATTTTATTTTGTATCTATCTTTATCAATTTTCATGTATTTGTTATTATAACATATCTAAATATATTACAGGGATTAATAGGAGCAATTCAAAATATTTTATCTGTTGCTGAACATAGAATGTGTGCTAGACACAACTTAGCTAACTGGGCTAAGGACTGGAGAGGTCTCCAAAGAAGACAACATTTTTGGTCTATTGCAAAGAGTACCTTTGAATCTCAATTGAGGAAAAATGTAGAAAAGATGAAATTGCTTGGTCCAGAAAAAATGATAGATGATCTTATGTACTACAACATAGAGTTCTGTTGTAAGGTTTACTTTAATACTCAAGTAAAATGTGATTCTGTAGATAAAAATTTGTCTGAGTGCTTTAATTCATGGACCTTGGCACCTAGACACAAGACAATTATCGCTATGCTTGAAGAGATAAGAGTAAAGATGATGACCAGAATAGCCAAGTTAAGAGAGTTCACAAATACTTGGATGTGTGATTTTTCTCTAATGTGTTTGAAGGTACTACAAGAGAATATTGATAGGACAATGAATTGTAATATTGAATTTAATGGAGTTGATGGGTTTGAAGTGAGAGAAGTACCATTTCAACACAGAGTGGATCTTGGTAGGTGGATTTGTAGTTGTAGGGTATGGCAGTTAAAAGGCATACCATGTGCACATGTTGTGGCTGCCATTTACTTTAACAAAGGTGAACCCCTTGACTACATTGATAACTGCTATAGTAAACAACTTAATTGAGGACTTATGCCAATGTTCTTTAACCTGTCACAAACATGGAGATGTGTCCTGAATCTACTAACCCCACAGTTGCACCACCTGAAATAGAAAGCATGCCTGGCAGGCCAGGTAAACTTAGAAAGAATGAAGCTGGTGAGAGTAAACAAATTTGAAAGCTACCTAGAACTGGACTTGCCATGACAGGTAGTAACTATAATGTTAGAGGCCACAACAAGAGAGGATGTCCACAAAGGGTTGAGTCATCAGCAAGGGAACAACCATCAAATACAAACAAGGGAAAGGGCAAAACTTCAGGTTTAGGCAGACCAAAGGTAAAATCTTTAACTTTAATTTGGTATGTGATATGAATCTCATATGTAATAATTACATTTATATTAACTATATGTATATAGAAAGCACAAACAGAAGGTGAGCATTCTACAAAGAGGTCAAGAGGAAGACCACCTGCAGCATCTAGTGCATCTCCAGGACCTGCAAAGAGGTCAAGAGGAAGACCACCTGCTGCACCTAGTGCATCTCCAGGACCTAGTGCATCTGCAGCACCTACAAAAGGTTCAAGTGGAAGACCACCTGCCACACCTAGTGCATCTGCAACACCTGCAAAGAGTGCAAGAGGAAGACCACCTGCAGCACCTAGTGCACCTCCTAGATGTCCATCGCCTGATAATAGTAACAAAGGAAGAGGAAGGGGTAGGGAAACACAACCTCATACAAAAGGCAAGCATTCATTGGAATGGGTGAGTTTCAAGCTGAAGATGGATTCAAAGCTCTTAATGTAAGTGTTTTCTATTAATTCAGTTACACTATTTTTTAATGTTTAACTACAAATTCAATCAGTATTATTTCATTCTTTGAATACAGCCTGGGATGTCAAGTTGTAAGATCTTCTCTATAGGTTCAACAAAGGTGACAAAATCTGCTGATGTTACTGGTGATATTGGTTATAAACATAGTACTGCACCCAAGTTGAAATGAAATGGAAAAGCAGCAATCACAACAAGAAAACTTCAACAAATGAGAGAGGAACAGAGAAAATCAAGAGGAAGTAGTTCAACGAATCCAATCTAGGAAGTAATGATATTGCAGTACTGTTTTAAGTAGGCATGAAAACATTTCCCATTTTGAATGATGATGTATTAGTATTGAACATCAAATTCTATTTTTGTTTTGTTTTTTTATTGTAATTTGACCTTATGTGAGGCCTGTTTTACAATCGATTATGTCTATTAAAGGCCGTTTCTCTTACAAATTGTGTTATGCTTATCCTTATTTGTTGTAGTATAGACACTCTTAAAAATGGTGTTATGTTTATTAAAGGCATGTTTTACAATCGAAAAGATTCATGATATTGATATACAAATTTCTCATAATACATATGGCAATCAAAAGAGAGTTTCAACTCCTTTCACTACTCACTACTCACATACGTTATGGCAATTCAATTAGTTCAATACTGCAATGAACCCTACTTTGAAATAGGTTGTTCATTAACAAAGCTGCAACACAAATAAAAATACATAAAATGACCTTCTAATCAAACGTACACCATTTCAAATTTCTTCATTTGAACCTCCTCTCTCCTGTCAAATTATCAATCAGAACTTGTTGCTCATTGATTTGAATCTGTCTCTTCCAAACTTCATCTTCCAACTCTTTGATTTTGTATACCAATTTTGGGAGGATAAATTGGGATCTTGGACCAATTTCTTCTCTATCTCTCCATCGAAAAAAATTACAATTGTTCGACTGAAAAAATAAAAACAATATATTAACGTTATTAACATTCACATAAGTCAAACAAAATTAAATAATTGAAGAAAAGTAACATACACCAAAGTAAGGGCATGACCAAAATCGTCTACCGGGATTTGACTTCGACCAAGAAGTTTGCATATGCAACAAACTTCCATGTTTGCATCGTACTATGGTTTTGACTTTGAGCATCGGGTCTGATTCTTCCATGCATAGCTTATTCAATTTCACATTAGACATTACTAACCCTAATAACAAAAAACGAAAAAAAATCAATCTGTCGACAAGGACAAAAAAATATTTGTGAGTAGAAGAGTTGATCATGCTATACGTGTATTTATCGAGGATAAGGACAATGAGGTTGATGGACTTACATTTTTAAACTACTTTTGAAGAAGAAGAAGGCTCATGAAAAACGTAAATTATGTGAAATGGCACTTTCGGGGATAAAACACTTTTGACGTCGACCAGTGATGGAATAGTGAAGATATGATAGTCGGTTTGCCCTGAGGCTACTGGCCATATAGCTTCATTGTTGATACTAAAACACCGTTTATATAGTTATAGTAATTTTGAGAACATTCAAGCCTCAAACTTGGGGAAAACTATATTTTTTCTTAAATTCGAGACCTCTGCTTATGGGTAGAGCACCCAATCTCCGCCACAATCCTTAGTGATATCATTTCTACATATTATACTACACAAACAAGAGAACACATATGCAGATTTTCTCAATAACATTAAAGATGATATCATCATTTCTACTGCCAACATTATTTATCAATGATGTAATAATTCATGCGAACACGTATCCAAGACTTGAAGATTAAGAGTTCTGGCAATCCATGGCTAGCCTCGGAATCCATTACTAGTATACACCCAAAGTTGAAAGACATAATAGGTCAATTTTACAGACACAAGCATATATTAAACATATTTAAGTCATTTGGTAGAGTGTATTAGGAAAAATAATGCATATATTAGCCTTGTGTATTACTAGTACCTTGTTTGATACTCTTTTCTAAAAAATAAAATAAAATATTTTTTAAAGGAAAAGATGTAGTTTTGGGAGCATTCAAAAACTTGTTTCAAAAAATAAAAATGTATCAATATAAAATATGCATTAAGATTTGTATGTTTTTTGCCTCTATCCACATTTCTTTTAGAAAATCAAACCAAAATAATAGAAAATGGTATCCCTTTTTTTTTATTAAAAAACAAGTGAATTTATAACAAAATATGATTTTGATCAGATATACATCTTATATAATATTGATTCTTAGATACACTGAAAACATTAATACAAATCTTTAGAAAAAGGAAGTAGAGAGATTTAGGGATAAAAATTGGAAAAAGTTAATTGAATAAAATTTCTAAAGAGAGAAAGACTATAAATTTTAAAAGAAGATTTTTTCATATGAGATAATTTTTTTTTGAACTTCAATGATTTTATCATCATTTAATGTTCTAACTTGCCATACAGTAGAGATATTTTTCATCCTTTTTCTATGACAAATTAAACTATGTGCCAATTTAGACTTAGAGTCCCTTATTTCTCTCATTTATTATGTTTCAATTTATTACCAAATTTATTGAAGGGCTAGTTCATCTTAGCTTAGGATTAGATTAAAGTAAATTAACTAACATTTTAAAGGACCTTCTGTAAAAAGTAAGAAAAAATGGAGATATTTATAATCGAAGATTTACATCAATCCAATTATATCCAAAGTATTGATTACCCAAGCCCATGGAGGCATCTGGATCACTTTGGAGTTGTTTCTGTTTCGTTTTACGTATTGACACAGTTCCAATTGAACATCCTTCTTTATTTAACCAGTATTCCTCCGCCTTGAAACCATTTGTTTCCCCTTTTTGACTCCATAGCTTTTAATTTTTATCTCTCACGCTTCTTCGCGAACGTTATCTGTTTTTGCGTATCACATTAAACAAAATGAATATACCTTAATTCAAAACTTATACTTCACAAGTAAAAACATACCTATAACAAAATGTATACCTTAATTCTTTTTGAGCCCAATAATGAATGCAAAAGAGTTGGTTGCTTATCTATGTCAACACAATATATAAGTCGATCTCCGTGAATAGTCTAAAAGAAACCAATTTTATTAGACAAAGACCTTCAAAGAGAAATGAAAGGAAAATTTTGTATAAAGAAAATAATTTCACAGTTGACTAAGTTAATGTTTTTATAAATTTGAAATGTCCAAACATATATAAATTATACCTCAATCGTAAAGTTCGATTTTTTGACGTATTTGTAGCTCTCGACCACATTTGAAAGAATTATAATCGGAACTAAAAGAGATGTAAAATGTCATTGGAAACAATGATTTATTGTTTCTTGATTTTTGTAAGTGGTTCAAAAAAACATTCTAAATGATCTTGTCTTTAAATTATGAGTACAAGATTTTGACTAATTAATCTTAGTAAGTGGTCAATAAAATTCTAAATGATCTAATCTTTTGATTGTAATTACAAAGATTTTGAATCAATCTTACTAAGTGATTCAACAAAATATTTTAAATGATCTTATCATTAAATTAAGGTGGATATGCAAATCAATTCAATATGATATGGTCAAAACTCTTCCTATTTGAACGTTGCATTTCTTAATGAGTTTAAACTCTGTGTACTGAAGTTTTTTTTTACACTATCAGGTTAATTACTTTAAAGAAAAACACAGCAATTTTCTTTAGTATTTAATGTGAGTACAATTTCAAAAATTATGATTGACTGAAAATGTTTAAATTTTGTATCAATGGATGTGGAAAGAGCATTGGCTCATGTATCTACTAATACATCGTATTTTTCGTTTAACTAGTAACATATATCTTCTTAAAGTTCGTTAAATTAATATTGTATGGACTGTTAGATTCATTGTCTTAACATACAATTCCAATTGCTAATTACTTTATTAAGTTAGCAAACTTTGATTCAAATTCATCATGTTCGAGGAATTCACACTGTTTTGTTAATTTTATTTAATAATTCAAACAAAACTTTTAATACTGTTGTTTATTCAAGTTTTATCCTTTGCCATGACTCTCCATTGGTTGTTGTCTGTACCACAAATTTGTGTGCCCTAAAGCTAAGGGAAGAAAATGTTAATCAGTGTGTTTGAGTAGTCCCACGTAAGATCAAAAAAGAGATATACTCATTATATGGCCTTAGACAATCTTTTCTCCCATCTAATTTTTGAATTCAAAATTCATCTTTTATGATGTGCGAAAAATAAAATTTTCAAAATTAAAAATCAAAAGCAACATTGAATACGTTACCAACGCCAAGATTGTACACACATTCTTTCGTATTTCGTAGAGAGATGTCACTTATATGAATGTTTGCGATCATGAGTAGAAGCTAGAAAGATAATAACAACAATTTTTTTCACTTTTGCTATAGGAACAAACTCTCTTTGATGAAATGCAAATGTGTCGTTGCTACATAACCAAATCAAACTTAATTGTGGCTTTCACAGGCTTCATCATTTTTTTTAAAAAAAAACTTACATAAATCCATTAGTTTAGGAGTTAATTACATATATACTCTCTAGTTTGCAATGTTACGTATATTATCAGCTCTTGGTGCATCAGATACGTCCAGATACATGTATCTTAGAAAACATGAGGTAAAAATTAGGTCTCATTTGTTCTAGATATATCGTATCAAAGTAGATTCAGATATATGTGAGATACATAACAAATCTCGCTCGCCTCTTTTCCATCTCGCTGTCACTCTCCTATGTATATGATATCCCACATACATGTAAATCACACCAGATATATACATACATACATACATATACATATATACATATACATGTATCTAGCTAGTGTGTATCTAGTGATTCACGTGTACCTGCAATACATCACAAATCTCGTTCACCTCCTTTCCTTTCTCGCTCGCCTCTCTCCCTATTTTAGTGTATCTGGTAGCAAAAATACATGTATCTAGTGTATCTTTCTTAATGTATGATAGGAAACTCTTATTTAGTGCTAAGATTCGTAAATTTTAAAAGTATATGTAATAATAGAATATATAGTACTAAAATATGTCTAATTATGTAATGTTTCCACAAATTAATGCTATGATCCACTCTAGCAAGAGAAACGATGGGAGAAGTTTTATAGGAAAGAGACAAGCAAGAGAAAGTAGAACTAACACAATGAGAGAACATTAGCTTAAAAATGAACAAGGCACACGAAAGAGAATCCTCTAGCCTAAGCCCCCATTCTGAAAATATAACGGCTTCATCAAATTGAACTTTTTGCACAGAGGCGTATCTACGATTTTGAGATGATGGTTGTACTATTATAAAAAGGTTGATCTAAGATATAAATTTCATTGGTTCAACATTTAGGTTCTTATAACTGAAAATTGTTACAATTTTAGTATTATAGGTTCAAAATTAACCCCTCTCTCTCTCTCTCTCTATAAAACAAAATAATATAAGATTCAAATATCTAACCTCACGTAGAGAGGTGCACTCAGTCATCATCGCATTATATGATACAATTTGCATGTGAAGTTTGAAATGGATCAGATTATTCAGATTCATAGTAAAATATCCCAGACACTAAGTTCAGTTTTTCTCTTTTTTTACATTCATAACAATATTCAGGAGATGTTTTGGATCTTACATATGGAAAATGGACTCAGAAACTGTTAGGCACCTCTTTTTTGAAAAAGGTAGTACTGACAGAGAGTTGTCAATCCATCAAAAATATTTGGTTAATGCTTTTGGTGCATTTGGAATGAAAGGGACCAAAATCATGTTCTTAAAGCTAAATGCATACTGAACTTATTTAGTTGGCTAAACCTGTTAGGAACCAAAGTACACCCTAGACGTGACATGACGAATAGGATCTCAAGAGATACTAGACAAACCACTTGACATAAGCATAACGTAATGATATACAATTTAAGAGACATATTTGATATAAGTCTCAAAACATAAGATAGGAACCAAAGTACACCCTAGACATGACATGACGAATAGGATCTCAAGAGATCCTAGACAAACCACTTGACATAAGCATAACGTAATGATATGCAATTTAAGAGATATATTTGATAGAAGTCTCAAAACATAAGATGACATAAACAATACCAACAAAGTACATAAGATATACACGGAATACTACTAAGTTTGACATAAGCCTTTCTAACAGTATAAGAGTGGTTGAGACGTAACTCATATACCACGTGTAAGTTTGAAATCAAAATGACTATAAAGGCGATAAAAGTGTCTATGGCTTTACCCTTAAACCATGAGGACTCACAATCCAAGCAATAGAAGCTGAACAAGCCCAATCTAAACACATCTAGGAAGAGGAGTGCCGGACACTATTTTTTGAGATAATGTAGGAAAAATATGCATTAGTATGAGGCATGATAATATGGGGAACTTTAAAGATGAAATGCATGACCACGTTAAAATGTATTAAGCGCCTTTAAAGAGAAATCATACATCATAAACAAGTTTCAATGCACACTTAAAATCATGAGGAAACTTTCATTAAAACTTTGAAGAAAAAATATTTCATTTGTGGGATATTTACCTTTAATCGACAATAAGATCATATGAGATATAACATAGAATATGGCATGATGGTCACATCGAAAAAAAGGAATCTACTTTCAAGATGGGACTCTGTATCATGCATATTGCTAAGTAAATCTAAACGGAAAAGACATAATCATAATTGTATCAAAATACTTGGAAAGTCACAATTAAGACTACTAATCAAATCATAAGTCATAATAAAGTAGCTCAGTTCAAAATCATGATTTTAGAAAATTTCATATAAGACAGTTATCTTTCTAAGAATTTAAATTATGATTTCATTCATATGTGAGAAAACCTTTCACAAATCTTTGATACTTATCTCAAAAGCATCTTTCGTTCATAAATCATTCTTTTCATAAAAACATGCATATATTTCATAATTAAAATTCATAACTTCATAAGCATGATTCATAATTCATAAAATAGGCATAGATACGAGTTCATGTCAAATCAATGAAAATCATGTAATCGTATCAAATCATGAACAATAAGATTGAAAATAAGTAATTGAATCACAATAAATTGAACCCATGGAGAATCACATAAAATCCTAAGGGGTCGTTTGGTAGGCTGCATTAGAAGAAATAGTCCATGCATTATCTAAGGTATTATTTAGTACCATGTTTGGTAGGAATTTTGGCCTATGTATAACTAATCTATGGATTAGCTATACATCCTACATGGTATTATAGGATGTATTACTAATACCTTTCACTTGGAGGTATTAGTAATACATAGGATACAATATCATGGGATAAGCATTTGTAAAGACAAAAATATCCCTCAAATCATTTTAATTATTTTCTTGATTTTATGATTTATATTTGTACTAGTAAATTTATTTAAATGAATTAGCTTACAAATTATATAGAGAGAATTGTATGTTACTAATAAATCCAATACAAATTTAAAATGTGAGTTGTTGTTTTCAATATGAAGTTTGTGGTCTATATTGAGTGTGTGTGTATACGTGTATATATATATATATATATATATATATATATATATATATATATATATATAAACAATTTTAAAAATGTACATACATTTTAAAATTACAACTTGAAATTTTATGTGTACATGGCAATTTTATGTGTACATGTAGATGATTTATTCAATTTTACCATTGTTGACCATTTTTTCGATTTTAAAAGTAGATGATTTATATTTTTAAATTAAAAAATGACATTTTGTGAGAGATCAATTTATTAAGATGACAATTATTTATCGTCAAATAATTCAAGTGAAAAAATAACAAACAAGACAACTAAATTGTTCGTCCCATAGCTAGTTAGAAGGTTATAAAAAAATAATATTGTACGACAATTATCTACTTAACCCAATTACATAATAATTCAAGGTTATAATTGGAAAGAAGCTTTTTATAAAGTTATAATCCAAATGATGTGGGAAAAATGAACCAAACACTTGATAAAAATAAACCCTGCATTATCAATTCCTGCATTACTAACCCTACATTACTAATCCCTGCATTATTAATTTTTATACCAAACGACCCATAAGAGAATTGGATGAAATTAATTGGAGATTTGAGATTCTTTTGAAACCCAATGGAGGAAAGTGATTCATTGATGAATTCCCAACATAACTGAAATGATGGATAACTCAATGTTCTAACATGCAAATATGAGAATGCAACATTTAAGAACTGACAATGTAGCATTCGAAACTGGAGCATATTAATCTATTTAACTGACCTAGCAAGTGTAATTCATGAACTAGGAGAATCTACACAACTAGGGTTCTGAGTTTCATTCAAGGAACTTAGCAAACTTTCTAAGAAACATGATAATTTGATTACGAATACTAAAACAACTATGTCACAAGAATTTTCCGAGGTTTCAGAAATCATAGGTCTAAACAAGATATAGAGAATCATGAATCTGATTGAGTTCTAGCAGGGACCTAGTGGATGAAAGGAACCCACTAGTGAAATCCCACATACCTGACAACTAAATCTATAGAAAAATCCTTCAATTTCAGGGCAGGAACCGAAGAAATCATTCTACTAGTTCTTGAGAGGGTTGTAGACTCTTTATTCTATTTTTTTCTCTAAATCTGGTGAATTTGTTGAATAGTCGCTTAGGGTAATATCTGACTAGAATATTAGGTTAAAACTGACCAAAACGACGTAGTTTAGGGATAAAATAATAAAGAAAGACCCAACTACTCCAAAGCTGAAAATCAAATACCAACCGACGGACCCTGACCGATGGACCGTGGTCTGACCGACGGATCATGTTATGACCGATGGAAGTGTTCAGAGAGGGAGGACTGGGACCTTGAACCACGGACCGTGGTCCCACCTACGCTCCATAGGTCCCATCTATTTTTTTCTAGAAAATTTCTGGGAGGTGCTGAGGTGACCAACCACGAACCACACCTACGGTCCGTAGTCCCACCCATGGGCTGTGGGTGGCCTCCGTCGGTGGCACCTACAACATCTGGAAAAATCTATTCTTTGATCCTTCTCGAATTCGGGGTATTACATTATCTCCCCCTTGGGAACATTCTTCCTCGAATGAAGTCTAAGAAAGCTGAGTATGGAGGGAAGGAGCTGCAATACCTACGGCTAGGTACTAGAAACTGATATCTGACTGAACTGTGTTCCAAGATCATGCAAATATGTTGAAATGCAAGAACAACTAAATGAATAAGATACTGAGATTGAATTACGCAAGAGTAAACTGAGAGACTGGAGAGGAACTAGTACCTAAAGCTGAAATGAACCGGGAGGAAAGTGATGAGGATACTTCCTTATTTCTCAACCTAGGAACCTGACGGTCAAGGATTTCAACAAACACTTCTTCATAGGTAAGACTATCTTTCACAGCCACACTCTCTAATGGCACTATGATGTCGGATCACCAAGACACATCTTAAACAAGGAAATGTGAAAGACTATATGAACCGCAACTAGTTCTACTGGCAACTCTAATTCATAAGCCATAATTTTCAACACTTTTCAGGATTATGTAAGGACCTACATATCTAGGACCAAGATTTCCTTTCTTGCCAAATTTCATCACCCTCTTCATAGGTAAAACATTTAGGAAAACCCAATCATCGATTTCGAACTCTAAGTCCCTTCTCCCCACATCTACATAGGATTTCAGAGGACTCTCGATTGTCTTTAATATATCTCTAATGAATTGAACTTTTACATAGACTCATAAACTGAATCTTGCCCAATCAAAACGGCTTCACCTACTTCAAACCAACCAATTGGAGATCTGCATCTATTCATGTATAATGCCTCATAAGAGGCAATCTGAATACTAGAATGATAGCTAATATTATAGGCAAACTCTATGAGAGTTAGGTGATCATCCCAACCGCCCTTGAAATCAATCAAACAATCTCTCAACATTTCCTCTAAGGTCTGAATGGTACACTTTGCCTGACCATCCATCTGTGGATGAAATATTGTATTGAGACTTACCTAAGTACCAAGACCTTTTGAAAACAATTTCCAGAAATGAGAGGTAAACTGAGGACCTCTATCTGAGATGATAGACAAGGGAACCCCATGAAACCTAACTAACTCCTTGATATAGATTTTGGCGTAGTCCTCCGCTGAATCTGTAGTCTTGACAACCAAGATGTGAGCGGACTTGGTAGCTCTGTCCACTATCGCCCAAATATAGTCATGTTGTTTGCGAGTACGAGGTAAACCTATAATGAAGTTCATATTTATCACTTTCCAATTCCATGTAGGAATGTTAATCTCCTGAGTCATACCTCCTGGTTTATGATGTTCTACCTTAACCTATTTGAAATTTGGACACTTAGTCACAAAGTCTTTATGTCCCTTTTCATGTCATTCCACCAAAAGACTTCCCGTAGATTACGATACATCTTAGTGACACCTGGATGAATGGAATACCTGGAGGTATGAACTTATGTAAGAATATGCTGCCTCAACTTATTCACATTAGGAACACATAAGCGACCCTGGTAACGAAGCACACCATCTCCCCATTAGGACAAAACCTTGAATCTCTGCTGATGAACTGCACGTTTCAACTGAAGCAATATAGGATCACTATCCTATTTTTCCTTAACCACGCTACCAGTGAAGATTCTGATCTATTATGAACCATCACACCACCATTAGACATGTTCGTAAGAGCAACTCGGTGAAAATCCATTGCTAATTTTTTCATTTCTTTCTCAACGTGTGCTACACTACCCATAAATAGTCTGCTAAGAGCATCAGCTACTACATTGGTCTTACTTGAATGGTAAATCACATTCATATCATAGTCCTTGAGGAATTCAAGTCATCTCTTCTAATGAAGATTCAATTCTTTCTGGGTGAACACATACTGGAGGCTCTTATGATCTGTGAACACATCTACGTGAATACGATACAACTAATGTCTCCAAATCTTTAGGGCAAATACTACAATTACAAATTCAAGGTCATGAGTCGGGTAGTTATTTTCATGTACCTTAAGTTGACCCTGGAAGCATCACAATAAATCACATAACTGTATGAACCATCTACCAGAGTCAAGACACGAGTTGTAGTCAACTTAGTCTTCAGTTCTGAGAAACTTTTATCACACTCATATGACCACTGAAATTTGACCTTTTTCTACGTCAACTTGGTCAATGGGGAAGCTATGGATGAAAATCCTTCCACAAATCTCTTGTAATAACCGACCAAACCCAATAAACTTCTTATATCTGTTGGAGAGGTGGGTCTGGTCCATTGCTAACTACATGTATTTTATGAGAATCCACTCAGATCCTTTTGTTGGATACCACATGACAAAGGAAAGTAACATACTGTAACCAAAATTTACATTTGATGAACTTAGCGAATAACTGGTGATCTTTAAGAGTTTGTAGTCTCAGGAGTCGCATGCTCCTCCTCACTCCGAGAATAAACGAGGATATCATCAATAAAGACAATGACAAACAAGTCCAAATATTGTTTGAACACCTTGTTCATTAGGTCCACGAAAGTTGCAGGAGAATTTTTTAGTCCAAAAGACATAATTACAAATTCGTAATGACCATACTGAGTTCTAAAGTCTGTCTTCGAAATGTCACTATCTATGACTCTGAGCAGATGATAGTAGGATTTGAGGCATATCTTAGAAAAGCTACTACCACTCGGAAGTTGGTCAAAAAAGTCATCAATTCTGGGGTTGTGATACTTTTTCTTGATTGTGACCTTGTTTAACTACCGATAGTCAAAACACATTCTGAGAGAACCATCTTTCTTTTTCACGAACAACACAAGAGCACCCCATGAAGAGATATTGGGTCTTATGAGAACCTTATCTAGAAGGTATTTCAACTACTCTTTCAATTCCTTTAGCTCAGCTAGATCTATTTTGTAAGCAGGAATCGAAATGGGTTGGGTATTTTGAAGGAGATCTATTCCCAAGTCAATTTCCCTTTTGGGAGGAACTCTAGAAAGATCTTCTGGAAACTCATTTACAACTAGTACTGACTCAAGAGTTGGGGTTTTGGAGTTTTAATCCTTAACCCAAAAAATATGATGACATATCCTTTAGAAATCATCTTTCTAGCCTTAAGGTAAGAGATCAATCGACCCATAGACGTTGAGCTACGTTCCTTCCATTCTAAGACTAGCTCATTTGGAAACTGAAACCGAACGATCCTAATTCTACAATCTACTGTGGCATAACAGGAATGTAACAAATCCATGCCTAGAATGATATCAAACCTACCATTTCTAAATCTACAAGATCTGCTGAGGTGACCTTCTAAGAGACTGTGCTATAAATGAGTCACCAATTGGAGTAGATTGAGAAGGATTCTAAAAGATTTTCTGGACTGACTCAGAAGTTTACATCAGACAGTGTATCCCCTAGATCTAACAATGCATAAACATCTAAATGAAAGACTTATAACATACCAGTGAGCACATTAGGATAATTTTCCTAGTCCTAGCGATCCTGGAGAGCACACAACCTATTCTGGTGCTGACCACCACCTGTACTAAACGAAGCACCGTGCTGCGTTGGGTGATCTATTGGTACTGCTGGAGTTGTAGACTAAGCCCTATTGTTGCCCTGTCTGGCAGAAGGGCAATCACATATAGCCAGATTGACCACACCCAATGCACCCTTCCTTGCTTGCAAGACACTCACTCGGATGGTTCTTACCACACTTTGGACATATTGCGAAAGTCTTGTTACCTGAATTACCCCCTCAGTCTTAGAGCCTGATGCACCACTTTTTTGATCCTGTCAAATCCTGGGAAATGAAGCAATAGTTGATGAAGGTGATGAGGTTATGGACCTCTGGTGAAATTGAGAGCAATTTACACCACCCGATTTCTGCTGAGAGTATTCATGTTCCCTGTTCTATCCTTCTTGTTGTCCTTGTCCATTTCCCTAAGCTTGTCTCCCTTAACCTGCTGAGCATGAGTCATAAGCCTAGAGACATTCATATCCTTTAGTAGGATAGCATTCATGCAATCTGTCTTCACCAAGTCGGATACCCCTAATAGAAACTTACTCATCTGTGCCCTTGGATCAACAACCATATGTAGAGCATACATGGAGAGTTGAGTGAACTTGGGCACGTACTCTTGGACTGACATTGTACCTTGTCTCAAATTCATAAACTCTTGAGATTTAGCCTTCCTCAACTCTCTCGGGAAGAACCTGTGTAGAAAAGCTCTAGTAAAACATTCCCCAGTCACATGAACTGCATCTACACCCCTGTTTTCTTTCCATTGAGTGAACCAAATGTGAGCCACATCCTTAAGCTGGTAGGATGCCAACTCTACCCTATCATTACTAGTCACTTGCATCACTCCAAAGATTTTATTAACCTCATCCATGAAGTTTTGTGAGTCCTCACCAGCCTGCGACCCTAAAAGCTTAGGCGGATTCATCCAAACAAAATCTCGAACCCTAGTTACAACTGATCCTCCATTAGTGTTAGTAGAAACTGGACCTGCTAAAGAGCTAAATAACATTCCAGAATTCCGTGTCTGTAACTTCATGGTTTGAGACTAGAGGAACTGCTTTAGCATTGCATGCATTTGCATTTCGTGCATAAGTTTTATCAGGAGGCATGATCTGAAATGCATAACAAAAGATTAAAAACGATAAGTTGGATCATACCCATGCACTATAAGAATAAAAAAAAAGTGAAGTCTTTCTTAAAACACTTTGTAGCCTCCCTCTCATAGATGTGGTGCACTTCACACCCAAGAGCGATACTCTACTTAGTGAGGCTTTGAGACATCCTAGGACTCTTGAACATAATGCTCTAAGACAAAGTTCGTCACGCCCCGAGGCTACCCCCTTGACATAACACGGGACCTAGGATTACAAGTGACCCCAAGCTAACCTTGTGTCTTGCATATCATAAGCATAATATAAAACTACTGAATAAAACAAGTCTTATGCGGAAGCTAAATCAATAGATAACTGAAAGTGGGTCTTACCCAAATAGTATGAAGGAATAAAACATACTAGAGGTATAATGATACTAAACAATCACTCAAAACTAAAGATGAATCTTCTACTATGTATGAAAATCCTCTAACTAAGTTGAGTTGCTGGGACATGCCCCCAAACAAACTCTAACAAAGCTGAAAACTAAAGTAAAGACAAATATGAAAAGCATGTCTATTGTCTTTGAAGTATGAGGACTCACCACTGAAGCTGCTGAATGTAGACAGATAGTTGATCTAAGCGTGATCTGGATCTAAGTACCTAAACGTACATCATGAAAGGATATAGCGTAGAGCATGCGTCAGTACTTGGAATGTACCGACCATGCATGATATATAATATAGATGAACAAATATATAAGATGAGCAAAACATAAATGAGCAATGACATATTCTGAACAGAAGATAAATGCTGAAATATAATTGAAAGATGAGCTAAATTCAAGGACCAAGTACTAATTATGAACAAAGCATGTTTGAAACTAAATACTGAGGTATAAACTGAAAACCTGGTCAAATGCACTAGAGTCTGACTATGGGAGCTACTATTAACCGACATAAAACCACATGAGCAAAACGTGGAGTCTGATGTCTACGCCTCATGAAGAAGACACAATAAACCTTGTCAGGGGTATAAAGGCATGAATGACATGATCACTAAATCTGATGCCCAACAGAGAGAACTTATACTTCTACGGGGACACATAGTTCTGGACTACGAGTGTACGCCGTACCCTAGTACAAATAGGTGCTAAGCCTACTCCCAACTGGAAATGTATATGAGACAACATAACTGAAATGCTGAATAGCTCAATGTTTTGACATGCAAATCTGAGAATGCAACATTTCAGAACTGACAATGTAACATTCAAAACTCGAGCATGTTTATCGGTTAAGCTGACCCAGCAAGTGTAATTCTTGAAGTAGGAGAATCTACACAACTAGGATTCTGAGTTTCATGCAATGAATTAAGAAAACTTTTTAAGGAAACATGATAATTTGATTATGAATACTACAACAGCTAAATAACAACAATTTTCCAAGGTTTTAGAAATCCTAGGTCTAAACAAGAAAGATCTCTAGGGACCTAGTAGATGAAAGTAACCCACTAGTGAAATTTCATATACTTGGGGACAAAATCTACAGAGAAATCCTTCGATTTAGGGGCTGGAGTTGAAGAAAACCTTCGGCTAGTTCTTGAGAGGGTTGTCGACTCTTTCTCCTCTTTTTCGCTCTAAGTTATGGTGAATTTGGTGATTAGTCACTTAGGTATGACTAGAATATTAGACTAAAACTAACCAAAACGACGTAGTTAAGGGATATAATAATTAGGAAAAGACCCAACTACCCCTTAGCTGAAAATCGACTGTTGACACGACCTTGACCAATGGACCGTGGTCCCACCTAGGGTCTGTAGGTCCCGTCATGGATCTGGATTTTCTGGAAAATTTCTTGGAGGTGTTGAGATGACCAACCATGGACCAAACGTACGATCCGTGGTCCTATCCACAGGCTGTGGGTGGCCTCCGTCTGTGGCACCCGCAACATCTGAAAAAATATGTTATTTGATCCTTCTTGAATCCGGGGTGTTAATTATACATGCATCTCGTGTGTGATATATTAAACATTTTTATTTTATAATCTAGCTTAGCCCGATTTGATCCCTTCAAAGTGTATCAATTTCAATTAGTCCTATTAATTTCATTTTTTTCATTCAATATTCTTAATTTTCTTTCATTTCCCCACTCTTTTATCTCATTTTATTAAATTATTTGATAAAACTTAAGGTTAATTATTCCTTATTTTTTGAATAATTGTCGTGGAATTATAATTCAAATAATTGTGTTGTCTTGTATATCTCACTTTCTTTGATTTTCCACACTAAATATTTATGGATTTTAATTATTATTAAGGTGACACTACCACTACAAATAACTTCTTAGTCACATTTTCAAAAATAATTCCACTAACAGTACGAAGAGACGATAAATAACTTTTGTACTTATCTCATTATGTGGATCATGCTCTTCACATCTATTATGCAAGTCTCATTTATTGGCCACAATTAATAATTTTGTGTTTATTTAAATATCATGTTCATTCTTTTCACATCAATTGTGCAAGTCTCGTTAATTCCATTTGCATGGGTTGTCCCTGCACTACTCCAATGTTGGGGAAGGAAGCCAATACTTGTTATCTGGTCTGTTCTTTTCCTTGTTGAAAACGCATTTTGTGGCTCGATTCCCAAATATATAATGACAGTAGTATGCCTCTCAATCACCGGATGTAGCATATCGTTCCTACAACAACTTAAACTTTTACTTTTTGATTGTCTATTTATATGTCTTTGAAGTTCGTAATCCGCTTAAATTGCATATCATGCTTTGGAAATATAATATTTTACAAGTGATTTTTGTCATATGCTGTGAACTTAATGTTGGAGACATGAAAGAGTGGATCTTATTTACATTTAGCAATTATGTTGCAATGTGGAAACACTTTGATCAAAGAAATCAACTTGTCCCTACCCATAATGTCGAATAGATCCTTCGGTGTAGTACAATTTTTTCCATTCCAATAATTTCATTATATCTTTCTTACTAAGGCCCAAGGTTTTTCATTGAGAAAGGAGAATGAATAAGGCAATAGTGGCTCTCAAGAGGATACAAATAAGTGGAGTGGAAGCAGAGTTACAAGACTTAACAACCTTGATATAGAGAGAGGAGACAAGAGACAATGAAAGGAATTGTCACATTCACCACTTCTAATGGTTACCATAGTGTCCCAATTAACACAAGAAGTCATAGGTTTAGAATTTATAGCATGTTTTGGGCCTATGTTTCTTCAATCTATAGAATATTTCTACCACGATTCCTTGCTAAAGTAAATCGGGTTGTGGTCGCCGAATTTATCTACACGACTTAAACCTTCTTTGGTTAACGGATGATATTAATTTCCACATGTGTAAGCATGTTATTGTCTTAGGTACATCATCATTCATTTTTTGGTTATATTTATTTGAAAGTCATTTTTATTATTACAGTAATACATATAACTTTTCGTTATATTTCTAGGTTTTTTTTATTAGATCTATTCATCCGTGGATATTAATTTCCACATGTGTAGGCATGTTTCTAGCTAATGTACTTTTTTGTGGTTAGATTTCGGAATATGAGTTTTCTTATTTTTTTTGGTTTGTTTATTAGATCTATTTCTAGTTTGAGCTAATGGAATTCTAATATATCATTTGAGTGCAAAAAGTTTCTATGTCTCCACAACTTTCCTCATTCCCTCGTAGGATTTTATCACGTCTAAATGGACCATGTGATTGGGCGAGAGCATAATATCATGATGGAACAGAACTACTAAGCACATCTTTGAAGATGAATGCATGTCCATTCATGTTGTTGATCAAGATCTCTATAATTATGTGATTCTTTGCGAATATTAGGATCTTTTCCTTTTTATGTTGGGTGGTTGATATATAAATTGCTACATGAAAAGTGATAAAAATATGTTGAAGTAAATGAAGTTATTTAAAGAGGTCACTGATTTTGAAGATATTTCTTTCAAAAGAGGGCAGTGAAAAAATAGTGTAGTTGGGGAGCACACTATTACAAGTGCCAAAGTTGGACCATTTAGTTTCATACATTTCATTTTCATGATATTTTTATAGTAATTAATTGGCTAACCATCTATTATAGATCAATATTGACTTGTACTTAATACTATATGAACCTATCGTGATATTCTGAATTTAATATCTATGCAATAACTAATTTGACATTTTGTATAATGTGGATATACATTACGTGCCTTTCTTTTATTGTATTCAATCTTACTCTATCATGATTTCGTGTTAAGATTTGAAATAACAAGATGAATTAACCAAAGATATCATTATTCAAGGGATTGAACAAGTTTAGACGAGTACAAAGCTCCAGTAGCCTTCGAGACAAAGTACATACATTCCACTTACTTCCTCAAAACTTTATAGTTTGTAGTATTTTTTTGTGAAAATTTAATGAAATGCCCAATTGTTTGAACTGGAGCTTATTGTATTCATTCTTATTTATAACTAAAATTATAAGTAAACAATAAGTACGTTTGTACACCACTCTCAAGTGATGAAGAACGTAGAATAAGTAAAACATGTACATGAACAATTTTGGACGTAAAGGTAGAATAAGTGCATCACGTGCGTTATACGTGCATCTTGTGTGATGCACGTGCGTCTCATACTTTATACATGCATCTCATGTGTGGTACATGTATGTAATGTGCTGCACGTGCATCTTGTGTGTAGTATTTTGAATATTTTGATTTTATAACTAGCCTAGACCAATTTGACCCCTTGAAAGTGTATCAATTTTAATTAATCTTCACAATTTCATTTTTTTTCGTTCAACATACTTATTTTTTCCTTCATTTCCCCTCTCTTTTATCCCATTTTATTAAATTATTTGATAAAACTTCAGGTTTATCATTCTTATTTTTTTGATTAGTTATCGTGGAATTATAATTTAAATAATTGTTGTTGCCTTGTATGTCTCACACTCTATTTTATTTTCCAGACTAAACATTTATGATTTTTAATTACAATTAAGGTGGCACTACTACCACGGATGACTTCCTGGTCACATTTTTAGAAAAAATTCATTAAGAGTAATGAAGACGCGATAAATAACTTTTGTGCTTATCTCATTATCCAACTCCTGCTCTTCACATGTATTGGGCAAGTCTCATTCATTGTCCACGATAAATATTTTTGTGTTTACCAAAATATAATGTTCATTCTCTTCAAATCAATTGTGCAAGTATCGTTCATTCCATTTGCAGGGATTGACGGTGCACCAATCCAATGTTGGTGAAGGAAGTCAGTACTTATTATCTGGTTTGTCCTTCTCCTAGTTGAAAGCGTCTTTTGTGGCTTGGTTCCCGAATGATTTTGCGACAGTATTAGGACTCTCAGTCATCGGATGTAGCATATCGTTTCTACAACACGTTGAACTTTACTATTTGATTATCTATTTATATGTTTTAGAAATTCGTAATTCACTTAGATTGCATATCATGCTCCTGAAATATAATATCTTACAAGTGATTTTTGTCATATGTCGTGACCTTAATATAGGAGACATGAAAGACTGGATCTTACCTACATTTAGCAATTAGGTTGTAATATGGAAACACTCTGACCAAAGATATCAACTTGGCCACTTCCCATAATATCAAATAGGTCTTTCGGTGTAGTAGCCTTTTTCCATTCCAGTAATTCCATTGTCTCTTTGTTAGTAAAATTCTAAGGTTTTTCATTGAGGAAAGGAGAACGCACAAGGCAAAAGTGGCTCTCGAGAGGATAAGAATAAGTGCATTTTCTAAATCCTATATGAACCTATCAGTGAAATTCTTAATTTGATATCCATGCAATAACTAATTTGACATTTTTTATAATGTGAATGTGCATTATCTACCTTTTCTATTATTGGTATTCAATCCTCCTCCATCATGATTCATATTAATATTTGAAATAATAAAGTGAATTAACAAAATATACAATTATTCAAGGAATTGATCAAGTTATGACGAGTTCAAAGTTGTCGAGTAGCCTTCTAGACGAAGTACATACATTCGACCTACTTTCTCAAAACTTTTTAGTTTGTAGTAATTGTGTGAAATTCAATGAAATGCCCAATTATTTGAACTGGAGCCTATTGTATTCATTCCTCTTTATAACTAGAATTACAAATATAAAATAAGTATGTTTGTACACCACTTTCAAGTGATGAGAAACATCTTTCCTAGGATATGTAAAATATGTACAGTAACTATTTTTGGAGTGAAGGTAGAATAAGTGCATCTCATGTGTTGTACATGCATCTCGTGCGTTGTACGTGCATTTTATGCGCTGTACGCGCATCTCGTGTATTGTATGCGCATCTCGTATGACAAAAAAATCGATAATTCCTAAAACATTGGCTCATAAATGCCCTAAAATGGTGGGACTCTCTCTCTCTCTCTCTCTCTCTCTCTCTCTCTCTCTATATATATATATATATATATATATATATATATATATATATATATATATATATATATATATAGAGAGAGAGAGAGAGAGAGAGAGAGAGAGAGATAGAAGATAAGAGACTTTAACCAGTCATAGCTAAGCAAAAAGATAAGGGTGACAACTCATTACAGTTATGAAAGTCATTGCAATATCAAGTAGCTTTGCATCTGGAGGACCATTTGTATTTTTTGAGGTCGAATTTAAGCATTTTTTTAGTAGTTACTTCAGTTACTAGTCTTAACAAGTAATAATATTAATAATTTGATCCAATACTGAACTAATTGGAAAATGCAAGTTATATTTCTTTACATGGTCTTAAACACTTCAACTAGAGCAATAAGACTTATACCCTTACCATTCGACATCTCAATATACCATCTTATGCATATGAGGTTTTAACAAGATAGAAATTGTCACACCTATATCTTGATTTAGGTAGATACATGAATTGTACAATTTATTTACTTAGAAAGATCCTCTAATGCAAATTTGGCATATAACATGTTGCTATGTACTTGAATTTGAGAGAAATAGAAAGTCTAATAGGATAATAAACTCTAAGCAATTTTTGTTGCAAAAATCAATTGTGAGGATGTGGAATAAGACTTCTTGTATTACTAATTTTTACATATGTTGGGTGGACTAAATCCACTGATTGGTAAATATACAGGGTAGCAAAAAGAAATTGGACTTATATTCCATCTTGAAGCCTCTCATGTAGAGTATGATTTTAATAGATAAGAAGCTTTTTTATGGTGAAAGAGGAAAGCGATTTTATAAGGATTCATGGAGCGTTTACTCGATCTTCGAGGTAGCCAGGTACGTTAGGGCTTACTCTTTTAGAGTACTAGACTTGAGTGGTAGTTTATTGTATAAAGTATGTTATATATATTAGACGTGTTGATGAGATTGAAAATTTGGAGAAATGAGTTGCTAACCTAAAATCTAGGTTGGGACTAGTTGATGGATGTTATATGAAGTGAAATGGTTATGTGTTGTGTGTTACTCTATGCTTCATGTCGGTTTCACTTAATGAGTGTCACATCCGGGAAGTACCTCATAGACGTAACCGGCGTTGTCGTTCTCGGAGAGAACTAAGACTAGCCTCTTAGCATTTATCATTACATTCATAGGTTAAAAAGTGCGGAAAATTTAAAACTTTTCATCTATATCTACTACATGAGGTTTACTTAGACCTCTCGCTTACACATAATATATTCATAGAGAGTATATATAGACTCCTCGTGTAAGAAGTTTACATAGTCTTCTACTTTTATGGCACATATACATATAAGATACACAATAAAGTCTTAAAAGAATGTCTCATATTAAACCATCTAAACGAAATCGAACAATATGGACATAAGCCCTTACACAATGTATAAATGTCACTTAGGGCTTACAACAAACAAGTAGAATGAAATGATCGTTTTTAGACTATAACAAAGCAACATATCTAGAGTAAGAACAAAGCATCATCCTCGGACTTGAGGACGTACCCACTTGGAGAATGATTCCAAGACTTCCTTGCAAATGATCACAATCTCCTCAACGGACTGAACCTAAAATGTTGGGGGAAAAGGGAGAAATGGGGTTAGTACATCACTTGTACTAATTAAGGAATCATATCCACATACAACATAGAATCATGCTAAAGCGGGACATTTTATAAAATCATGTCAAATTACTTTGAAAAGTCTTATGCACAACACAAGAACTCATGTAAGGCAAGAATCATATATTTCTTAATGATACAAGCATATTCAACACAAGACCAACCTACTTAAGTTAAGCCAAGTCAACATGTATATAGCATAACAAAACTCATAGTCAATACAACAATACCATCATACCATAACCATACAGAATATTCACGAGTATATAACATTACAACATAAGTAAAGGCCCATATCCATAATCCTTCACCAAGTCTACTAGTGCAATGGTCAAGTGAAGCCCCATAACCCCACTCAACCTAGAAAACCATCCAAAGGATCATAAATAATGTGTAACTCCACATAACATATCATCATAAGTATTCATCCTCACATTTAACAATATAGACCATTAACATGAAGAATCAACATAAGCATAACATTTATTTCATAAGAGCATAACATATAAGAATATCCTCCTAAGACTTCCCTCAAGTCTAACTAGTGCAATGTATAGGTAGAGTCACATATCCCTACCTAGACTAAGTCAAAACCCTTAGGTCATCTTAGTTAGAGTTCACTCTATTACTTCGTTTTACTTTTGGGAACATCTTGCCTTAACCGACATAGACAACATGAGATAATATGGAATCCGGTGACATGTAACTCTACACCAAAAGAAGGTGGACTACTTGCCAAGGTAATACCAAAACATGAACATAGCATCTATGTGGATCCACTGGCTAAGATTCCTATGGGGGCAACATAGTTCAACAACTAGGAGATGTGTTAGGGACCCTCTTTATTCTACATGCATTATAGTCTCCAATCTCATGAGTACAATAGTGATCCTACCTTCCCTATGTGGTAAGGTACACCCCTCACTACTAGTTCACTCGGTGCTAAGCTAGAGTCCTTTTTGAAATGTCTTTGATTAATAATCATAACTTAAATTAGGTCATAGGGTCTATCGCTTATATATTAATAGTCATTAGCTCAATAGGAATTGCATGAGTAGGTCTTTTCAATAAAATTCACACATATGAGGTTAGCACATTTACATCACCATATCATAATAAGGCACATAGGCAATTCATCACCAACCTTATATCCTTACATCCTACCAACAACTCACAAGCCATAAATCAAGATATTTCAATTCAACATCATACCAACCATAAAAAATCTTATCATAAGGTGTAGTTCAATAGAACTTCATCACTAAATACAAGTAACCATAATTGAAGTAAAGGTTTGAGATACCAAGACTTACCCCAATCTCCTTCACATGTCATCATCCAAGGTTTTACCATCAACCATCAATTTCAACCCAAAAATGTGGGTAATAGCATCACACAATAGTAATTAATACAATAACGAAGTCAATTGAATCACTACACATCAATTCATCATTAGTTCATAACCTAGGGTTAGGGACTTGGGTCAATTTCATGATCTATTCCACAAACTAGGTTAATTCATCAAGCACTAGCATAATTGAATAATAATACATCATAATCTAAACATAATAATCCAAATAAACCATAGATAATACAATTTAAAATATCAAATTCGTATTAGAAAAAAACCCACATGAAACTCCTCTTCTTGAAATCAATTTTGGAAGAATCCTTTGGGGAAAGGAATCCCAAAGGTGAAAGGATCCCATACCTTGTTAATTGTTGAAGATTGATGGAGAAATGTACCCTTCTTGCTTCCCTAAAGCCCTTGACCTATCCCTTCAATGGTGTTCTTCTTTTTGTGAGAGAGAAAGTAGAGAGACGGAAGATCAATTTGGGTTTGGGAATTGAGAGGTGCTAAGTGAGGTTTTAGACTTAGGGTAGGTTATATAGTTAATTTAACCAAACCCTAATCAATAATTAAATCCCTAACTAACTAACTTAATAAAATGACCCAAGTAAAACTCACCAATGAAATTGCAGGCCTGACCTACGAGACCACGACCTACGGTCCGTAGGTCAGTGGACGGGCCTTGGGACCAACCGTCCTGCAGGTCCGTCGTTTTAGTCATAGAGTTGCAAAAATAGCCTATTGCCAAAATAGCTAAGTAACCATTGACGGAGGCAATCGATGCCCCTTCGATTGGACCACGCCTATCCGCCTGCAACCGTTGTTGCACTGTCTTGTGACAACTTCTTGGACAAAATGGAAGGGTCCTCCTCAAGGACCCCTTTAGGTGGTCCTTTGGTAGTCGTACCCGTACGTTTAGACCCTAAACCTACTATAATAGAAGTTATACATCTTACCACTAAATTACATCAAATTCCGACTACTAAAACCTTGTCAAATAGGTTAAGGCACACTAGCACCTTTTGCACTAGTCTCCGGACGTAATGGATGTTCCTTGACGTTTTGACTCTAAAACTTCCTAAATGAACCTTATACATTATTATTGATCTTAAAACAGTGATATAGACCTTATACACTCATGTGAGGCACTAGATTATGTTTTAGATTTTCGGAGTGTTACAATATCCCCCCTTAGGAACATTCGTACCCGAATGACACTAAAAATCTTTTGAAGGGAAAGGATAGACTCAATACTAGCATCCCAAGAAACAATAACATATCCACACATGAGTTACAACTCAAATCAACATAACAACATGTCATTTACACAAAGTAACTCAAAACATCAATTACAACACATAAGAGCTAACATCACAACATGAGGAAAATCCTTCTCACAATAAGATAGGCTCAACATATCATTAAAGAGTCAATTATGCCAAAATTAAACCTATCAACATACTCAATATCATTTCCTAAAGTCAACACCATACTAAGTACACAACAAGTGCAACATTGAGCAAATAGCATTTTCACACGAAGCTTCTTTTTAGCAAAAACCTTTATCATAAATATGCATATCTTTTCAAAACAAGTCAAATTCAAATTAACTCATTATTTTCATTATTAATAGGAACAACTAACTTTAACTATCAAAGAGATGAGGGTAACGGGACTTCATGTCGGCCTCGGCCTCCCATGTTGCTCCCTCAACTAGGGTGGTTCTTCCATAACACCTTTACGAAAGCCACCTCCTTGTTTCCTTACTTCTTCACTTGTCTATCAAGGATTTCAATGGAACCTCCTCATAGGAGAGGTTCTTTTCTACACCTAGACCCTCAATAGGTAGAATGGACTCGGGATCACCGATGCACTTCTTAAGCATGGAGACATGGAACACCAGATGAAGAGAAGCCAATTCGCTAGGTAATCTCAACTCATATGCAACCTTGACAACTCTTTGCAAAATTTCATAAGAACACAGATAACGAGGACTCAACTTCCTTTTCTTGCCAAATCTCACCACTCCTTCCATGGGTGAAATTTTTAGATACACTTTATCACCCTCTTCAAATTCTAAGTCCCTTATCCTATGGTCGACATTACACTTTTGCTGGCTATAGGTTGTTTGCAATTGGTTCCTTATTATGTGAACTTTCTTCAAAGTCTTATAAATCAATTCGGGACCCAAGAGTGAAGACTCTCCCACTTCAAACCATCCAATTGGAGATCTACATCTCCTACCATACAAGGCCTCGAAAGGAGCCATAGATATAGTTGAATGGTAACTATTATTATAAGAGAACTCAACCAAAGGCAAGTGTTTATCCCAATTTCCCTTGAAATCAATAATACAAACTCTAAGCATATCTTCAAGGGTTTAAATAGTATGCTCCGCTTGACCATCTGTTTGGGGATGAAAAGCGGTGATTAACTTCACCGTTGTACCCAACTCTTTTTTGAATGACCTCCAAAACCTTGATGTGAATTGTGAACCCCTATCTGATATGATGGATAACGGAATACCATGGCGACACACAATCTCATCTATGAAGATCCTTGCATAATCCTCTACCGAGTAAGTGAACTTGACGGGAATAAAATGAGCAGATTTGGTCAACCTATCCACAACCACCCATATGAGTCATGTTGATTTTGTGTCCGAGGCAAACCTACCACAAAATACATATTGATGTCTTCCCACTTCCAAGTGGAACTTTGATTTCTTGATGTAAACCACTTGGATTTTGGTGCTCGGTTTTTACTTGTTAGCAATTTGGACATTTTGCAACAAATTTCGCTATGTCCCCTTTTAAGTCTTCCCACCAAAACACTTATCTAAGGTAATGAGACATCTTTGTAGAAACCGGATGAATGAAGGGAAACATGAGCTTCCTCAAGAATCCGGTTTCTCAAATCATCAACATTGGGAACACACAATCTTCCTTGGTACGTCAAAACATCATCCCCCCTAAGGAGAATGACTCATTTAGATTACTAAGAACCGATTCCTTCAACTCCATCAATGGTTGATCAAGGTGTTGCTTAGACTTCACCTCAAATACCATAGACGATTCGGAGTTATGATGGACCATAAAACCACAATTTGGAGAATCTTCCAACCTAACACCCAATCTAGCCAACCTATGAACATCTTTTACTAGTTCTTTCTTGGCCTCTTCCACATGAGACACACAACCCATGTTCATACGACTTAGAGCATCCACAACTACATTGGCCTTGCCGGGGTGATAGAGGACACACATGTCGTAATCTTTCAACAATTCCAACCATGTTCTTTGTCGGAGATTTGACTCCTTTTGAGTAAACACATATTAAAGACTCTTGTGGTCGTTATACACATCAACATGAACACCATAAAAATAATGCATCCATATTTTCAAGATAAATACCACGGCCGCTAACTGAAGATCATGAGTTAAATAATTCTTCTCATGCACCTTAAGTTGTCTAGAAGCATAAGCTACTACTTTCAATGTCGCATAAGGACACACCCTAAGCCCACTCGGGATGCATCACAATATACGACGAAACCCTTGATACTTTTTGGTAAGGTCAACACCGGAGCGGAAGTAAGCCTATCTTTCAATATTTGAAAGCTTTGTTCACATGCCTCCGACCACTCAAATTTCATACTCTTTTGGGTCAAAGTAGTCAAGGGAGATGCAATGGACGCAAAACCATACACAAACCTCCTATATTATCCCGCTAGACCCAAAAAGCTTCTAATGTCGGTCGAAGTCGATGGTCTTGGCCAATTCTTGACCGCCTCGGCTTTCTTTGGATCAACCTCAACCCCCTCACTAGAGATGATATGACCAAGAAATGCCACCGACCTCAAACAAAACTCACATTTGCTATACTTGGCAAATTATAGGTTTTCCTTAAGCACTTGTAACACCACTCAAAAATGATTCATGTGTTCACCCTCATTTTTTGAATATACCAAGATGTCGTCAATGAAGACAATGACAAATGAATCTAGGTAACTTCAAAATATCCTATTCATTAGGTCCATAAATGCCACCGGGGCATTAGTGAGAACAATGGACATTACTGAGAATTCATAGTGACCATATCTAGTTTGGAATGTCATTTTTGGTAGATCCTCACCTCTCACCCTAAGTTGGTGATACCCTGATTTCAAGTAAATCTTAGAAAAGTAGCTTGCCCCTTGGAGTTGATCAAACAAGTCATCAATCCGAGGGAGAGGATACTTGTTCTTAATAGTGACTTTATTGAGTTGGTGATAATCAATGCACATTCTAAGGGACCCATCCTTCTTCTTCACAAACAATATCGGAGCACCCCAAGGAGAAATACTAGGTCTAATGAAGCCTTTGTCTAGTAAGTCCTTGAGTTGAGACTTAAACTCTTTTAATTCGGCCGGAGCCATTCGATAAGGAGAATTGAAATATGGTTGGTATCCGGTAGCAAGTCAATACAAAAATCAATTTCTCATTCAGGAGGGATTCCGGGAAGATCATTAGGAAAGACCTCCGGAAATTCCCTTACTACGGGGACTAACTCAATGGGAGGATTTTTGGAGTCTAATTCTTTGACTCCTACAATGTGGTATAAACATCCTTTTGAGATAATTTTACAAGCCTTAAGACAAGAGATGATACGACCTCCAGGAATAGAATTTCCCACTTTCCACTCTAAGATGGGTTCATTTGGAAAATTAAACTTAACAATTCTTGTTCTACAATCAATGGAAGCAAAACAATTATTTAACCAATCAACCCCCAAAATGACATCAAAATTGACCATATCAAGTTCTACTAATTCAACATGAGTAAATCTATTGGGCAACATTATAGGACAATTTCTATATACCCTCTTTGCAATCACCGACTCACCTACCGGGGTAGTTACCATGAAAGGTTCATTTAGGATATCGTGAAAAATATCAAACTTCCTAGCTATCAAGGGAGTAACAAAAGATAATGTAGCACCCGTATCATGTAAAGCATATACATCAATAGATAAGACTTGTAACATACCGGTCACCACATCGGGAGAACTCTTTTGTTCACCCCTAGAGCGAAGAGCATAAAAACGATTCTTCTTTGGAGCATCAACATTAGAACCACTAGTTTGAGCTTGCCCACTTCCTTTGTCTTGCCCCTTCAAATTAGGTCAATCCTTAACCTTGTGGCCACTCTTTCCACACCCTAAACAATTGTCCGTCCCAACAAGGCAATCACCATAATGCTTCTTGCCACACTTTACACAAGTTGGCTTCTTTCTTAGTAAACTAGTACCTCTTCCCTTTAAAGACTTAGGATTAGACACCCTATCATCACGAGCCTTGGTAAATTTGGAGGGAACTTGATTAGAAAACCTCTTCTTGAACCTAGGCTTGTCTTGAATGTCAAGCCTACCCTTAGAAGACCCACCTTCATAAGACCTTGCCTTTTTGGCCTCCCTATTCTTCCTTCTTAGCCTAGTTTCTTCCACTTGTTGAGCATGAACCATGAGATGAGAGATATTCATATTATCATGAAGCATAGCCAAACGACGTTCTTCAACCAAGTCTTCAGACACCCCCGTAAGAAAATGACTCATCTCATCCCTTGGGTTAGACACCAAGGATGGAGCATCCTTGGACAATTTAGTAAATTTCAAGGAATGGTCAAGTACACTCATACCTCCTTCACGAAGGTTGATGAATTCTTATACCTTAGCTTCCCTTAACTCTCGGGGAAAGAACCTATCAAGGAAAGCTCTCTTGAAGACCTCCCAAGTCATCAGACCACCCCTTAGTGCCCTATTATCCCTTCATTGCACGTACCAAGTTTGGGACACATCTTTGAGCTGATAAGCCGCCAACTCGGCCTTCTCAATTGAGGTCACTCCCATAGCATAGAGAATCTTATAGACCTCATCGAGGAAATCTTGAGGGTTCTCATTCGACCTCGACCTGAAGAACATAGGTGGACTCATTTTAGTAAAGTCTCTCAAACGAGAGGCCATATTGTTAGCATGTTTAGTCACTCAAGGTCCAACCTCCCTATTCACTTGGGTTGTCATAGCTTGAACTTGATAAGTGACGGCAGTAGCTTGAGAGGTCATGGCTTGGGCCAAATTGAGAAAAGTTGCCCTTATCTCTCCATCGGTCATCGGTGGAGAAACAACCGGAACTTGATCACCCATAGCAACTTCTTAAAGTGGAGGCACTTCGTTGTCATGAGCCCCCACATTAGCCATCTCTTCTTCGACCCTTCTAGCATCTGCTCTTCATGTATTCATACCTATAACCACAATACAAGGTTTAGGTGAAAGCATATAATAAGACTCTAGAGGCACGACATAGGAATGCAAGAAGATGAGAGTTTCCTAAGCATCATATAGTCTTTCATTAATAAGTGTGGTGCGCTTCACAATTATGAATAACAATCTACATAGACGTGGTTTAATGAGACATCAATTCTAGGGATATTCAACCTCATGCTCTGATACCAAGCTTGTCACATCCGGGAAGTACCCCCTAGACGTAACCGACGTCGTCGTCCTTAGAGAGGACTAAGACTAGTCTTTTCGCATTCATCATTACATTCATAGGTTAAAAAGTGCAGATAATTTAAAACTTTTCATCTAAATCTACTTCATGAGGTTTACTTAGACCTCTCGCTTACACATAATATATTCATAGCTAGTATACATAGACTCCTCGTATAAGAAAATTACACAGTCTTCTACTTTTATGGCACATATACATATAAGATACACAATATAGTCTTAAAAAGGATGTCTTATATTAAACCATCTAAACGAAATCGAACAATATGGGCATAATCCCTTACACAATGTATAAATGTCACTTAGGGCTTACAACAATATCTTTGAACAAGTAGAATGAAATGATAGTCTTTAGACTATAACATAGCAACATAGCTAGAGTAAGAACAAGGCATCATCCTCGGACTTGAGGACATACCCACTTGGAGAATGATTCCAAACCTTCCTTGCAAATGGCCACAATCTCCTCAACGCCCGGAACCTAAAATTTTGGGGAAAAAGGGAGAAATGAGGTTAGTACATCACTTGTACTAAGTACGGAATCATATGCACATACGACATAGAAATCATGCTAAAGAGGGACATTTTATAAAAGCATGCCAAATTACTTTGAGACGCACAACACAAGAACATATGTAAGGCAAGAATCATATATTTCTTAATGATACAAGCATATTCAAAACAAGACCAACCCACTTAAGTTAAGTCAAGTCAACATGTATGTAGAATAATTAAACTCATAGTCAATACAACTCTACAATCATAGCATAACCATAAAGTATATTCATGAGTATATAACATTACAACATAAGTAAAGGCCCTTATCCATAACCCTTCACCAAGTCTACTAGTGCAATGGTCAAGTGAAGCCCATAACCCCACTCAACCTAGCAAACCAACCAAAGGATCATAAATTATGTCTAACTCCACATAACATATCATCATAAGTATTCATCCTCACATTTAACAATATAAACCATTAACATGAAGAATCAACATAAGCATAACATTTATTTCATAAGAGCATAACATATAAGAATATACTCCTAAGACTTCCCTCAAAGCTAACTAGTGCAATGTATAGGTAGAATACCATATCCCTACCTAGACTAAGTCAAAACCCTTAGGTCATCTTAGTTAGAGTTCACTCTATTACTTCGTTCTACTTTTGGGAACATCTTGCCTTAACCGACATAGACAACATGAGCTAATATGGAATCCGGTGACATGGAACTTACACCAAAAGAAGGTGTACTACTTGTTAAGGTAATACCAAAACATGAATATAGCATCTATGTGGATCCACTGGCTAGGATTCCTAGGGGGGCAACATAGTTCAAGAACTAAGAGATGTGTTAGGGACCCTCTTTATTCTACATGCATTATAGTCTCCAATCTCATGAGTACAATGGTGATCCTACCTTCCCTATGTGGGAAGGGACACTCCTCACTACTAGTTCACTCGGTGCTAAGTTAGAGTCCCTTTTGAAATGTCTTTGATTAATAATCATAACTTAATTTAGATCATAGGGTCTATCCCTTGTATAGTCATAGTCATTAGCTCAATAGGAATTGCATGAGTAGGTCTTTTCAATACAATTCACACATGTGAGGTTAACACATTTACATCACCATATCATAATAAGGCACATATGCAATTCATCACCAACCTTATATCATTATATCCGAGCCAACAACTCACAAGCCATAAATCAAGATATTTCAATTTAATATCATACAAACCCTAAACAATCTTATTATAAGGTGTACTTCAATAGAACTTCATCACTAAACACAAGTAATCATAATTAAAGTAAAGGTTTGAGATTACAAGACTTACCCCAATCTCCTTCACAAGCCATCATCCAAGGTTTTAACATCAACCATCCAATTCAACCCAACAATGGGTGTAATATCATCAAAAAATAGTGATTAATACAATAATCAAGTCAACTGAATCACTACACAACCTAAGGTTAGGGACTTGGGTCAATTTCATGATCTATTCTACAAACTAGATTAATTCATCAAGAACTAGCATAATTGAATCATAATACATCATAATCTAAACATAATAATCAAAATAAACCATAGATAATACAATTTAGAAGATCAAATTCGTATTAGAAAGAAACCCACATGAAACTCATCTTTTTAAAATCAATTTTGGAAGAACCCTTTGGGGAAAGAAATCCCAAAGGTGAAAGTATCGCATACCTTGTTAATTGTTTAAGATTGATGGATAAAATTAACTTGCTGCCCTAAATACCTTGACCTAGCCCTTCAATGGTGCTTTTCTTTTTGGGAGAGAGAAAATAGAGAGAAGGAAAAGCAATTTGGGTTTGGGAATTGAGAGGTGTTAAGTAAGGTTTTACACTTAGGGTAGGGTATATAGTTAATTAAATAACCTATTTAACCTACCCCTAATCACTAATTAAACCCCTAACTAACTAACTTAATTAAATGACCCAACTAAAACTCACCAGCGAAATTACAGGACCGACCTACGAGACCACGACCTACAGTCCATAGGTCAGTCGACGGGCCTTAGGACCAACCATCTTGCAGGTCCTTCATTTTGATTGGAAAGTTTCAAAAATGGCCTTTTGTATAAATGGCTAAGTGACCATCGATGGAGGCAATCGACGCCCCGTCGATTGGACCACGCCTCATCACCTGCAACCGTTGTTGCACACTGTCTTGTGATAGCTTCTTGGACAAAATGGAAGGGTCCTCCTCAAGGACCACTTTGGGTGGTCTTTGGGGAGTCGTACCCGGACATTTCAACCCTAAACATACTCTAATAAATGTTATATACCTTACGACCAAATTTCATCGAATTCCGACTCCTAAAACCTTGTCAATTAGGCTAAGGCACACTAGTACCTTTTGCACTAGTCTCTTTGATGTTTTGAGTCTAAAACTTCCTAAATGACTCTTATACATTATTATTGACCTTAAAACATTGTTATATACCTTAGAAATTCATGTGAGTCTCTAGATTAGGTTTTAGACTTTCGGAGTGTTACAATGAGACACCATAATTTCTCATTAAGCAAGGCCGAGTAGATGAGGCGAAAGTAGTCATGAGTAAGATAAGAAAATATGGACCAGAAATAGAGATTGAACAGTTAGCTCACCTGATTGAAAATGAAGAGAAGGAGCCCTGGCAGAAGCTGCTATAGTCACCAGTTTTGGTGATTATTGTAGTTGCACAAATTTTCCAGCGGCTCCTAGGCATAGACTCCACAATGTTTTCGGGCCTCTATTCTTACCGTTCATAGGATTTAGGTACCATGCCGCATTTCTCGGTTCGTTCTTTGGTGGTGCAATTCGAGCTGGAGTGGCTGGACTTGCAGTTTTGAGTTACAAATTCTTTGGGCGACGAGGAAATCTGTTTTTGTTTTTTTGCATGTTTAGGTTTTTGTCTCTGAGATATTTATTTATTCATATATTTTCCTTGTTAGAGTAAATTGATTTTTCAAATATATCTGTTGTCCGATTTCATCTAATATATGCAGATTTTGTTATTTTTTGTTTACGATGGAGCAACTCCATTAGTCCATCTAAAACAACAGCCAGACCACATCGCCATTGCCTCTAGCATCATCCTCATAAGATATTATTCTTGGCTTTCTACCTCACGGGTCGGACAAGGCATCATAACCCGACGATCTTCGAGATTTAGGTACATGTTGCGAGGTAACAATATTTTTCTTCATGACATTAGCCTTGAATTTAGCTTCGTTGCCTCTCATTTGTGCCTTCAATGCGTGGTTATTCATTTTCCTTGCTATTGTGGTTATCTGTGTAGGATTCGTAATATACAATCTCCTACAAGATATAAGAAAGAAGGAAGGCGAGCTTCCAAAAGCAAAGATTTGGAAGATGCATTGGTTTTAGTGACAATGAAGTGTACTACTAGGTCTTTCATATTTAGAACGTAGTGTCGAATAAGATTGTTAGGAATTTGAAAACTCACATTGTTAGAATCAGTCTCTTTGTAGTAACTTTCAGGATTTGCACTAACATTGTTCATCACTTTCATTTATTAACCACGTGCATCTCGTGCGTTGTACGTGCATCTCGTGCGCTCTATATGCATCTTGTGTGTTATACGTATCGTGTGACCAAAAAAGTCACATAATTCCTAAAAGTTGGCTCATAAATGCCTTAAATAAATGGTGGGATTATCTCTCTCTCTCTCTCTCTCCCTATGTATATATATATATATATATATATATATATATACATATATATATATATATAGGTATATATATATATATATGTATATATATATATAGGTATATACATAGGGAGAGAAAGAGAGAGAGAGAGAGAGAAGCTAAGAAAAAAAATAAGGGTCACAAAGAAACGCCATTGCAACAACTAGATTTTTCTCTAGAGGCCGGTTTGCATTTCCTAAATTTTTACACTAAAAAATCAACCTATTGTTTATTTCCAACATTTTTTTGAGGTCCAATTTAATTATTTTTTAGTAGTAACTTCAATTACTAGTTTTAACAAGTAGTAATATTAATAACTTGCTCCAATACTGAACTAGTTGGAAAATGCAAGTTATGTTCCTTTACATGGTGATCAAAACTTCAACTAAAGCAATAAGATGTATACTCTTCCATTCGATATCTCAATATATCATCTCATGCAAGAAGTTTTAACAAGAAAGAACTTATGACACCTATATCATACTTTAGGTAGATACATGAATTTACACGAGAAAGGAAGTCTAATATGATATTATACTCTAAACAATTTTAGTTACAAAATTCAATTGTGAGGACATGATAATAAGAATTTTTGTATTGCTAATTTTGACATATTTTGGGTGGATACTTAACTCCAGTGATTGGTAAATATACAAGATAACAAAAAATATTGGACTTATATTCTATCTTGAAGCCTCTGATGTAGAGTATGATGATTTTAATAGATTAGGAGCTTTTCGAGGTGCAAGAGGAAAGCAAACCTATGAGGATTCGTGGCGCGTTTACTCAACCTACGAGGTAGCCAGGTAGGTTAGGGCTTACTATTTTTGAGTACTTGACTTGAGTGATAGTTTATTGTATAAAGTATGTTATATTGATTAGACATGTTGATGGGATTGAGAACTTGGAGAAATGAGTTCTTACCGTAAAATCTAGGTCGGGACTAGCTGATAGATGCTATATAAATTGAAATATATGTGTTGTGTGTTACTCTATGCTTCATATGTTATATCGTACCATAATGCGTTATAATTGGATTAAAGGGGTACTAAGTTGAAAGAAATCCACTTAGTTGTGGAAAATATGGCCTTAGGGATGTTTTGAAAGAAAATACTATTTGAGAAGGCTGGTAGCCCATGAATATTTTTGTAAGAAATATTCTCATATTTCTGTTGTATTAAGATTTTCTTATTTTTGTTATCATGCATACATATTTATTCTCACGGATCATGAATATTGGTACTACAAATACATGAATGCTCAATGGAAATGGTTCAAGGTGATTGATTATTGATAATATTGAGGATAAATATTGATTTGTATGTCTGAGGGAAATAATTTTGATAGGTTTATGAATTTCGTGAGTCCCTTATAAGTCGTGGATCACAACATACCTCTATATATTGGATTGGAATATATCTGATATTGGATTGGAATGTGTCATATATATCTGGAATGTATCTAGTATCCCAGATGCATATCTAGTGTGATTCTTATCTGAGATACACCTCATCTCTCTCCTTGTCTCACTTTCCTCTCTCCCTCACTCATGACTCGCCTCTCTCTCTCTGTCTATATATATATATATATATATATATATATATTTATCTATCTATCTATCTATCTATCTATCTATCTATCTATCTATATCTCTGTATTTATATTATAGAGTGTATCTTGTAGTAAAATAGATGTATCTCGGTATATCTGACATGAAATTATTTATCAGTGAAACAATATATAATTATTTCAAAATATAGAGAGAACTAGTAAATATAGTAGAAATATTTGTGTAATTAGATAATTTCTCACATTTTGATATTAATATTATTTGAAGATGAATAAGTACCTCAAAAGAGAAATCTCAGGAGTTAGGACATACATAACCTTCTTATCAAAAAGAGCAGGGGGAAATTTAGTTTATAGCTAAAATATTGATAGGTAATTTTTGGGCTTTTCTGTAAAATACTTAGGATATAGAATTCATTAATTAGATATTGTAATTATTTAGTTTTGAGATATTCAAAAATTGAAAAATCTAATCATTGTTCACATATGATGAAAAATACGAATTAGAAAACCTTTAGAAAATTCTCAAATCTAGAGGGTATAATATCAAGTGAGAGATCACCATTATCAATAACAAGTGATTGAACATCTATCTTATAAGGACATCCATTTAACTCTGAAATATACCATTGAATATGACATAGTAAGCAACTGAGATTGTTGTCGGCAAAGGCGTATCCGGGATTTCGAAAGAACGCGTGCCCATTTTAAGAGTAAGGGAGAGAGAGATTTGGGCCCTTTTTGGGCCTGCGGCAACTTACTTGGGCTTCTGCCCATTTTCGCTTCTAAAAAAACTATGTATACGTCAAGTGTATACTCTGGATATGGATTGTATTTTGACTCTTTTTCTTGTATATCAGATTGTATACCGAGTGTATAAAATCCACTTTGACGCCTCCCATCTGTATTTTCATTTTTGAACATGTACATTAGTATTTTTTCCATGTATACCAGTGTATACTATTGTATATAGCAGATACGCAACCCCTTCTTGGGCTTTTTGAGACTTGCAACCAGTCCCTAACCCATGTAATTAAACCTGCTTTTAATTCGAAATTCACTTAAGGCCGACTCGATGGAGAGATGTTGACCCTCTATAGCTCATCTTGAGGATGCAAGAGAGAGGTCCCACATGGCCTGGGAAGGGGGCAAGTTCATACAAAAAAACAAAAGCAAAGTAAGCAACATGTGACTAAAGGAATATGGATTTGAATATAATTTCAATCAAGCTAAACAAGGAGAGAATCAAACAACAAGACCACCACTGACCACATTATTAAAATGAGTAAGCATGCTATTTAATATATATACCAAAGCAGGAACTTATTCCTTTTAGACTTATTGAAGAAAATGACATAAACATGGCAAACTGATCATTTGAACACTAAAACAAAAGAAAACAAGGCAACATTACTTGGGGTGAAAATGATAAACATCACAACACAATTCAAGCTAGAAGGCTATAGGAGTTCATGTTAGAACTCAGACAGATTTTATGGCAAGAAAAAGAAAGACAAAACTAAGTTAGCAATGGAAAACCAACCTTAAATAAGAAGTATTAAACATAGAAATATTTAACACTTCACTAGACTTAACTCAAACTAAAACCACATATTAAGAAATAAAGGAATAATTTTGACATGAAGCTACTACTTTGGGGGATTAGATCAAATGTGAGATCTAAGCAATATTCCTTTTCAAACAATAAACAAATGAATGTGCTATGCTACTATCTTAATAACTATTTTGATCACAAATACAATTTCCAGAGAACTAGGCATAGACAAGTCACTAAAAAATTAATCCAAATGGAATTCAATGAATCAAAGGAAGGGAGGGAATGATGAAGTAGGAGAAGGGTATTGTAGAATATCAAAAGACATTGGTTACAACTTCATATAGAGAGACAAAAAAATTGATCTTTTAAAACATAAGAAATGCTCCTCTTTTAATCAAATAGATCCACTAGTAACTTAAGATATACAAACTGAAATTTTCATACAGAAACTTATCAACATTCGAGACCAAGACCTATTTCACGCTTTGTAAAGAAATAGTGACCAAACAGAATTGAAGCAAAACTCATGGGATTAGAACTCGCAACCCGCACTCGACAAGAAAATAAGATTATGGACGAGCTAACCACAGAACCAACACACTCTTGTTAACAATCTTCGCATAAAGTATCAAACACACACAATATGCTACATTGAAACGGAATAAAAAAGGAAATGAGGAGACCTTTTTTGGAGCAGTGAGCTGGGAGGACGAGCTTGAGAGGAGCGACATACTCGGAACTTAGAACCGAAGAGCTAAATATAAAACTTTTAAGCATCAAACGACTATGGACAAAGAACTTAATTTCAAATATCTCTCCCTATGCTCTCCCCCTTTTCAATGATGGGTAGAAGTGATTTATATAGAGGAATACTAGGTCCGATTAGGGGGAAACAGGTGAAATTTTTGAATTTGAAATTCAAATTCATCGTTCCTTTTCAAGACAACAGTAGAAGGGATGGAGATTTCTTCTGAAAAAGGGGAAAAGAAGATGGAGAAGTGGTTGGGCGCTGTAGGCGAGGAGGAGCATTCTTTTTCTCCGGATTTTTAGGGATTTTCTGAGTCGCGTCTGGAAGAGGAAGAAGAGGCCAAGTGGGGTCGAATTTGGTATTGTTATGCGTTGTGTGTTGTGTTGCTGGGTATTGGGTATGTTTGGATCACTGATTGTATTGTTGTTGTTTGGTGGGATAAGAATTGCTTAGGAAAAGGGGAAAATTGGGCTGACTTTGCTAGAAATTTAAGGGTGGAAATGGGCCAAAGAGATAGCCAATTTACTTCAATAATTGTCCATTGAATTTAAGAACTTAGCCAAATTGAGCTTAATTTTTGATTTGGCTTAAAATAAAATATGAGGAATAAATTTAAATTAATTAATGAGCTTTTTAATGTGAATGAAACAAAATCATTAACTTAATTATGAACTAAATAATATAAAATATAAACTCTTATATAATAACTAAAATAATTAACCAAACACTTAATCAAAACAAAATATTTTGAGATGATTTTCGAAGATTCGTGAAATATACTAATTATATAAAATTATTATTTAAAACATATACATTATTTAAATATTATAAAGAATGACAACTATTTAAAATAACTTGAGAACTATATTTTTTCAGAATTTTATAGAACTAATTATTTTAAATCGATTGAAATTGAAGAAACTCGATGATTAATTTATAATGTGGAGGGTCAAAATTGGGTTTCAACATCTGTCCATCGATTGATTCGGATTGATGAAAGAAATTCGACGCAAACAATATTAACAAATCCAATTTTGATCGCCCACATCTTTATCTTTAGGAAAGAAATTTTGGCACGGACTTAGGAATTATGGTCGAACCTCGGTATTGGATTTTCTACATATCTCAAGTTACATGAGAAATCGGGCCACTTGTAGTTCAAAATACGCTTGATTATAAGCACGATTTTGAAAGAATGCAAAAGTTATTTCAGTGTTGAAGTATGGAGAGACCGAAAAGCTCGAGAACAAAATAATGACAAAGTTGTCAGAGTACAATTGAGTTTAAGTCCGCCTACATATCCCTAAACTTTGAATTCATACTACTTGTAGTTCGACTCAATCGGTTGAAAATGAAATCTCTTATGCGGATTTAACCTTTAGCTTAAGGATGAGTGACAAAATAAATGAGCGCGGAAAAGAATCTTGCAAACATCTTAACTATGAATGCAAGGACCTTCATACCCATAGGTAAGAACTTACATGGACATAACTTCCAAAGCTCTAGATGTATTGTCACTCTAATTTGAATTTTTGCCTTCGGTGAGAGTTGAAATTTTCACTCAAGGCGAAACTGAAACAATTAAACCCCATGAAATACCCATACGCCTTAGGATAGGGATGTGGTTCATTGTAGTGGAGTCGCTCCTCAACTCACGTCCTAAGAGTTTGATATTCCTCTTTGGACTATGTCCTAGTTCGCTGCTAAGAAAAAGTTCCACGTACTGCTGCATCCTATTTGACATAGTCCATTTTGTGTATTGAAAAGTCTGAAAACAATTGTCAGTAGAAAAATGTTACATAAATACAAACATAATTTGTGCAAACCTGGTTTAACATGTCGGAGATGACAAACCAATTTTAAGTGTACTGCTCACGAAGAAAGTGGTGATTCAAAGTTATATTTCAATTTTGAACGAGGTGATGATTATATAACATGATATAACGTGTCACTTTTTAGGAAGGTGACTTCCAGTATGATATAAACTTGTATTTAAAGAAGGTAATGTCCAAATTTAATAATAACGCGTCACTTTGAGGGAAGTTACTGTTCAATATAATATAATGTGTCACGTTGAAGGAAGTGACGCTCCAATAATAGAATATGTCATGTTGAAGGAAGTGACGCTCCAATAATATAATATGTCACGTTGAAGAAAGACACTCCAATATTATCATATGTCACGTTGAAGGAAGTGACGCTCCAATAATATAATATGTCACGTTGAAGGAAGTGACGCTCCAGTAGTATAATATGTCACGTTGAAGGAAGTGACGCTTCAATAATATAATATGTCACGTTGAAAGAAGTGACGCTCCAATAATAATTTAATGTGTCACATTGAAGGAAAGTGACGCTCCAATAATTTGATGTGTCACGTTGAAGGAAGTGACTTTCCAATAATAATTTAATGTGTCACGTTGAAGGAAGTGACGCTCCAATAATATAATGTGTCACGTTGAAGGAAGTGACACTCCAATAATTTAACGTGTCACATTGAAGGAAGTGACCCTCCAATAATAATTTAACGTGTCATGTTGAAGGAAGTGACGCTCCAATAATAAAATAATGTGTCACGTTGAAGGAAGTGACACTCCAATAATAATTTAATATGTCACATTGAAGGAAGTGACACTCCAATATAATACCTCTTGATAAATAACAAATCTCAAAAGTAGAGAATAAGGTTATAAAAGAGTAGTCTGATTAGATTCGTGTAGTTTCTGCAGACGGTAAAATCTCTGGTTGTCATTAAAACTTTATCCTCCATGTCCTCATTGATAATTTGTTATATAAGAACAAAGAAATTTATAAAATGTCATGACTTTTGGAACGCGTCATAACGATCTGGTAGCCATAGAGAACACGGGAATCTGAAGAACGATTTGAGAACTTTAAACATTGAAAATACCCACTAATGGTCGATTAGGGATGTCACATAAAACGAGTCCCTATTTTTAGTTTGGAATCTCTTATTAAAGAGCGGATTTCTTGAAAACAAAGTTATTGAAACTTGAAATTGGACGGAGATTTTGAGAACTTTGAATTATTTTAAAAAGTTGCCTGTGTTTCAAGTCCAAGGGTACTTAACTGAAACAATTTGCAAGAAACGAAGAATGACTGATTCAAAACATGCCTTATTTTCTTTAAGGTCTGTAACTTGAATCAGTTAGAAGACCGAATCCTTATATAGGATTGCCTACGTATCTTGCTGGAACAACCAATCAGGTCTGACGTAGTTCGAACCTGAAACTTAACGGAATTTGAAGAGAACAAAATAATTTGTCAGAGAAAAGACAAGAGATTAGAAATAATGGAGGGCAGAACTCGTCAACGTAAAAGTAGAGGATAAGAGTAAGCTTGTTGGACTGGCTCGTTAGTGTTGGGAATCCTTTATAATAAATTTTGAAAATTTTTGGCTCCTTCCATTTTTCTGGTTTTGATTTGATCATTCAAAACTTCAGAAGATCTTTTGACATTTTCCCTTCAATTTCGGTAATGATACCTGCAAAACTCAGTCGTGAGTTAGTAACAAAATAAAATTATCAAAGTAAATGATATGACAAAAGATAAGCTAAGGATGGTGTTTTTCAGCTCATATTGGTCTGGATAACGTCTTATGTCTTCGCCATTATGCTAAGCTATTTCATCTGTAAAATTGAGAATGTGTAAGTCACAATAAGCGAAAGGAAAAATTTAGCAAATGAGTAAGAGTAGAGATCATCTGAGTTATGATGAGGCCGTTGTGGGTCTAATGATGCCTTGTAACTTTGTAGTTCCTTCATCCAAAGAAAAGTTCTTAGTTTTGAAAGACTGATTCATGTTATCTTTGCCTTGACATCTTGATGCTCTTTGAACGTCTGGTTCATAAGCTTGTCTGATCTTGAAATGTCGCTTGATGAAATTTTTGAGGAGGTCCTCAAAAATTTTGCCCCGATTTAAAACATAGTATAGCTTTGAACTTTCTGTAACTTTTACTTGAATTTTTTAGACTCACTTAAAAATTCTACCCAGTTGTAACATTGAAGTGATCCTTGATTATGGCTCGTTGAAAAAGTTTGCTTCTAATGAATTTTGAGATGCTTTCAAAAATTTTCCCCTATTTTCATTATAAAGGGAAATGAAAAAGTTACGGGGAATATGACCGAGCCGATATGGTACCTGCGTATCTTGTTGAGCAGGAATCAGGTCGAATGTAGTTCCAAGTATAAGAAAAGATTAAAAAGGGATAAATAAGTGACCGAAGCCGACATAGGCCGCCTACGTATCTCATTCTTGAGAATTCAGGTCAGACGTAACTCATTACATATGAAAGATGCTTACAAAGAAATCCAAAGGAACGTTTACAAAGGAAACAAAGTGATAAAAGTGTGATTATAGGAAAATAAAACAACAAGCTCCAGATAAAATATGCCAAAAGTGCGACTTTCAAAAAATAAACTTGCTTCTTCTTCGCAACTGGTTATGCCAATGACTACTCCTTGTGATTGGGCAGTAGATTTGAGTTGACATTTGCTGGAGCATGTGCAAGTTTTACCACCTCGTTGTCAATTTGATCTTGAATTTTGTGTTTGAGAGTGATACATTTCTCTGTATCATGTCCAACAACTCCTGAAAGATAAGCACAACGCTTAATTGAGTCATACCACTCTGCTAAAGTATTCACAGTCTTGGCTTCCACTGGATGAAGTATCCTGACCTCTTTCAATCTCTCAAAAATTTGAGTCCTTGTCTCACACAATAGAGTGAAGACCCTGGGAGGTGTTTTCTGAAAATTAGGACGAAGAGCATTGTTTTGAGGATTTTGCATTGGCCGTGAAGAACGAAATGTAGCTTGATTGTTGCAAACATAGTATTGTGAATCAGGATAGCTTGGATATGTTTGACGATTGTATGAGTTAGCTCTCCGAGTCGTTAACATTATGACTTCTTTCTTCTTTTTCTATCCAAAGGAACCAGTTTGATACCCCCTATTAGAAAACTGAGATGAGGTGTGACTTACTATT